>OU343062.1:31812986-32255486 GCA_910593695.2 Ocypus olens
TTTTGCTTTCTAAACTAATTTTAATTATAATAAGTGCACATTTTGTTATTAACATAACATAATTTCTAAAAAACTTAGCTTCCTAGGGCTTCATACTAAATTTGATGTTGACATACGATATATTACTTTGTTTAATATTATATCAATAGATGACATACGACAATTTGCACCTATTTTTTTTTTCAGTTTATCTAGCAACGCCATGTTTTCTGAAGATGGGAGAGGCAGTCGTTTATTGCTACAAGCGATTAAGCAGCAAAATAGTAGCAATTTGACAGTGGAGACAGTAGAGATGGCACCTGAAATACTTCTACGACTGCAGACATAGAAGAAAGCAATGAAATATTAGAGTGAGAACAATTGGGAAGTGAGAGCATTGTTCCTGCTACCAATAACAATACTTCTTTAAAAAAAATTAAAGTAGCTACTCCTGCCGAATCATTAAACAAACACCAAGAATTAGATTTTGAAGAATCTTCAGGTGAAGAATTTTTTGAGGATTATACATCAGATAATGAGAGCATACAAGATTTTTCAACATCTGCAACTAATGGTCGTCAAAGTGAAAAAAGAAGAAGTAAGGGACAAGCTGATCCAAAAATGTGGAAGAGAACTAAAAATGCGGATTTAAGACTGCATGGCAAAACCTACATTGGATTAAAAAAAAATGTAGATAGAAAATACTGCCAAACCGCAACTAAGCAAGAGCGATCTATAGGAATAAAATGTCCTGGTCATACAGTGAAACAAGGGAAGGGTGGACCACGTCAAAATTTTAAATGTTCAGAAATAACAGAATATCAGAGAAAATATATATTTACTTCTTTCTGGAACCTGGCATCTTGGGATGCTAAAAAAGAATTTGTTAGAGGACAAGTTTTACCAACTGTTCCAAAACATAGAAGGGATTCTGCACAAACAAGTAAGAAAAAAGTTACTTTCAGATATTTTTTAATAGTTTGTGATATAGAGGAGGAATTACTTCAAGAAACAAAAGTCAATAAATCTGTATGTAAGAAAATGTTTTTGGCTACACTTGGCATTGGCGAAAAAACGGTGCAAAATTGGGTTTGTACGCCGCAGGAACATGAAGAGGTTTTAAAAGAAGAAACTGCACATGTCAAAGCAATAGAAGATTTTTTTACTGGTTTATCCAAAGTAGAGTCCCACTATGCTAGGAAGTCAACATCAAAGTTATATTTGGAACCTGTATGGGATAGTTACAGGCATGTATACAGGGTATATCAAGAAAAATGTGGCGAAGAAAATAAAACAGCTGCTTCGTGGACAACATTTTTTAAAGTTTTTAAAAAGAACAACTTAGACATTTGGTGCCCAAAAAAAGACCAATGCAATACTTGCTCATTATTTAAAAATGGGTCAGAAACTGCAGAAAATTATCAATCACACATAGATAGAAAACAGCAAGCGCGTGATGAGAAGGAAACAGATAAGAGTGATAAAAATATCTTATGTTACGCGGTGGATCTCCAAGCAGTATTGCTTGCACCAAGGTTAAATGCATCGGCCAATTACTACAAAACCAAATTGAAGGTCCATAATTTGACGTTCTTTAATATGTATATTAAGCAGGTAATTTGTTACGTGTGGAATGAGACAGATGGAGGTCTCGAAAGTGACGTGTTTTCCTCCATAGCTACAAAATTTCTAAATAAAGAAATAATTGCGTACAACCCCTCAAAAATTGTTATTTGGAGCGATGGCTGCAGCTACCAAACAGAAATGAAAAGTTGTCGAATGCCCTACTGGATTTATCAATAAAATATTCTAACACAATACAACAAAAATATCTGGAAGTAGGGCACACACAAATGGAGGTGGACTCGCTCCACAGTTGCATCGAAAGAAAACTGGGACGAAGGAGGGAAGTGTACCTGCCAAGCGACTATTTACACATAATATCAGGAGCAAGGCAGAGTCCATCGCCATACGAAGCTGTAGCATTGTCATTTTCTGACTTCAACCAATTTGAAGCTACTTATTATAGCAGCATACGGCCTGGGAAAAAATCAGGTGATCCAGTCGTAACCGACATTTGTGCGCTACAGTACACTTCAGAAGGTGTGATTCAATTCAAGCTAAAATTTTCTGATGAGTGGAAAGACCTGCCACATCGTCAAAAACGGATGGTAACTGATTAAGTTAGGCCTCCTTTATATAACGGGCCTCTGCCCATTGAGGGGTCAAAATATAACCATCTACAGGAATTAAAGGAATTAATTCCACGTGACTGCCGATTGTTCTATGAAAACTTAATTCACAACTAGTCTAGTTGTGAATTAACTTTTCATAGAACAAAAATTTTTTTTTTGTAAATCTGTGTTCTAAATGTTCTAAATCTATGTTCTAAGTAGGTATTTAATAAAGAAAAATTAATGTACTATCTTATGTTGATTCTTTTTCCTACTCCTGTAGTTTTAGTATTATTTACAAGTCGTATGTCAATAATTACAACCAAATGATAGTATTAATATGTCGTATGTGAAAGTATCTCTGCCAGCTTATTAATATTAATAAACTATTATAATAGTGTGCTCCAAAACGTGTTTAAAGTTTTATTTTTTGCCGATTTTAGTTTATTAAAAGAAGTTACGGCATAAAAGTTAAACAGTTTTTTTTACTTTCTGAAAAAGAAGTTTTTTTGACATACGACCTATTGAAGTAACAGCGACGATATTAGAGTAAGTTAATTCTGAAGTAAGGTTGTAAATAATGTACTTCAAAAAATTTATGAAATAAAAACACTGAACGGCATCGTGTTGTTAGTCATCGTGTGACCTTTGAACTGTCTGGTTGACATTTTCTGAGTATATAAACCGTGAGGATTTCACGAATTGTTATTTTCCTGTTCACGAACGGATTTAACACAACTTCATTTGGATTTGCACCCCTGTCTTCGGATCAGACGAATTAACGTCTGAGGAGAGTCAGAATAATGCCTCTGTGTATTAAAGCACTGGCTACACCGCTCGATTTTTCTTTGTCGACCCCCGTCACTGCACCCGGACCTGCCCCCATTCTGAATCCCCCCCTGATCACCGACGCCCCAATGAATACCTCTGCTACCATGAAAACTTCACCCCTGCCTGAGTCGGACGGAGAAGCGGAGACGGGTCACTTCTCCCAAGTAAAATCGAAGAGGAAGCAAGCAGAGCTTCGCTACCCAATCAAGACAGGTAACAAATTCCAACCGCTCCCGGACGACGATGGGATGTTGTCTGAGGGTGAGGACGAATTTAGTGAAATTCCTGTTTATGTCAATTCTGACGTGCCAAAAAAAAAAAACTATCCTGCGATATACTAGGTGGCCAGAAAAGGTGTGATAATCCTCAGGTAGTGTAATTCGTTGATTAATTTTGGATAAAAAATCTAAATAAAAAAATATTGTATTCTTCCTCGTAACATATCACGAGGTCGTTAAAATATTATACGTATCTCTGGAAATTAGTGTTATTTTCTATATATTTTGGAAAAAATCAATAGAACTTACAATCAATTACACATTTGTAAAATTTAAATGACATAGGTGATAAATAAATGGGAAACTTTAACAAATTAATAACTTCTTCAGAAGCATTTTTTTAATAAAAATAGACCTGGCAACTATGTATTTTCATATGTAACCTTATTAAATTTCACTTGACTTTGACATATACTTGTCATAATTTGTTTGTGTAAGTTTGTACAAGTTCATCATACTTTTTGAAGATGTACACATTCAACGAGTATACAGATATGTACATGATATTTGGATTCTGCAATGGTAATGCAACTAGTGCCAAAGATGAGTACCAAAGAAGATATCCAAATCGCCAACAGCCCTGCGTAAATACGTTTAGAAAATTAGACCAAAGGCTACGTACTTTTGGGTCGTTCGTTTATAATAACATAGATGGAGGGAGACCTAGGGAACGTCGCACTGTTCACCTAGAAGAACAGTTATTGAATGCAGTTCAAGAAGATCCCAATATTAGTACGAGACAAATAGATCAACAGTTAAATGTCCCCAGTAAAACAACAGTCCATGCAGTATTGAAAGAAAATCGAATGTGTCCATTTCATGCAAGAAAAGTTCAACCACTGTATGAAAATGATAACGAGCGTAGACGTATGTTTTGTGACAGGATTTTAGATCAAATTCGGGAAGAACCAAATTTTTTATTTAAAATTATTTGGAGTGATGAATGTACATTCACTAGAGATGGGGTATTTAATTGTCATAATTATCACTTTTGGGCAGAAGAAAATCCTCGGGCGGTTAGAGAAATGGGACATCAAAGGAAATATTCAGTTAACGTCTGGCTTGGTATTCTAAATTTACGTGTAATTGGGCCTTTTTTTATTCATCAAAGATTAAATGCCTTAAATTATGTAAATATTTGGAGAATGTTCCACTAAATTTAGTAAACAACATGCTGTACATGCATGATGGTCCACCACCTCATACAGCAAGAATTTCAAGAGAATGGTTGGACGAACATTTTCCAAATAGATGGATTGGGCGCAATGGACCCATACTATGGCCAGCAAGGTCGCCGGATATGAATCCACTTGATTTTTTCGTTTGGGGATTTTTAAAAGAAAAGGTGTATGCAACACCTCCAGTGGACAATGTAGACGTCATGAATAGAATTCGTGTTGCAGTGGAATTAATTACTGAAGAGATGTTGCTCCGAGTAATTAATTCTATCCCACGACGGCTCCAGATCTGCTTAGAAACGGATGGTTATCAATTTGAACATTTACTTTAATCTTTCATTTTTGATGTATACTTCAAATATTAATTTTTGTAGATTTGTTAAATTTATGATTATTATTAAATTAAACACTTGTTTGATCCATTGTTGCCAAATTTACATTTCTTTAAATTGGCTCGTGAGGAGTTATAAGCCACAATACAATATTTTTTTACTTAAATTTTCTGCTTGAAATTAATCAATGAACCACTTTACCTGAAGATTATCACACCTTTTCTGGCCACCTTGTATATCAAAACCGATAAGCAGGTAACCCTGATAAAAAACTTTAACAAATTATTAGAACAGCCGCCAAATATCAGAATAACCTCGAAATTTTTGACAGTAAAACCCGACTTTTGCGAGGAAAGCAAAATTTTTATGCGCTACTTGTTAAACAACGGGATTGAGTTCTTTTCATATGGGAGCTCTGAGCAAAAGTCAATTAAAATAGTGATAAAACATTTACCGAGGGATGTTGACTTGGATGACCTCAAGAATGAACTAGAGGGGAAGGAAATCAGAGTTCTTTCCCTTGCAAAAATAAAGACAAGGGATATTCAGGTCCCGTTAATTAAGTTTACTACAGACAAAACGAGTGCCCTCAAAGTCTATTAAATAATTAAATTGTCTGGAGTTAGCATCAAATCTGAGGCATTCAGGTCGACATCCACTCCTCAATGTCACAAGTGCCAGCAGTTCGGGCACAGCTCATACATCTGCCTGATGTGGAAAGTGTACGGTGGAGATAGAAAGCCCCAAATGCATTAATTGTGTAGGCCCTCATCCGGCAAATTACAGAATGTGTATTGCGCATAAAAACTATTTGCAAATAATTCAAAATCAAAAGGCAAAAAAAGGTAACGCCACAAATACCAATTTGAGTGCACTGTCTACTCCTACTCCTTTAAACAAATCAGATTTCCCGGCGTTAAAATCAAAAACTTCAATTCAAAATTCTTGTAACATCCAAAACGTTTCTTATGCTGCTGCAGCAGCAAGATCGAATAATTGCATAAATGAAGTAACAGCATTAAGGAGTAGACTGCACTCTGAGAAGGTATCTAATCCGGCCCCAGCAAAATCCAATAATGTAACTTCTTCCCCTTCGGACATCCTGTCAATAGGAGCAGTGATGAGGGAAATTAAAGAACTGTTCTCGGGCATTAATCTCGGGGAAATTAAAAATATTTTTGTCACAACTATTTCCAAATTAGGAAGAGCACTGACGTGTTCGACAAAATGTCGATTGTATTCGACGTCGTCAGTCAACTCTTCCCGTAATGGCTTTGCACCAGAACGCAAAGACACTGAAAATTCTAACATTTAATGCTGATGGCATTTCACGGTAACGTCATGAAATTATTAACTTCATTAACACTAACAACATTGACATCGCACTTATACAAGAGTCCAGGCTGAATCGCACACACACATTCAACATTCCAAATTATAAAACGTACCTCACAAACACGCGAACACCAGTCGACAACAAGGTGATTGGGGGCACAGCCATCATGATTAAATCCTCCATCTCTCACACTAACATTCCACATTTTGAATCCACCACAGAAAACACTATAATCCAAATTCCACACAACAACACAGTACTCACAATCATTAGCACATATAGACCACCCAGCAAAATTCTCACCACACGCATATTTAACAACATGTTGGGATTCCCAGGGCAAGTGATTGCAGCTGGGGATTTCAACGCACACCACACAATCTGGAACCATCACACTAACAACCCCACGGGCAACAGGCTGGTGAGGTTCTCCGAGCAACACACTAACATCAACATAACTGCTCCTTCAGACCCTACACACATCTACACCAGGGATGGTGTAGCAGACACTAACATTTTAGACATTATAATACACAAGAACATAGAAATATCTAACTTACACGGTACCTGGTCTGAACTCAGACCATGTACCAGTCATCTTCACGGTTCCTCTTAGCATTTCGACAGCACCAGTAGAAAAAGCCTTGCGCTCTACAGCTAAGAACACGAACTGGGAACTTTTTCGACATCTGACAGAAAATACAAATGACATAGACATTCAGCACACACCTGAAGGAGTAAACACAGCAGCCACCCAGCTAGTTGGGTCAATCACTGAGGCTCTGAAACGGAGCCTCAAATATAAGCAAAGGCCGACACCGTCTACACCTAGACACGATAAACCACTGCCACCGCACATAATTTCTATGATTCAGGAAAAGAACCGTTATTTCAAACACTACTTACACACTTTAGATCCAGAGTTTAAATTACTTAAAAACCGACTTCACAATGAAATTAGATCCGAAATTAAAACCAATTCTCTGAAATGGGCAGAGATAATTGAGGAGAACGAAATTGCAAACCTATTTCGACTACCTAAAAACACACTCACCACGCGCACGCCAATTCCATTCCTGAGGACAGTTCTGGAAACTGCTTGTACAGACTCGGAGAAAGCCAACCTATGATAAAATTTTTACACCAAACCCTTTAGACAATGACACCCTCGAAATTGTAAACAATAACCTTCTTGAAATTTCATCACTTCCACCTGACGAGACTGTACTCGTAATACACGACACAGATATTACACCTATCATTAAACAACTTAAAATTCGCAAATCTTCAGGCATACACAACATACCAAATCTGGCACCTACACCCACTCATGATGACCAAAATGGCGGAATTATTTATGCCTGTTTAAAGACACACACGTTTCCGGCTATTTTTAAGCAATCAATTCAATACAATAATTCCTATACACAAAGCTAACAAAAATCCCGATTTACCTCAAAATTACAGACCCATAAATTTACTACCCACAATTGGAAAACTTCTGGAAAAAATTCTTCACCAAAAATTGACACAACACCTATTGGACAATGACACATTAATATCACAGCAATTCGGCTTCCGGGCAGAACACTCCACTACACAACAACTTCTGCGGGTAATCGATAAAGTCCAGCACGGTTGGGCAAATAAACACCAGTCCGCCATGGTCACTCTAGATATAGAGAAGGCGTTTGACAAGGTGAGGCACGACGTGCTGCTTTATCGATTACATCAAATTAAAACACCTACATATCTAATCAAAATTTTACAACATTTCCTACACAACAGGCTGTTTTCCGTCATGGTCAACAACACACTCTCTGACACAAAACAACAACACTGTGATGTACCGCAGGGCAGCCCTCTGGGACCACTATTGTTTAAGGGGTCTGGCCACCATGAATTTTTATTTTTTTTCATTTTTTTTTATTATTTTACAATAAAGTTTGAAATGTTACGAACATTTTAAGACATTGGCGGTACTGAAAATCGCAAAATTGTCGAAGTTATAAGTATTTTTCGTTAGGAGAGTGGAGCCGCTGCGGGCGGTCGACCGCGCGGTTCGACTCGCACGACGACCCGGCGCAAACGCACCTGCGCTACTGTGGGACTGCCCTGTTGTGTATCGTGTAAACCAACAGGTAATACATTTTGCCCACGACTATCTTATAATATACTCATTGTATTTGTGTTTCTTCAATTATAAGTATATTCATTATTCACTACAGTCAGTGATTAATCATTATTCACTGTTTACTATCATTTTCAAAATTTTATCTAGTAGTCCGCGAAGTGTCATATAAATAAATTCAAACGTCAAAATCATTTACATTATAAGAGAGTTTTGAAGTGGTTTAATATCAAAAATTAGAAGATAAATGGAGAACGACAGTGATAACGAGATTTCTTTAACACCACCAAATATAAAAGAAGCTGCAGAAATTGCATCATTCAACTTATTGCCCGAAAAATCAAGAAAAACATATTTAGCGGCGTATGAATCATTTTTGGAATGGAGAAGGGAAAAGAAAACCAATTCCTTCTCGGAAGCTGTTTTATTGGTGTATTTTACAGAACTATCCATAAAATATAAACCCTCAACATTATGGTCCAATTATTCAATGCTTAGAAGTACGATCAACATTTATCATGGAATACATATAGAAAATTATATTAAATTGCGAGCATTGCTAAAACGAAAATCTGAAGGATTTCAACCCAAAAAAGCCAGCACGATTTTATTATTAAAGCCTCTGATGATAAATATCTGGCAACAAAGGTAAGATTTAAATAATTTTCTCTCCAAAAATCATTCATTTCTTTCTTTAAGGTTGCATTAATAATGTTAGTAATGGGTGCTTGTCGGGCTAATGAAATGTATTGCATGAAAACGAATGATTTGCAAGATCTTGGATCAGCTCTTTTAGTAAATGTGCCCAATACAAAGACAAAAATCACTCGAAAGTTTACAGTCACCGATAATTTTTATAAAATTTGTAAAAACTACATTAATAGCCACCCATCTCACATTGCAACAAACGTATTTTTTCTAAATTATCAAAATGGCAAATGCACCGCTCAAAGAATAGGAATTAATAAATTTACTAAAATGGGAAAGGACATCGCTACATTCTTGCAATTGCCGAACTCAGAAAAATATTCTGGACACAGTTTCCGCAGATCTTCTGCAACGCTGCTTATTGATGCTGGTGCGGACATAACGGCCTTGAAACGACACGGCGGATGGAAGTCGACAGCTCGACAGCAGTAGCAGAAGGCTATATAGATGACTCCATTAAAAATAAAACGGACACATCTAAAAAAATATCTAGCTTAATACAAATGAATAATTCCATTGACAATTGCCCTCATTTACTTACTAACCAATGAAATCGAATAACTTTGATGAGATGATCCAATAAAATTCTAATTACGATGCGTAACAGACCACCCTCTATGTTATGCATGGCAATTTACCCTGGGTCGTATCTAATCAGATAATCTCCCATGTTGGTATTGCCTAGCAACGCGTTGGTTCATTTTCTATAGCGTATAAAACGTCAGTTATTGCCGGACTTTTAACCAGTTTGCTCCTGAATTCGATCTGTTTGCATTTTCGGGTGAAGTGTTAGTGCTTTCATCAGTAATAGTATTCATAGGCATTTCTCAAAATCTTGGTAAGCTCATTTTTACTACAATTATTGTAGCGCAGATAAATACACGTCTGACACTTGGTGTCACTAAATTTAATTTTTCAAATTAAGAAGTGTGAACTTTCTGTTCGGCCAATTGTCTTCCCGAATCTAACTCGTGACTGATTTTTCCTAGGCAATTATTAGCGTCTGGATCACTCTTGCTTGTTGCTTCTAGAAAATCGGCACTCCTGCTTCGCAGTCGTGCCGATTTTCGTCGCAACAAGCAATCGTGATCCTGCCGCTAATAATTGCCGGCAAAATCATAGGCACTCGTTATATTACAGTTGACAATACACAACAAACCTTTCACTGCAATCAAAATATTTCAAGAAATAATCAAAATCTCAGTTTTGATATCAATTCTATTCCTGCAATTAATTTAACAAATTGTTCAAATATTACATTTAATATTACTAAATAATATTGTATTGTATTAAATTATTGTTAAAAATAAATACTATTCCTATTTATATAACTTCTTAATAAAAAAAAAACAAAAGTATTATATTGTCGTAGACAAAGTATAGTGTACAACTCGCATATAATGGCCATTGATCACTCGAACGACTTGCTCCACTTGCCTATCGGCTCGTTCCGCAAACATCATTCTCGTGATTAATAGCTATCATTATATGCTCGTTGTACAATATACTATTCTCCACGACCATTGTAGAATTTAAGCATTCTGAAATCAATTTTGATCATAGAACGTACACTTACTTTCTTTTGCGTTTATCTCGAAACTACATTTTCAGAACTGGCGTCATCGAAATCTAGTAAACTATCAGTCCGATTGCTCTGAAATTTTAACACAATACTGACAGATACATTATGTAAAGCATGACGTAGGATTTTTGCGATTACTTGATTAGTTTTCTTTTTGACTTTTTTTGTCGTAAAATTTAGGTGAAAAATAACTTTTTTTCCAGCTCACCACAATCTCTCAAATAATCGAAAAAAAGAAATCGCTACGTCATGTCGTAACTACACTATCCACAAATATGCTCTTTTTCTGTTTTTGTTTTGAGATATAAAAGAACAGAGCTAACAATGACGCCATATCCCCCCCCCCTTGTGCGGATGGACTCCCGGGAAATGTATACAGCGCCGCCATTTTTAAATATTTTTCATTAAAAAATATGTCAGACATTCTTCAAACTATTATCTACATTGTCTAAAAAAAAATAAAACAAAAATCATTTATACTTCAGAGTTTATGAATTTAGAAAAAAAAAAAACATTTTCCGAGCGACCAAGGTGGCCAGACCCCTTAATGTTTTCATTAATACAATCCCCATCAACACGGATCCCAGAGTAACTACTGTCCTGTTTGCTGTCGATACTGCAATCATAGCCACATCACGATCACAACAACTAGTACACAAACTTTTACAAGACACCTTAGACACCATTACATTCCACCTTGAGAGATGGGGGATGAAAATTAATCATGATAAGACTGAGGCGATTGCCTTCAAGAACCATTTCAGCACACCACTCATCCAAAATTTATCACACAGGTTCCCTGGAAGCAGTCCTTAAAATACCTAGGCGTCAAACTGGATGAAAAACTCCGGTTTGAGGAACACCTTAACACCGTCAAGGCAACTGCTTTCAGGAAAACCAAACAACTCTCTTGGATTACAAAACATCTTAACACTGAAACACGAACATTAATGTACACTTCTTTTATCAGACCTACACTAACATACGCCTGCCCAGTCTGGGCTCATAACAAGACACAACACTTGAAAAAACTCACCGCCCTCGAAAACAAACTTCTCCGGAAGTTAAATCACAGCCATGTTACACGAGCAATGCTCAATTACACGAAACAGCACGACTCCGCGAAGCCATTACTCAGTCGAAATTTTAAGGAGAGGGCGAAGCTTCCGGACAACTCTGAGGTTAAGCAAATGCTCATATCAAAATTCTCGTTGAAAACAACTGCGGCCTCTTTAAATAATCTCTAAATTTAATTCCCTCACACTGCATGGTCTAAATTTTAGTATAGATTTTTCATCAAAATTCAAAATTCAATTGTGGTAGTTATAATCACATAATTATCATTAAGCACCCCCCGTTATTTTTATTATCCTATGTTGATATGTTATGTTTATTATTATGTTTTGTTATTCTATTGTTAGCTTTACACTCTTTGAAACCCAATTGTTATCTCGGTGAGAAGTTAGTTAAAAAAAAATATGTTAGTTTAGTTCTGTTAATTTAGGTTTAGTTAGGTTAGGAATTAGGATTAGGAATTAGATATAAGTTAAATTAAGATAAGCCTTTTCGGAAATTATAAATTCAAAATTATTAATCATAATCACCACAATAGAGTAAGTTAATTCTGAGGTAAGGTTGCAAAATGTACTTCAAAAAATTATTTTTATAATAAAAACACTGAACGGCAACACCGGGGCTTCGCCATCGACACAGCTTTTGGCTGCCGATGAAACATAGCTCATTTTATGAAAAGAAAAGGAATTTAAGTATGAAGTTGATGGTAATGCTTAACCTTGAAGAAAAACAATTTAATTCGTGAGCCTGCGTTTCGTCGAAACAAAACGCCGCACAGTGGTCCAGAATACTAATCTAGCGGGACAAAATTCAATTTTTGTAAGTCCAAAAAAAAATCATCAGTGTTGATAACTTTATAGTACACATCCTAATTAAGGGTAAAAATACATTTTTCAACAAAAAATTGCATATAATCATTAATTCGGTGAGCAATAAGCACAAATATAACATTCAATTTGAATGAAATACGTCTATGCGCGCTTGGTTTAATTTTTAATAATTTCATGTTGCAAGTTAACAATGGAGCGGTTTAATAATTTATTTACTTTAAGAAGTACCTCAGCTACAGGTAAGTGTATTAAATAAAAACCATTTAGTTATTAATTCACATAATAAAAAAAAATATGTCAAGTAAGTATGATATTTTAATCGATCTGTTGATGTATTAGGGTATTACTAAAAATTACTCAATTTTACCCTAATTCCACTATGATGAAAATGTAGTACATATACCGGGTGCTGATCCGACCGCTCGGTAATAGGAATTTACATGTAAAATCACACTTTTGCAGTTTCCTGCACCCCTAATTATTTTAGAGCAAAATCATTTGAGATCAAAGTTGTTCAGAATTTAAAATGTAATATGATAGGTCCGTATTTATTTTCAAAATAGTACTAATAGTAGCAGAAAACGAAGATATTAATAATTTGTAAAAATAACAATAGCCATGATTTTTCAACAAAATTTTGCGTCATCGACAACTGTCAGTTTTGACTTTTCGTAAAATCGCACTCTGTTTCGATATTCAAGTGCACTTTTCAATTAAGTAATTTATAATAATGTCTTATACAATTGCTGAAAAAAACATATTTCTGAAGTGGTTTTATTCCGGTAATAGTGTAAATGAAGTTCGAAACTTGTTTGCTGGTTTATATCCCGATCGGCCGATACCCGCTATTTCCACGATTTAGAACGTGATTGCAAACCAAGCAAAATATGGATCCGTTTTTAAACCCTGCCAGTGCTGTTTAAAGCATACTTCAAATATAGCCGAGGAAGAAGAAATTGTGCGAGATAATGTAAACGAAATAAACGTTATTGCTGCGGCCGTTGCAAATCCCCGCATTAATATTCGGCAAATTGGCGACAATTTATTTGCACAATACAACCGCTCTTAAAATTAGAAGAACAAGTTTAAATCGTACAAGTTTTCGAATCACCAGGAGATTTTTGAGCCAGACAGGTATTCTAGAATGGTTTTCTGTGAAACACTAATGGAAATGGCCAATGTGGGCAGATATTTCATTAACATTTGTTTTTCTGACGAATCGACCTTCACCATAAATGGAGAGCCAAATGTGCAAAATTATCGCTATTGGGATATGGATAACCCGCATTTAGTGATCGATAACCATTCCCAATATCCGCAGTCAGTCAACGTATGGTTAGGAATATACAGATCTAATATTATGGGCCCCTTCTTCATTGATGGGCACTTAAACGGGGGAAAATACCTTGAGCTGCTTCAATCGGAGATTGGCCCCGCCATAGATGCTGTCGCAGGAGAAAATGTGGTATGGTTTCAACATGATGGATGTTCTGCGCATTTTACAAGAGACGTCACTGAGTATTTAAATATTTGCTATCCAAATACCTGGATTGGACGAGGCGGACCGGTGAATTGGCCAGCTCGTTCACCAGACTTATCACCAAACGACTTCTTTATATGGGGCCACTTAAAATCAAAAATATACGGTGCTAGATATGCTAACATCGAGGTTCTGAAAAACAAAATTACGGAAGAATGCAACAAAATAACGAACCGGCAACTTGCAAATGATCGCAGAAATTTTTATGATAGACTTGGTCAATGTTTAGCCGTTAATGGAGGTCTCTTTGAGCATTTAATTTGATTTTATTTAAAAGAACTGATAGTTATTGATGACGCAATTTTTTTTTATAAAATCATGGCTATTGGGTCATTCCATGCTATTTCAACAAAAGGTTGTGCTGCACCATTTTTATTTTGTTTTATATTTTGCACAGATATTTATACATGTATCTAGAGTACAAAACTAATTTTAGAAAAAAATAAAATGTTGCCGCGTGGCAGATATGTTCCCAGGTGGAGCTTGAAACATGTACATTATTGTGATTACAAGCATTTGCGCAAAGTGGTATAACAATTTTTTGAATTGAGCAAATTTAAAAATTAGAAAATCTCCTAACGCAGATTAAAGTGGTGAATATTTTGGTTTAATTTTCTTTCATAATTTGATATGTTTTTCAAATTTATTGGCCCTCAAATTTACCATCAAGATTTGCATTTTTTTCATTATTCGATCCTGTTTTCGACTGGGAAGGGGGCAATATAACCAAACCAAATTTAGTTTGCAAGTAGAATGGTAACAATAGATTTTACCTGTGGCAAAAAATCTGAAGTGTTTTAAACCCTTCTAATTTTTTTTGCTGGTGAAATTAGACATTTTCAACAAAATCCGTATTTGTCTAAAGCTGTATCTCCAGTGGGGTACATAGTAAAAATCTGAAATTTATACTACCAATGCTTCTATCCGGGAGCAACACCATTATAAAATTTGGTAGCTTTGTTTTGCCTAGTAACAAAAATATTTATGTTCAAATTTGTAATAATTTTTATGCAATCGGAGTAAAAATCGAACTTTAAATATTAGAAGCCGACACTAAAATGGAACTCACCAGTACTAGCAGTGATTATAATACACTTGTAAATATTATAATCACTGGTACTAGGCATTAAAATACCTACCAAGGGTTTCCGTACAACGAGATGATTGGCGACTCATTAATGCGTCATAGTCCTGGTGATGAAATTTAAAAAGGTACCGTGGACCCTAAATATAGACGTATTATTATTCAAAATGATTAAAGAATAAAATTGAATAAAGCCGTAAAATTTATTAGACAATTGTTTTAAATTTGCGGCTGTCGGGAGTCAAGCTGCTGATTACGTTATAGAATTTCTGTGATTGTTTAAACCATGCGCGCGATGCTAATCCAACCTTAAGAATTTACTGATCTTGCGTTAAACAAATATCAACATAACCTATAATTACATCTGCAAGTTCTACCACTGAAACGCTAGAACATCTTTAGATGAAAAACGTAAGTAATTACAATTTTAAATCTGAAAATAGAGTATTTTCGATTGCATAAAAAATACATTTACCTCAGCACTAAAGTGCCCTTTCATTAATATTATAGTTTAAATTAAATTCAATAGTAATAAAAGGATTAACAGAATTGTAATAAAATGATTAACACAGAAATTCTAGAACGTTATCAGCAGCTTGACTCCCAACAGCCGCAAATTTAAGACAATTGTCTAATGACTTTTATGGTTTTATTCAATTTTATTCTTTAATCATTTTGAATAATAATAATAAGTTTCTATTCAGGATCCATGGTACCTTTTTTTTAAATTTCATCACCAGGACTATGATTTGCATTAATGAGTCGCCAATCACCTCGTTGTACGGAAACCCTTGGTAAGTACTTTAATGCCTAGTACCAGAGATTATAATATTCACAAGTGTATTATAATCACTGCTAGTACTGGTGAGTTCCATTTTAGTACCGGCTTCTAATATTTAAAGTTCAATTTTTAATCCGATTGCATAAAAATTATTACAAATTTGAACTTAAATATTTTTATTACTAGGCAAAACAAAGTTACCAAATTTTGTAATGGTGTTGCTCCCGGATAGAAGCATTGGTATTATAAATTTCAGATTTTTACTGTGTGCCCCACTGGAGATACAGCTTTAGAAAAATACGGATTTTCTTGAAAATGCCAATTTTCTCCAGCGAAAAAAAATTAGAAGGGTTTAAAACACTTTAGATTTTTTGCCTCAGATAAAATCTATTGTTACCGTTGTACTTGCAAACTAATTTTGGTTTGAGTGTATTGCCCCCTTCTCAGTCCAAAGCAAGGCCGAAAAATGAAAAAAATGCAAATCCCAATGCTAAACTTTGACGGCCATTATATTTGAAAAAATAAAACAAATTATGAATAAAAATTACACTAAACTCTTCGGCACTTTAATTTGAGTTAAGAGTTTTTAAAATTTTTAAATTTGCACAATTGGAAAGAAAGTTATGCCACTTTGCGCAAACGCTTGCATTTACAAAAATGTACATGTTTCATGCTCCATCCGGGGACATTGCTGCCACATGGCAAGAATTTTTATTTTTCTTAAATTAGTTTTGAACTCCAGAAACATGTATAAATAACTGTGCAAAATATAAAAAAAAATTAAAATGGTGCAGCACAACCTTTTGTTGAAATAGCATGGAATGACCCTATTGTTATTTTTTCAAATTATTACTAATTTATATCTTCCTTTTATTCTACTCTTAGTACTATTTTGAAAATAAGTACAGACCTGTCATATAGCATTTTATTATGAACAACTTTGATCTCTTATGCTTTTGCTCTAAAATAATCAGGGGAGCAGGAAACTGCAAAAGTGTGATTTTACATGTGAATTGCTATTACCGAGCGGTCGGATCAGCACCCGGTATATCTGTACCATATAGCAAATATTCGTTTGCCTTTATGCGCCTTTATGACTTCTATGACGTGTTTTATATCACGCAGGCGCATATCACGCAGCCATTAGTATTTCGTGATTATTGCGTGCGAACGGATGGAAATTTTCTGTTTTCCGTAGTGACTATCCCAAAATCTCCTCTAGCCGAGAATTTTCTTTCGTGAAGAAGATCATATTTGACAAAGTATATTTGCAAGAGACATTCTAACGAATATTGCAGTTCTGTTCAGGCATCGAATGGAAAATATGGGTATCATGAAGCTAAGGTATATGGATTTATTTGACGGATTGCGTAATGAAGGACCATTGAAACCAACTTCGTCGAAATCGCGAAATTACGCACTACAAATAATTCATAAAAAATATGAACAATGTAATTGGGGACCAGAATACGAAGAAAAAGTGAAATCTTTAATTTTGAACTTCACAGTAGCGCTGTCGAAAAGATGGATTCAATGTAAGAGGACTGAGAAATTGTTCATGAAACGAAATGCGGACTGGCTACAAACATCATTTGTTGTGTCTTCACCAGGTATGAAAAACAATAATACATGCCCCAAAGCTAATGCCGGACGTCCTAAAAAAGTGTTTACTGAAAGTTCAAATCGTTCAAAAATAAGAAAGCTAAAGGTATTAATTAACTATTATACGCAGAATTGATGCTCGCAGCGAAGATTCAGTTGCAAAAATCTGGCCGTAGAAATTCTGCTGGGATCATTAATGAATTATTGAAAAACCCGTCAAGTGCAAATAAAATCAGAAAAGCAATGAAAAATATGGATAATTGGAAAAAACCCGTGCCTTATACTACAGAGGAAGCGCTCTTTTATTCTGGACAACGAATTAACTAAACAACAATATTTAAACATTGGGTTAAGTGCGAAAACACGTTGTTGTGATATATATCCTCCGTACCAAGACTTGATAGAAGCAAAACAACGTTGTTATCCGAATGATGTATATATTTCAGAATACACATGCAAAGTTTCAATTCAGAATCTTCTTAATCATACTGCATCGCGTATTATGGAATCCCTTGATTTGAGAAACATTGAATCAAGTATGGAAAATTTTGAGATGTTGTTGAGTTGTTGTGTAAGTGGGGATGCGATGGCAGTAGTGGTCATGCTCAGTATAAACAAAAGTTTGATTCGTCCTCTTTAACAACAGACACTGTTTAAAATTATTTGCTTTAATTTATTTCAATAAATTTTCCGCGTTTTTGTGTGGCAATATTGATGATTGACGAAACGAGGAGGCGTTTTAAAAAAAATATACGAACAGTAATCAACAAAAAAACAATATACGATCGCGCGTGTCAGTCAAGTTCAAGTGTAGCAGTTGCTGATAATTTGCAAAAGGAAAGAGGATTATTTTTCGGTAAGCCTATTTTCATCTTTGCCACATTCGTCAATAAAAAATACAGTCCATTTATCGCACATTATTTGGTCCGTTCGAGCCGGATCATCGCCAAATTCGTCATTAATTTCTTACTATTACGTCGTCGAGTACTGATAATAGGAAAGTTCGCCATTATTCCATTTTTTTGAATTTGATATTTATGGTCGCTATCTTGAATTAGCTATAGTTTTTCTTGGTGCTATTCTTAAACATGAGTGCAATGTCATTTAAAGATGTTTGTCGTATCGGGGAGGGAATTGTTACTAGATTATTACCTATCGCGACCATCGCAAGGGATGCTTTAACTGATGCTGCTTTAAAAAATTCATTATAAGCACGTTATGATGTCGCTGATAAATTGCATTCTGAATTTTTTGAACAAATGTGCATTAAAATCGATTCTGATAAAAAAGCCGAAATTGATAAATTGAATAAATTAACACTACAAATTGATGAATTATATTTCGAAATAAAAGCAGCGTTTATTTTTATTACAGGTGTTAGCGCTTCCACTGACATTGTCAATCCAACTGCGTCCACGTCGGGACCTGATGGAGCAGCGTCGAGGCCGCAGATAAAATTGCCTAGGATCGAATTGCCGACATTTTCGGGCGACATTCGCGCATATCCCGTGTTCTATGAACTTTTTAAAAAATTGGTACATAGGGATCCAGAACTGGATTCAATTGAAAAGTTTCAATATCTTCATTCTGTTTTGAAGGGTGAAGCGTTGACTTTAATTCATGGTTTGCCATTAACATCAGCAAATTACCCTATCGCCATGCAATTATTACATGATCGTTATATGAATAAGCGTTTAATTGCTCAAAATCACTTAAATGCAATTCAATCCATTAAAACAAGTAACGTTTTAAATAAATCATCTCGTGCTCTTAGATCGGTTCTCGATACATTTATGGAAAATTATAACGCGTTTAACGCAATCAATTGGAAACTTAAAGATAGGCTAGATTTTATTTGGTTTGATATGTTGCTACAGAAAATTGATCCTCGTACTCGTGAAAAATTTGAAGTCACTGTTACTAAAGGTGAAATTCCAACAATTGGACAATTAAAAGACTTTCTAGAAAATCAGTGTGGTGCTATTGAACGTACGTATGATTATGTCATTGAATCTACATCAACGGTTGAGCATTTCAAATAAATCTAACTGTACATCTCAAAATAAATCTTGTTCATTATTAGCTAATACATTTTCGGAAAAACGTTGTTTGTGTAATGTTAATCACTCTTTGATATCGTGAAATCAAACAAGTTGTGTTTGAATTGTTTACGCCCTTCGCATTTACAAAATAATTGTTCGTCGTCTTCAGTGTGTAAAATATGCCGTGCACGCCATCACACACTTCTACATTTCGAAAAGCATTCGCCCGTTGCATCACCGCGCGCATCGGCTCCGTTGGTACCATTGTCGAATATGATAAATACCAAGGATTCTTTTACTTCCGTTGCGTCGATAGCACTTCAAGCCTATCCAACTAATCAAACTGGTTGTAAATCGCGTAATCCTAATAGTGTTGTGTTATTAGCTACTGCTTTGGTTGATGTTAAAGTTAATAACGGAGGATTTTTGACATTACGTGCTATTGTTGATAGTGGAAGTCAATCTAGTTTTTTATCTGAACGTGCGTTGTCAAAACTAGGTTTTAAATGTTCTCCATGCAATATTCCTATTCAAGGATTAAGTCAAACAAGTACGATTCTGCCTGAAGGTTTAATAAATTGTTTAATTAAACCTAAAGGGTCTATGAATCCTCAATATAAATTAGACTTCTTGGTATTGCCTAAAATATGTAGCAATATGCCATCGACTAACATTAGCTGGAATTTTTATCATTTTTCGAATTTAAAATTAGCAGATCCTAGTTTTGTTAGTTCATGTACTATTGACATGCTTTTGGGAACTGACATATTTCCCTCAATATTATTAGATGGTCGATTAATAGGAGATGAATCATCACCTAGCGCAATAAATACAGTTTTTGGGTGGATTATCATGGGGAAAATAAATTTAATGTCTGAATCAAACGCAACGGTTATACGTTCATTTTATACTTTAGTTGATCGGTCGTTAGATGAAACTATTCGTAATTTTTGGGAATTAGAGAAAATTCCTACAAAACTTATTGTATCTCGGGAGGACGTTTTATGTGAAAATATCTTTATGCAGAAGTATTTTCGTGATTCATTCGGTCGCTTTGTAGTTCCGTTGCCTTTCAAAGAGCAGAACCCGTCGTTTACAGATTCACGTTCGATTGCACTTCGTCGTTTTTTATCTCTCGAACGTCGCCTTAATAGAGATGAAGCATTGAAACAACAATATATTGATTTTATGAAAGATTATTTATCAGCAGGTCACATGAAAAAGTTATCATCTGATTTAAATACACAAGATTCATATTATATACCACATCATTGTGTTCTTAAACCTGACAGCACCACTACTAAGTTACGCGTAGTATTTGATGCTTCCGCTAAAGATATCAATGGTAATTCGTTAAATGATACCTTATTCATTGGCAGCAAATTGCAAAATGATATATTTGAATTATTACTTAGATTTCGTTTTCAATCGATCGTTTTTACTGGTGATATTCGTCAAATGTACAGACAGATTGATGTCTTACCCGAATAAAACATTCTTTGGAGATTTTCGCCCTCCAATCCAATTGAAACGTATCAATTATCCACTGTTACGTATGGTATATCGTCAGCACCATTTTTAGCACTACCAACAATAATCGAACTCGCTCGTTTAAGTATTGATAAATATCCAAATGCTTCGAAAATTGCATTACGCGATGTATACGTGGACGATTTAATTAGTGGATGTCAAACGTTTCAAGAAGCTGTGATCCTGAGGGATGAACTAATAGCAATGTTCAAAGATGGATGTTTTGAATTACGAAAATGGTCAAGTAATTGTTTGGCTATATTGGAAGATATTTCACATTTGTCGAATTCTAGTTTATCTTTTGATTGCAGCGAACAGTCATTTGTTAAAATTTTGGGCTTGCATTGGCAACCTGATACAGACGTGTTTTTCTTTAAAACTGCTCCAATTGATAGAATATGCTCAAAAAGGACCATTTTATCTGAACTTGCTAGAATTTTCGATCCTTTAGGTTTTCTTACGCCATTGACATTTTCTGCAAAATGTTTTATTCAGAAATTGTGGACTCTTAACTTAAATTGGGATGATACCCCACCTCAGACTATTGTAACAAAATGGTTGCAATTTCAATCAGAATTGTCGGTATTATCTAAATTACACATTCCTCGTCGTGTTGTGTTTGACAATTATTCGTCGTGTCAAATGCATGGATTTTGCGATGCGTCGGAATCGGGTTACGCTGCCGTTATTTATTTTAGAATATCGGATAACAATAACAAAGTTAAGATATTTTTTGTTTGCGCTAAATCAAAAGTTGCGCCTTTATCTCGTATATCAATTCCACGTTTAGAATTATCAGCTGCTGTATTACTTGCAGAATTAATGGAAACGGTCAATAATACTTACGCGGAAATTCTTAACATAAACAAAGTCTTCGCGTGGTCAGATTCAACTGTTACTCTTGAGTGGATTAAGTCGCATCCATCGCGTTGGAAGCCATTTGTCGCCAATCGTGTCGCTCTTCTTTAAGAGAAAATACTCCCTAGTTGCTGGAATCACATTCGTACTTATAATAATCCTGCAGACTGTGCATCACGTGGATTATTTCCTATTGGTTTGGTAAAGCATAATTTGTGGTGGAATGGTCCTGAGTGGCTTCTTTTACCAGTAAATGTGTGGCTCCCAGATGTTGAAGAAGTTTTTGATTTAGTCAATATTCCAAAACAAGAACAAAGAATTGTGTTAAGTGTTCATGTAGAAACTTCTGAGAATTTTGTAGAAAATTTAATTGAGAAGTTTTCATCGTATACAAAAATTCAAAGAATAGTTTGGTATTGTTCACGATTTGTATATAATACAAAAAACAAAAGTCGCATTTTTGGGTCTCTCACGGCAAAAGAACTTTACGAATCTACAATCGTACTTGTTAAATTCGTTCAACAGCCAGCTTTTGCAGAAGATATCAAGTTAATTAAAGACAATAAACTTTGCTCGAAACCTCTAAGAAAACTTGCACCTTTTGTTAGTGAAGAGGGTTTGCTCAAGGTGGGCGGTAGATTAAAATATTCAAATCTATCGAACGATCAAAAATATCCAATGTTATTACCGCGAATGCATCGATTGGTTGATTTAATCATTGATCAAACACATCGGGATTATTTTCATTCGGGTTTACATACTTTATCATTTCTATTAGCACAGACTTTCTGGATACTGTCAGCTCGTAGAGCTATTAAAAGTAGAATTTCGCGTTGTATGCGTTGCGCACGTATTCAACCTTCTACGATCACTCCGATTATGGGCGATTTACCAAAATTTCGGGTTTCTCAAGTTAAGCCATTTTCTCACACAGGCGTCGATTTTGCGGGCCGTTTTAAAATCACCATGGGAAAATTCAGAAGAGCCAAAACATCTAAGGCTTATATTTGTTTATTTGTGTGTTGTGCTGTAAAAGCAGTGCATTTAGAACTTGTGTCCGAATTATCGTCAGATGCGTTTTTGGCAGCATTACGTCGTTTTGTTGCGCGTCGTGATTGAGTCTCAGTTTTATATAGCGATTGCGGTACTAACTTTGTTGGAGCCGATAGGTTATTACGATCTTTACTTGAGAAGACATCGGAAAGCTTAGCCATAAAATGGCATTTTAATCCACCCGCTGCACCACATTTTGGTGGACTCTGGGAGGCGGGCGTTAAGTCTGTGAAAACTCATTTAATTCGTGTCATCGGATTACAAGTATTAAATACAGTTAAACTTATGAAGAATTAAATACAGTTTTAGTTCAAATTGAATCGTTGTTAAACTCTCGTCCGTTATGTGCGCTTAGTTCAGATCCCAATGATTTATTAGCATTAACTCCGGGTCATTTTCTTACGCTTGAAACTTTAACCGCGCTTCCGGATGATTCGTTAGAGAATTTACAATTATCACGTTTGTCTCGATGGCAGTTGCTCCAAAAAAATGCAGCAAGATTTTTGGAAGCGTTGGCACTTAGAATACTTGCACACACTCCAGCAGCGGCATAAATGGTACAAGTCTAATGTTAGTCTAAAAAAGACCATTTAGTAGTCATTAAGCAGGAAAATGTTCATCCTTTGCGTTGGTCTCTGGGTCGTGTAATAGAACTGCATCCCGGAAAAGATGGCGTAATTAGGGTAGCGACTGTAAGTACAATTGGAGGAATTTTGCAACGTCCTATTGTGAAATTGTGTCCATTGCCCATTTCTTAATTTGTTTTTTTTTTTTCAAGTAATGTTAAATTAGAACTGTCGTTTTGCTTTAAAATATGTAATTTGCGTTGGTATTTTATTTGTAAGATTCGTTTAGAATCTACGTCGTCGATTATCTGATTTTTTTGTGGAAATTCAATGACTGAATTTGGTGAGCGGAATGTTTAAAATTATTTGCTTTAATTTATTTCAATAAATTTACCGCGTTTTTGTGTGGCAATATTGATGATTAACGAAACGAGGAGGCGTTTAAAAAAAATATAAGAACAGTCATCAACAAAAAAAATACGTTCGCGCGTGTCAGTCAAGTTCAAGTGTAGCAGTTGCTGATAATTTGCAAAAGGAAAGAGGATTATTTTTCGGTAAGTCTATTTTCATCTTTGCCACATTTGTCAATAAAAAATACAGTCCATTTATCGCATAGACACGGATAGTGATATTTTCTTGTTTTCGTTAGTACCGTTGCAAATTCGTTGTCCTGAGGATAAAGCAAATATTGTTATTTGGCAAAATCCGAGGCCCTCTTCAACAAGATACTGCAGGCCCATAAAATACTGCTTAAAAAAAGAGACGATTGACAGTACCTTAGAAGAAGTTAAATGTATCGAATCTGAAATAATCTGTTTAATCCCAACAATATTCATGCACGAGGGAAAGAAATTACAAATCAATCATAAATTAATTTTTTCTATGGTTGATGCAAAGGTAAGTAAAATTATCAGTAACTCTATAAGAGGGCAAAATTTGAAGTACTTCAGTTTTAATGTTATTTAACCCGAAAATTTATGTATTACAGGTGTGTAATTCTATGACGGGAACATCCAGCCAAGTATGTTACATTTGCGGATCAACTCCAAAATTTAATAATAATATCGAAAAAATATTGAACATGCCACCGAATACCGAAAATTTTAAGTTCGGCTTATCCACACTTCATGCCTGGATACGTTTCTTTGAGTGTTTATTACATATATCGTATAGATTAGAATTCAAAACTTGGCAGGTATGGTAATTTATATATACACAGTGGACCAAAAAAACGGTACAAATTGGAAATATTAATATTTTCAATAACAAAAACGCATTAAATTTTGCTTTGAAAAACAAAATGTTTACACTTTGTAGTTTAATTGCATATTTGAAAAAAGTTTTTTTTTTCGGGGATATTTCATATTAATGAAGGCTTTGCAAAGGCGGGAGTTTATTATGACCAGTCACGTCGCATTTGTAGGTATTAGAATTAATGGGCCTTGATTTTTTTTGGGTTTCTAATGAATCTTAGACATTAGCTGTAACTTCTATCAGTCATTTTAGATGTTGGGACAAACATATCCTGAAAGGATAGAAGTTCACGCATTAATTCAAGTCAAGAAGGGCACAAGTTTTAGTACTATTTTTTAGAGCGAAAGTACTTCATCTTATCTATACAAATTGGGCTTTTTACTGTTATATTAAAAATATTAATGACTCATGAAGATATGACAGTTTAAAACTACTTGTACCGGTTTTTTGGCCCACCGTGTATATATTAACTCATAAATCAATATTAGAGCAATATTTTATTATATTACTATTGAAATTATTTACAGGTAAGACCAGCAGCAAATAAAATAACATTTGCTGAGAAAAAGAGAGTTATTGTGGAAATAAAAAAATAAATAAAATGAAGAAACGTTGGTTATATTTATATTTACACTAGAATGGTTCTTACTTTAAAAATGACCCTCGTACTTTTCCTTTGAGAATATATTCCTTTTTATCAACATAAGTCGCGTCTGTAAATTAAATACTTCTGCATCGTCCCTTCAATAAACAAAGTTCATCTTCTCTAAGTGTATGCACCAAAACTATACTTGGCAGTCGAGTCTTATTCAAATACACTTTTTGGTGACAAATATTATTGTCTTAATAAAAATCACATTACTCAAAATCATTTCTTGTCTCCATATTCCCAGCAAAGAATATTATCAAAAACGTTTGGATACAGTTTAACTTAAAACTACTGTATTGTACCAAGAACAGTTACCCACTTACATAATACAACAATGATATGATTTGAAAATCAAAACTAGTTAAAACCTGCAATTTTTAGTGTTGCCAACTCTACAAGTATTTGACAGTGTTGCAGGTTCACATTTCGATAGTGTTGTTACTTACAAATGATTATTTATACCACAAGCGAAATCAATCCTCTTTATCTTCAAAATTTAATTAAAGAATAACGAAACAAAGTACCTCTCTGATTTTTTTCATAGTTTATAGAAAACATCAAGTACTTACTTTTCCCATCATCTGTTGGTCTGTAGTTGGTTTCAAACATGAGATATAGGGAGTCAAATTTCGTTAAGTATGAGTAATTATCCAACTTCGAGAATTGTTCCCAGTGTTTAAAACATGGTACCAGAATGAAACAAAAACCATTGTAATGTACAACATGGAATGTATTAGAAAATAAAATTACAGATTGGTATGAACCAAACACAGGAAAAAAAAACCTTAACTGTGGTAAAATTGGGCAACTGGGCTCAGTAAAAATTTTGATTACAGTGAAAGGTAGTCAGAATAATTGAATTCTTGGTGCAGAGACCTGTCTTTTGACATTTTACTTAATATGGTACTACGCGTAGTTTTTTTGCAATTAATTCTTTAAACGCACAGAAAAAGGGAGCATCACCAAACTTTGAAGGGGCCCTACGGAACTCCTTTGGGGTCGGGAGACCTTCAATTTTAAATTTTGTAGTCTTTCATGTTTGTTAACTAACCTGATTTCTTTCAACCAAATCTGAGATATGCCAGCTACCGCTATTGTCTGAGTTGATATGGAATGACTCTTGATGTATACCAACGAGTTTGTGAATTTGGTATGAATTTGAATACTGAGCTAAAAATGTCGGTGCTTAGTTCGGTCGAAGCCCGTCTCTGCTTAAAATACAATTATGAGGTAATAAAATTTACAAGCCTAGTTCCCTTCTCGCCCCTAAGTGACCGAGTGACGGATTCCTATCAGTTAATACCACATCTCTTCATCTTACAATTTTTGGTGGGTCATCTTCAAAAATTCAAATAATTACAATTTTTACGTTATTTTGATTTTGATATTTTTTATATATTTATTAATTGAAGAGTAATTTTATATAAATTATTGGTAATATGTTAGTATTAATAATTTTATTTTCAGTTTCGTATACATAACCCCATTGTTGCCAAGATATGACCTTGAAAGCCTCGAAAAATAAGATTTTATTTTTTAAACCACTAAAAATTATTATAATAGTCTGAAAAATCACAAATATTTTTTACCCAAATAAAAGGTTATTTAGGGTATTCATTGTTTTTAAGTTTCTGAATTGCGTCAAAATTATAAAATCGGCATTGTTTTTTGTGATTGTAATTTAAAACAACATTTTGACCGAGTTCCCTGAAATTTCCGTCATTGTTATTGCCTTGGTATTCTTGAAAAACATCACACGGAGCGAAGTGAGTCAAAATACATTTCGACAAGTAATTAAGTAAAGGGTGAGCGCATTCAAAACTTTGTTACAATAATAACCCTCATAAACATAACCCAGCATTGTAGGCTCTGACTTTTTTTGAGATAATTTTTCAGGAATGTAAGGAATAATTACGATTGTTTTAAATTTTAGGTTGTCACTCGATCGCTTAGCGGCAAAAAAAAGTTAAACTTAAGAAAAAAATGAATACCCTAAATGACTTTCAATGACCTTGAATAATTTACTTAATTTGGTATTTGGCACAAAAATATATATGAATTTTTTCAAATTTTTATAGTGGTTAAAAAACAAAAACCTATTTTTCGAGGGTCTCATAGTCATATCTTGACAAAAAATGGGGTTGTTTATACGAAACTGAAAAAAAAAATCATACTAAAATACTAATAATAATTTTACATAAAATGACCGCTCAATTGTTGATACAATTTATAAAAAATATCAAAATGTAAAAATATTAGTTATTCGAATTTTTTAAGATGTCGCACCAAACGTTGAAAGATGATAAAAGTCACATAGATGGTATTTATTGATAGCAATCAAATGACGAAATAAAATTTTAAACTAGTGGGCAAATTTTATTTTTATTTTATTTTCAAACATTTTTTTAATACTCTAAATAACATTCAATGACCTTGAAAAATTCACCTATTTGGTATTTGGATCAATAATAAATGTAATTTTTTCAGATTTTAAAATATTTTTTTTAGTGGTTAAGAAAATTATATTTGAAAAAATCTTGTTTTGGGTCTTCCCGGGTCATGTCGGGGGTTTTTTGATATACGCTTTCGGCTACTTTGGTTTAAGGTCACAACTAGTAAAATTTTCATATTTATTTAAAAATCCGTGTCGGGTGGCATTATGACCATCTTATCTCGGTATACCCTTTTATTACCTCATAAATAGATTTTAAGCAGGTACTGGTTTCGATCAAACTAAGCACCGACATGCGGCAGCATTCCTTCGCCGTGCGAGTTTCGCATTTGTATTTTCTCTGACTGTACATAACATAAAGGTAGAAGCAAAGCTTACCCGTTTGCGACCTATTCGAGATTTTTATCTCAGAGATCCGAAAAAAGAAAAAAGTAGTTCTTTTTTGAACGGCTTTTAAATGAATCTGAAGCACATCCGGATTTTTTGCATAAAATTCAAAATTTGTGGACAAACAAAATTACATTCAAGACAGCCGGAATTGTTCATCACCACAATCTTGAAAATCAGCAAAAACAATACCACGTTCTTTTCAATAGTATATAGTGTATCAGGGGCCGAAAATAGGCTTTAGCAATCCGCCGCTTCGCTCGCTCGTGTTGCTGAAAGTGAAGGGTTGCTAAAGCATTACGGAATGAGTTACACTCGATATTTTTTCGCCTGCCTTAAGTAAAAACAGTGTTTCAGGAAATTTTATATAGCGCTACATTGAACTGTCACTATCAGATTTTTGCATAGCCTACTCATTCCGCGGAAGGTTGTCTAGATTATGCATATTATTTTTTCGGCCCTAGATACGCTAAATCGTAGTTACTGCCCGATTTTTATGGCCGAAATATATGGTTTCGGTAGAGGCAAGCGAAAAAATTATTTTAGTGTTAATGTTTGGAATACATACCATTTGTGGCCCTTTCTTTTTGCCTCCAAAATTAACCGCTGTTTTATTTCATGAGTTTCTTACTAATAACTTGGAAAAATACTTGCGAACTTGCCTCTTTACTTTAGAAATAGAAACTGGTTTCAACTCGATGGAGCTCCGGCACATTGCATTGATAAAATCGCGCCGATTTAGCAAGTAATAGGTAATAAACGAAAGCTGGTAGGTCCTACCCCCAAACCGAGTTCATTGGTATTCAGATATATTGCATGCAATAATATTTACAACTCGGCCTGTCACCCATTGGTGTTGCTTGTTGCAACGTCCGCTTCGATATTTGAATGAGTGGCTCTCAAAAGGTTTTTAAAAGTACCATCGACTAATTCCGCGTGTTTATTTAACCAAGAATGTTAAATAATGTTGTAATTATCCCCAAATGTATTGTCGTGAATGAAAACATTATTTCAAATGATTCAAAATGGGTTGAAAATAAAAGCAAAATTAAAATGTCACGCAATTTATGTACAACAAAAGCAAAATAAAACAGCGGCCAATTACAAAAACAAAATAATAAAATGTTAGTTTTAAATTACTTACAAATAAAAAAAACAATACAATAATATTTACAAAACGTAAACACTTTTATACTTAATTCCTAATGTTTTTTTAATCCGAATCACTAGCACAGTCAGTATCTGACTCTGTCAAATCCGAGGACGAATCATCACTATTTAATGATATTACTAGTGGTAATACGTCGTCCATTACACACTGTTTTACAAAGTCATCATTAATAATTTTATTTGTGCTTTGGATGCAGCTGCTCCAAATTTGTAGAGTAACTTGGTCGAGGGATGCTTTCCAACAATGCTGAACGTCATTATCATTTCCTGGGGTTGCTATTATAATTTTATCATAATGATTTTTTGCAATCTCCCACACCTTCTCAATAGCATTGTACTGACAATGATATGGCGGTAATCGTAAAATTAAATGTCCATATCTTTTAGCCAGAATGTCGACTGCATACGTTCGAACACGGGGTTTATTTATTTTAAGTATCGGTAACAGCTCACTTTTCGTGCGTTCCCTTAGCCACTCAATAATATCATTTTTTTTTTGACGCACTTGTCGGACACCTCTTTATTTGTCTTGAATGGTACGAGGCGTTATCCATCACGATGATGGAAGGTTCCTCCAAACTTTTTAGAAGTGACTCTTCAAACCACTCTTCGAACAATGTGGAATTCATTGATTTGTGGTAGTCACTGGATGAATTGCTTGAAGGGAATACCAAACAACAGTTAGGAATAAACCCCTGTGAGTTCCCTGCATTCAAAATAATGAACCGTTTTCCTAGTGATAATGGATTCACAGATTTATTGGCAGCCTGAATACTTCCATCACTCCAGGTCTTCTTCACGGTTCCACTTCCTTTCGCAAATATCCACGTTTCGTCCAAAAAGACAACATTGCTGCGATATGGATTATATGTAAATGATCTTAAGAAGTACATCCTTTTTGAAATAATATGTGCTTGTTCGCATAAAATATGTCTATTATTATGTTTTTTAAATCTAAATCCCATTAAGTGAAGCAACGATTTCAACGAAGTTCTTCCAATTTCGCATAATTCCTTTCGTATGATTTTATCAAGAATTCCATCAACCGTCACAAACTTTTTCTGAGTATACATTTCGTACACGATTTTTCTGATTTCTCCTTTTACCGCATCAGGCATATTTTCCACTTTAGGTGCTGATCTATTCCTCCTTTTAATTGTGAGGCATTCACCACTTTTGCGTTGTGCACAAACTCTTTGAACTGTCTTTGTTGAAACTTGCATTGCACTCGCGGTTCTTTCATATACTTTATTTATCGACGTCAGTGGTCCACCATTTTCACGTTCAGCACAAAAATAGTCTAACACATTTAATAATATCATCCGCCCTTCTTCGCTCAAAACTTTTCTCGATGCCATTGTTATATCACTTCAACATAAAAACTGAGACTGAATCTGTAATCTTTACGAATCATATTTAAATATCCTCAATGTTCAATTAGGACTGTAATTAAAAAGTCATAAATGTATTGAAAATGTTCAAATTGTTTTGAATTTACTTAACTAATCGCCTTAATTTTAACGATGCCCATGCAGAAAGCAGTAATCACTTTTAAAACAAATTGGATTGTGATAACATTACATTTTTCAACCTTTAAAAGTCATTAATATGTACTTAAGAGATCGGATTCATCGTCCACATTTTCTGTGTTCACAGTAAAGTTAATGATTCCAAACGATTGCTATAAAAACATTGTTTAATGTCTTATGTATATCTAAAACAATTCAATCACAAACAAAATAATGTTTGTATTGCTTTGAATGGGTATTTTATTGGGAACCACTGGCATTCACGACCGTGCGACGGGTCCGCCCTGTGTTTGGGGGCGGCCTTCCCTTTTACGACCACAACGGACTTGGTAATTCGGCGCGCCTATAGTTCGAGAACGGTTAACTACAAATTATATACTGCGTTGGATTGGTCGTCTAGGACCAGAAGTCTGGCCTCCAAGATCGCCAGATCATAATCTATTGGATTTTTATGTTTGTGTTGATAATAAAAAAATAATACTATACATTCTGTTAGTATAACTTTTAGTTATAAGACTATACCATGCGACGTATTCGTTAGAAAGCATTGAAAGATACATGTTTATATGAACTTATTTCTTATTTTTATGAGTTTAATGCACTGTTTAATTATTCCAAAAATAATCTAAACCACCCTGTATAATATATTCTATTAACCTTATTTAAATGTTGTAAGTTTGAAAATAGATTTAAAAAAACACATAGATTATCTTATCCTAAACCCTAATTACCTGAATTTTTTCATGTGATTAAGCAATAATCTGGTTGGGAATTGTTCAGTTATAGAGTGGCTTGCGTTTATTTTTATGTTTGCGCTTCTTATTAAAGAAAGTTGGAGTGTAATTGAAATTAGGAGCAATTGAAAGATGAGAAGGCCACCGGAGGAAATTAAATCCAACTTCAAGCGAAACTCCTAACGACCGGTGCAAATCCCTAGATATCCTGAAATAAATGAGGGAACTTAGAGAGCAAACAGAATTTTCGCACAGGCAATGAAGATATATACCGAGCTGCCTGATTAAATTAAGAAAACCGGATAAGAAACTAACGAAGGCGAATTGTTGCAATTTGCAGCCACAAAACGTCCAATAACTTCTTATCATTAAAGAAGTTCTCGGATACATGACGAAATTTCATTCTTTAACATTATATACTTAACATTAAATTGAAACGCGTGAACTGATGTGAGATAAATCTGGAAACGCATCTGCATCTAGATATGTGCCTAATTTATATATTTTACGGTTCGTTTTTATGAAAGAAAATGGTTTCATCTGGATACACCAGTTAATATATGCCAACATTGCAGTAGTATGGTAAAATTATATGCAGAAAGGACAATGTTGTAGGAAGATAGTTACAATAAAGTAATTTTATATTTCCTATTAATATTTTCTTGTATAGTGGCTACATATAATTATTGCGACCATAAAATATATAACATATTTTGTTTATTTAACATTTTTAACTGTCTCCCTATGAAATACAAGATGTTTTCAATTTCGAAATTGACCATTTTCAGAGGTTTGCGTGTGTGTCTGTAAAAAAAATTAATTAATACAGGTTTTTTAAATTAAAGTTTAAAATTAAGCTTTATTTGCCAATCCGAACTGAAGGATAAAATAAAGGATTAAACATCTTTTGTAAATACATATTTTCCATAAACTCCTTGATTCTCGAAGAAAAATTAAAAATACGCTGTTTCTTTCATTTTCTGTATATGATTAAGTAATTACAATGGTTAAATCAAATTTATTTGAACAATAATTGTAGAGAATGCCAAAAAAAGAAAAACTTGTAAAGAATACGTTTTTTCGAAATCACACTATTTATGAAAAAAAAATCTATAAATAGGAAACAGAGCCCTGCAGAAGCGGGTTTTCGAAAGCCCGGCCCGACAGTGAAAATGTAAAACCCGGCCCGGCCCGACGAAACGAAAATGTGCTGCGGGCCCGGCCCGGCCCGGCCCGCAGCTGAATATTCAAAGCCCGGCCCGGCCCGGCCCGTCCCCGAAAAATGTTGAATTAAATAAATAAAATTATTGGACCCATTTATTCCTTAAAATTCTTAAAATACATTGAATTCGTGTTAATAACATTTTTTTTCAATTCATTTAGTTGTTGCTGTCCCAAATATAATAAAATTAAATTTATCCAAGCCCGGCCCGGCCCGGCCCGGATTAAATTATCCATCGGAAAGCCCGGCCCGGCCCGGCCCGGAGTTTGAAAAATACGACCCGACGTCGGGCCAAATCCCGGGCCGGGCCAAATCCCGGGCCATGCAGGCCTCTGATAGGAAATATCACAAATATCCTGTTTATACAATTAAATCGGAAAAAGTTACATGATGGTCACATCAAAATTTAGCTATAGAATTTGCTTTTATGTTTGAGATTGAATAATCGAAGAAATCGTAGAACGCATAATCATTTTTTTTTATTTTTCCGTTATTATTTAAGAACGGAGTTGGTCCGCTAGGCGCAGGCGTACGCTATCGCTCAGTGGAAAGTCCACTGTACTCAGTGAACTGTATGTTAACTGGAACGGACCCAACGCTGCATTCGAACGGGCTTGGTGAGGCAGGGGCAATAGAAAGAGAAGGCCTGATGTGGTGGTATAACCGCCTTGTCTTTCTCACTGCGTTGTACGAACAATAACCGGTTGAAAGGGATGGTTGGTGCTTATACGGTGTTATTTCTTTACCTGTGTATCGCTCATTACGCACGCGATTAGTTGACGAACACCACGTGCATTTTGTATTTGTTTTGTATAGGTGAGTTGTGAGTTGACTAGAAAAATGGTGGTTTATTGTGTTGCTTTTGGATGTAAAAATTTGCACGATAAACGCAAAAACATCCAGTTCCATAGGTAAGTTTAGTTATTGTTTATTTAATTTCATTACATTTTTGTAAATGATCCGTATTTTAATTATTTTGAATAATTGGATATACAATGGAAACATTACATTATTTGTTACCAGATTTCCATTTAAACGAGCAGAAATTCTGACATTATGGATTAATGCTATTTGAAGAAAAGATTGGATGCCCTCTAAAACAAGTAGACTCTGTAGTGAACATTTTATTGACACTGACTATAGATTTATGCCTGGATGCTCTGTTAAATTACTCAAGCCAGATGCTGTGCCGAGTATATTTAGTTTTCCACTACATTTACAAAAACAGAATAAGCTACGTAGAATTTTGACACGTACAATTGCTGATAGACAAGTAAATGTATGTAACGATATAACTAATGTAAATAAATTATATATATATATATATATATATATATATACATATATATATATACATATATATATATATATATATATATATATATATATATATATATATATATATATATATATAGATATATCCACCTATCGTTGTGAAATCCCTTCATGAAATTTTTAATATCTCTTTGACATCCGCAAACTTTGTGACATCCAAAATTGGATGTCATAACGTTTTACATGTTAAATCATCTACAAAAGGAGATAGAAACGCGTATGTAAAATTTCGGGAGGATGTCAAAAAACTGAACTTTATGATTTACTGTATATTTTTAGTTCCGTATCTTACTGCGTAGACGGCGCGCAGGAGACCTGGTTTTGTATATTTTGTATAAAAACATCCGAATATGCCCAGCGGTTGATGTAACATCCGAATGATGTCCGTGTATGTTTATTTTTATGTGGCATACTTTATAACCTCCAAAACGCGGCAACTGTGTAACTGTGGCAATTGTGTGATTTTCAACAGTAATCTAACGAATGCCCATGATTTGAGCGTCAGGATCACGAATGCTTGTTTCGGCAAAGATCAGAACGACTGCGAAGCAGGAGTGCCGATTTTATAGACGCATAAAGCAAGAGTGATTCAGACGCTAATAATTGCCTGGGAAAAATCAGTCACGGGTTAGATTCGTGAAGACAATTTGCCGTACAGAAAGTTTGCACATCATAATTTGAGAAATTAAATTTAGTGACACCAAGTGTCAGATGTGTATCAATCTGCGGTACAATAATTATAGACAAAATGAGCTTGCCAAGATTTTGAGAAATACCTATTAATAATATTACTGATAAAAGCACTAACCCATTACCCGAAAATGCGAACAGATCGAATTCAGTGAGGAAACAATTTTAAAAGCCCGACGATGACTGACGTTTTATACGTAAATTTAAAGAAATGAATGCACACTTAAAAGTACTCTTTTCGACGTTTTCTGCACTGAGACCGAAGGATTGCATATTAGCTGGGTGAAGTGATGTAACAACATCAAAACGGTAATCACGCAGATGATTTTGATGTTGCATGGAAATGGACCATGCGACGGCTTAAAGATTAGCTGCAAAATCCAGTTTGCAGAATATTAATGACCCTGTAAATAACCCTGTTAAATTGTGGGTTAACAACAATATCAGAATGTTAATACCGATTTTTTTCTCTTCAAGATTATAGAACGGAAGCTCAAGCACTTTAAAGCCATTTCGAGAAAACTCTAAGACAAACCGAAAAATCGAATTAAAAATCTAGCTACTACGTCGACGATTACAAATGTATGAAAACAATTAAAATAAATATAGTTGTTTCATTAATTTATGTGTTAAGAGCCTGTTGGAGTCCCGTCTTCAAATTTTCACTGTTTCTTTGAAATTGGAGTGGGAACATGATAATATTTTTTTCCAAAATTTTAAGTTGGTGAGTTGACGATGAAAAATGCTAATGGATTTTATAAACAAATTAATAATAGTATATTAATATTAAACGCAAATTTGAAATACACCACTACATAGAATAACTCAAGATCTCCAAAATCCACCTGATGATTTTTTTGTACGACGATACTATGAATGTTCGTACGATCGTCGTTTTCAGTGATTTCTTGCAGCACAGTCGTGCATATCTTCTTAAAAAAAAAATTGCGAAACATGACTTATTGACCATTATTTCATGTGTGGAATGCGTCTCAAAAAATAAAAAAATTGGAATCATCATTAACAAAACTAGAGTCTCAGGTTTTGATAATGGCAAGATGAATTGCCGAAACTGCATTCAAACAAATAAATCAAAGTGTTATATAAAAAGTGTTTTATTCTAGATAAGTACAAGTTTATCATTTTTAAGATAATTGCAGTTATGGGCGTAAAACTCACTATACCAAGTAATGACGAAACCATATACAGTGTGGAAATCAAGTAGCGGATAAATTCGGTAAAACCGAAATTAAATATTTTTGGAAAATATCCTCGAACAGGTCGATTTTCTTTATACACATTTTTGCATAAAAGTTCATTTTCAGTCGTCATTTGTTTTTAAGTAATGACGTCATCCATTTTGTTTTTAAATGACAACCCCTCATTTTTGTTTTGGATTTTGATTGATATTTTCATTGTCGAACTGGCAGTATATAAATGTTGCCATCTTACAAGAGAAATTTTTCGAGTAAATGACAATTGAAGGTGAGAACCCGATATTTAGAGTTTTTGCAATATTTCAACACTTGTAGCAATTTTCCCAAACAATGATCTTGACTTTCTATATAATACAATATGGTTTCAGCAAGATGGCGCACCCTCGCAGTATGGGTGTTTTTTGAACAATTTCTTTATGAATAGGTGGATTGGTAGGCGAGGACCAATGGAAGGGCCCGCGAGAGAGAAGAATTTCTACGTGTTCGAACTGTGGATAGCAGAACATTTATTTTAATAATTGCATTTGCTTTCTAAAGATGCTTTTGTTTATTTTGTGTTAACAATAAAATTTACGGTTTCTCACTTTCAATTGTCATTTACTTGAAAAATGGCAACATAGGGGGTTGTCATTAAAAAAATAATGGATGACGTCATTACTCAAAAACAAATGACGACTGAAAATCGACTTTGATGCAAAAATGTGTATTTTTATCAAAGAAAATCGACCTGTTCGAGGATTTTTTCCAAAAATATTTAATTTCGGTTTTACCGAATTTATCCGCTACTTAATTTCCACACTGTATATGTCATAAACAGAAAACTCGAATCCGCATGTGTACATAATAGATTAGAAGATTTTTGATGTAATATTAAACTTTAAAACTTCGAAATCTCAAAATGTGGAATTGTAACTTATCTGGTTTTGGTTGTAAGTCGACGATATGTGAAATAAATAGATTGGGTACGATTCCGACCGCAGAAATTGATAAAAATATTGATGCAGTAAAATCTAAACATACTTAAAAATGCAATGAATCCGTTCGGAAACAATTTTATTTATTAGTTATGTTCTATAGATAGCTTGCTATCAACCTATTAGCTTTCATATACCGAGTGTCTGGGATAAGGGGCGAACATAGGGATTTAACATGTAAAATTAAATATGTGTAATTATTAGCTCCCCTATTCATTTTAGAGAAAAATCGTAAAAATAAATTTTTTTTTTAGAAAATTATAAATTGTAAATGTATCATCCATCTAATTTACGTTTGTACCAGAATACACCTCAGAAATAATAAAAAATAGGTTTAACCATTTACCATTTAATAAAATCCCCTGTCATGATTTTGGCAAATGTCATGTTATGGTGAGAATAATTTTGCTAGTCAAATATCAATTCACGCATTGTAATTACCATGAACAATAATCTGAGTTATTCCAATGAAGAGAACGTATTCATTAGCAAAATATTTTGCAGTGGCATCAGTTTACTCAGAGTTCGTGACATTACATCCAAATGGAACCGAAGAAACAACGATGGATTGGAAGAAACAGTTTTGGGTTTGATAAATGCTAAACAACTAGCATACAATGCATTGCTCGTGAGTACAACGTGTCTAAATTCTCTGTACAGAAAATTCCGAAGAAGCATGGTTATCATTACTACAAGCATCCATGCCATGAGGAGAAACTGATGGTGGATGATGAAACTAGGCGTGTATTCTGTGAAATAATGCAGGATCGATCAAATACAGACCGAAACTTTTTGCAGATGAATGTTCACATTTAATATGAACAACGAGCCCAACGTTATTGTTTATAGTAATTACAATGCGTGAATTGATATCTGACTAGCAAAATTATTTTCACTATGACATGACATATGTCAAACTCATGGCATGGGTTTTTATTAAATGGTACATTGTTCAACTTATTTTTATTATTTCTAAGGTGTATTCTAGTACAAACGTAAATTAAATGGATGATACATTTACAATTTTTGATTCTCTAAAAAATATTCCTTTACGATTTTTCTCTAAAATGAATAGGGGAGCTAATAATTACACATATTTAATTTTACATGTTAAATCCCTATGTTCGCCCTTTATCCCAGACACTCGGTATAAACATATTGTGGTAAAAAAATAATCAAATCAAATACATCTTAAGGGTTCGATAAATTAGAAAATAATTTGACAGTTTTTTCGAAAGCTTGTTCTCAGGTAATAATCAAGAGTGAGATAAGCGAACAAACAAATTTGACCAAATATAGTTTCGACATCAACTGGCATCTAATAAACCTCCTAGAAAACAATTGTATGCTTAAATAACTATAAAACATAATCGTATGCTTAAATAAAACACTTTTACTTATGTAAGTTAATATCACACTGTTAATTTATTAGTGACTGCAGTTTCGATCAAAGAATAATCATTATCAAATCATAAGTAACCATACTTATCACAGTGTGATATTAACTAACAATAAGTAAAAGTGTTTTGTATAAGTAATAAGTATGGTTACTTGACAATGATCATTGTTTGATCGAAACTGCAGTCACTAATAAATTAACAGTGTGATATTAACTGACAATAAGTAAAAGTGTGTTTTATTTAATTAAAAATGTATCGCGAAGTAAGTGCCGCCAACCCCAATCAGTTAATAAATGTGTAGATTTGATAAAAACCAACATTTTATAATAAACTTGGCCTTAAATTAAAATCTTCATTATTATCTAATACACCAAGCAGCAACAAAGCGCAATCGCTGTTTGATAACAGATGAGCCAGTATTTTGTAGAAAATAACATTTTACTATACCTAGTTGTGTGGATTTTACCATAAATGTTACACAGATACTTCATTTAACTTCAAAATTGGAGCTAATACTCAATATATATCGAAAATATTAGTAAATTCAATAAATTCAAAAAAACGAAATATAGCCTGAATATATAAATATTCAACCTGTTCGTAACTCTGCAAGCAAAATTAAGTCGAAGTTACGAACAGGTTGAATATTTATATATTCAGGCTATATTTCGTTTTTTTGAATTTATTTAATACTCTCTGCAATAAGTAAGGTAGTTTCTATTTTATTTATTGAAAATATTAGTAGTATATGACTTATATGGAAACAAAGGTAGTAACTTAAATATAAAACTTTCTGTAAGACTTATATTTTATCTTGTATTACCTAAATGTGTTTTATTCGAAAAAATGTTAGCATTGTAAAACTGGCAACGCAGCAAGGATGTCATAAGATACGGATTTATTTAATGGATGTCATAAGATCCATGAGATAAGAATGTATACCGGATGTCAAACAGATAGTAAATTTTTAATTGAAATTATGTGTATGGTTTAAATTTTTTGCTTTTAATAGCATCCTTATGTAGATTTTACAAAGTCATATTTTTGTTTTATATGTATCTGTTTTCTAAGCAGTGGATGCCGAAAGGTCATAATTTTTGCCGGATGTCATAAAATACGTTGGTCGACTATATATATATATATATATATATATACATATATATATATATATATATATATATATATATATATATACATACATATTATGTAATTTATATAGCAAAGTGCTAAATAAAGTTATTATTATATTGTAGGAATTACAAGATATCAACATGGAAATTGAATTACCACAAGAGAAGAAATGTGATGCTCAGACGCAGACAGTTGTTAATTTTATTGCAAAAGATTACCTTTTGCATAGAAAAATTAAGACGTTGAAGCAAAATGTTCGAAGAAAACAAAAAAAAATAAAAACAATGCAGCAGTTATTGAATGAGTTGAAAAAGAATAACTGCACTACTGAAAATTTAACTCTAATTTTAGAAAATTATTTTAATGGTATATACTCTTCCTTTATTACTAATAAAATTGTGATTCATTTTATTTTACTTTTAGGTTTTCCTTTAGAATTGTTGGTTCACATTCATAAAAATGAAAATGTGAAGCCTGGAGGTCGGCGCTACACTGATATAATGAAAAAAATTGCGCACACGTTATACTTTTATTCTCCTAAGGCCTACAACTTTGTTAGGAAACATTTCCCATTGCCTAACGGCCGCACAATTCGCAAGTGGCTGTCAAGTGTAAATTGTCACCCCGGCTTTTTGTCCGAAGTGTTGGATTTTCTAAAAGAAGAAGTTTGCAAGAAACCATATCTGAAAAATTGTGCCTTAATTTTTGATTCCATGGCCATCAGAAAACAGATAATATGGGACAATATAAGTGGAAATTTTACAGGGTATGTGGATTATGGTCGTATTGTGGATATTGACCATGATTCTCCGGCCTCCGAAGCATTGTTTTTTCAAATTGTAAGTTATCAGAATAAATTCAAGTTGCCGGTTGCTTATGCTCTTATTTGTAAAGCCAATTCGGACATACAAAAGCAAATGATCACTACATGTTTAAAGAATTTATATGAAATAGGGATCAATGTAAGATCTTTAACCTGTGATGGAACTGCTACAAACATTCAAACTTACAACAAATTAGGATGTCAACTAACTTTGTCGATGAATTGCGATTTTGAAACTGTCAAATCATCTTTTAATCATCCTAGCTCTGGTACCAAGATCTATTGCATGTTAGACACCTGCCATATGCTTAAACTTGCAAGAAATTGTATGGCTGAAAAAAATGTGAAGAGTGAGCAAGGCAATATTGAGTGGAATTTTATTCAAAAACTTAACGAATACCAAGAACAGGAGGAACTACGCCTGGCAAATTCTTTAACCACTTCACATGTAAATTATCGAAATAAAGTGATGAATGTGAGATTGGCAGCACAAGTGCTCAGCAGCGGAGTGGCGGATGCTCTACAGTTCTTGCAGAAATCAGGAATTCAAAATTTCCAGAACTGCGATGCAACCCTTGAATTCATTAGGACAATTGACAAGATATTTGATATTCTAAACGCTAGAAGCCCATTTGGAGTAGGATACAAATCGCCCATTCGACCAGAAAAAATGTCATATTTTCAGGAACTTTTTAAGTCAGCATCTAATTATTTGAAATTGTTGAAAGTGGAGGACACTCCCATATTATACCACCCACGGAAAACTTTCGCTTTAGGTCTTATAATAACAATGAGAAGTACCGTAGGGTTGGCTACAGATTTATTTAATTTGGAAGATGGAACATTTAAATACTTCCTACCTTACAAATGTTCCCAAGACCATCTAGAATTATATTTTAGTTGCATTCGAGGACGTGGAGGGTGGAACAATAACCCGAACTCCCAACAACTTAAATGGTCATTGCGGCAGCTTTTATTAAAGAATTCCATTAATCCTTCTGTTAATGCAAATTGTATGGAAATTTATTCTAAATGTAGCCCATCATTTGAATTTAGATCTGCAGACCGGGCAGTGATGGCAACAGATGAAGAGGAACTTGATCCTGATATATGTAAGGCGGTTAGTAGTCTAGACTTAACAAATTACCAAGATAATGTAATATATTATATAGCTGGCTTCTTGGCTAGAAAACTGGCTGAATCCACAAGATGCATGGATTGTGTTAATATATTATTATATAAAGATGACAGCAAATCTGATCATTTGTACTGTGCACCAGATAGACAATATGTAAAATTCACAAAATTTGTAGATAGAGGAGGACTGGTGTATGTTTCTGACCCTATATTTAAAATCGTACAGTTCGCTGAAAAATGTTGTCGATATTTATTTAATGTAGCAGCACCAATAGGCAAACTTGATTTTAAAAATTCAATAATAAATGCTGCAGTGCATAAATTTTCTTCAAATTTGAATATGTTCCAACCCCCACATCCTTTGTGTGAGGAATATATGTCAGAAAGTTTGCACGAGTTGCAAATAATTAAAAGTGTAATTAAGTATTACTTGAAATGTATGCCGCAAAAAACCAGGCTTATTAATGAAACCCTTCAAGGTAGAAATCTAGGAGTGCGTCAAAAGTTTACAAAACTAATTTTATTTCATAATGTGTAATGTGGATATTTGCGATTTTTTTTTTTTTTTAAATAAATATGTTGAGTAATTTTATGAGATATTTTCTTATACCCCTATATCCGTATGTTGAGAAATTTTATTACACCCCTATATCCGTTGCAATTATTTATATTTCAGAATATTTATTTTTATCCATGATTTTTTTCAAAAATAAATGTATTTCTTTATTTTACACTCAATTTTATTACACCCGCACTTACTTGCATGTGTTAGAAAGAGATGGTTATACCACCGTGCGTTCGGTTGCATAACTTTGGGATTGGCTTCAGCCATGAAGTATTCAGCAGCCTTTCCAGTTGTATAGAGTTCACTGACTGTACTACGTTGGTACTACTTTTCTATGACTACGCATAACAACGCATAACCTGCAAAGTACGTATCATATCACGTGGTTCCTACCACTGCATTTCCTTTGTTTTTAATTGTGCTCGTGTTATTATTATTGTTATATATTATGTTGGTTGCGGCATAATTTTGTTAGAGAGGTAAGTAATATTTCCCATTTATTCATGCTAATTTATGCTTTTATGTAATTTATGCTTCATGAAACTTTTTTTTAATACAGTCTAACAGGTCTATTTTATAACTCGTAACGATGTCGCTGTAATTAGATTCTCGTTCCGATAACGATTTTTCAATGAAACTCAATTTACAATTACAAGTGTACTATTCGTTCTAAAATCACAAGTTCATCGTTACGAATAAGCAACGCCTAACGATGTTGGTTACAAAATAACATTTTAACCTAAATGGTTCGCAACATTGCAACTGACGTTCCGAACGATTATAGTTAGCTAACGAATCGTATTGTAACGATTGTTTATAAAATAGACCCGTAAATCAATTGATAGGCCGCTGTGTGTGCATAAGTAAGGCCGATGTGTCGAAAATAAAGGCCGGTTGTCATAGTGACGTTTCCTATGTTCAACCCGGCGTTAGATAGGTGGGGTGTGACAGACCCCACCGTATATATTTGCTATTGCCACTCCTCAGATTGGCTGTCGATGGAGCCCTCCATCTCTATAGCTTCCTACCAAGGTTCATACTATCGCGTGCGTATCTTATTGCAGTACTAATAGAGCTGTTGTACGTGATACACGCATTTAAACTTGTCTGGGGTGCACCAAACCCCACCTTGCCAGTTACGTAGGTATTATAAATTAATGTATAGTACTACATTTTATTCAATTTTTTTGTGATAATGCATTTCTTTTCTAATATTTTTGTAGACTAATGTCTTATGAAGAAGAACAGCAGAAATTTGTAGCTTTATGGGCTGAGTTTGATAGAAACGATGAAGTTATTCAATCATGTCACCGAAAATGAAGAAGATACCGATACAGAACAAGTAATAAGTGAAGTAGAAGATCATGATTACCTAGAGTCGGATCAAGAAGAGGATGGGGTAAATTTGCAAAATATGTAGAGTGAAAAGGACGGAACAAAATGGGATAAAAAATCACCAAATACCAGAGTGCGAACCAGAGCCGAAAATATAATAACATATCTACCTTGCGTAAAAGCTTATGCTAAAAATGCAAAGAGTGCTTTAGAGTGCTGGGAACTTTTTTTTGATCCACAAATGGTTGAAGATGTAACTAAGAATACAAATATAAAAATTAAAGAAAAGTCGATCTGTTATACTGAAAAATTCTTTGTTGGGCCAACACACACCATTGAAATAAAAGCACTCATCGGTTTACTTTATTCAGCTGGCTTTTTCCATTCTAATCGGCAAAATTTAAATGACTTGTGGCAAACAGATGGAACAGGTATAGATATATTTCGAACAACGATGTCTCTAAAACGTTTTTATTTTTTGTTATCCTGTCTGCTATTCGATATTATTCAGAATCGCCTGAAGAGACTGAAGTGTGACAAATTAGCACACGTACAAGCAATTCTCGAGCGATTTGTAGAACACTGTAAAGAAGCTTATTCTCCTTCTCAATACCTTACCATTGATGAAAAACTCGAATCATTTCGTAGAAGGTGTTCATTTAGACAATATATGCCAAATAAACCAGCTAAATATGGTTTAAAAGTTCAAGCTTTAGTTGATGCAAGGTCATACTACGTAATTAATTTGGAAGTTTGTGCGGGAAAGCAACCGCCAGGACCCTACAATTTTAGTAACACGCCGTACGATATTGCAGAAAGACTCATTCAACCTGTATCGGGCACCAATAGAAATATTACATGATAATTGGTATACAAGTTATGAACTAATGACGAAACTCCTAAAAGCGCACAAATTAACTTCAGTTGGCACAGTAAGAAAAAATAAACGATGTCTTCCAAATAAGTTTATTTCGGTTAAAGGTAGACAAGTAAAATCTAGTTTATTTGGATTTCAAAAAGATGTCACATTAGTATCTTATGTACCCAAACAGAATAAGAATGTTTTATTACTATCTACTCTACATCACGACGGAAAAATTGATGAAGCTAGTGGAGAACATCGTTTACCTGAAATAATCAGTTTTTACAATTTTACTAAAGGAGGGGTAGATACGGTTGACGAATTATCGGCATCTTATAATGTATCTGGAAATTCCAGACGATGGCCTCTTACTTTTATATTTTCATTATTTAACACTGCTGACAATAATGCACTAGTCATTTTCAGAAAAAATAATAATGATTACAAAACACCGAGAAGAACATTTCTTAAGGCTTTGGGTATGGAACTTATCCGAGAACACCTAAAAAGCAGGAAGGATAATCCCCACATGACGAGAGATTTACGAGAAAAAATTACTAATGTTCTCAGCGAATCACCTTCAAACATACCACCCAAACGATCCAAGACAATTGCACGATGTACAGTATGCCCTCGTAGTCGCTATGGGAAAACAAAATATGCTTGTAATAAATGTAAAACCTATTTGTGTTTAGAGCATGCAATTCTTAGTTGTGGAAATTGTCTGACTTCAATGAATCAATAGAGACATTTAGGGTTGTCTCAAGTTCCTTATATGTATTTTTGTGAAAAGTTAAGTTATTTTTGTTATTATAATCAATCAATATTTACGAGGGCAATTCAGAAACTAACCTCCGATTGGTCACAGTGCGGGTAGTGGGGGGAGTAGCGCGCCATCTGTGCATTCACACGCTCAGCAGGTCAGTCGGCATCAAGCCGTAGTCGAGTGAACATCGTACCTGCGCTAGTTTAGTTTTTGTGGCAGTTTGAAATGTGTGCTGCAATAGAAAATCCCGCCAAATGTGAAGTGCGTGCTGTGATAAGGTTTTTTACAGCCAAAGGATACTCTGCAGCAGCTATTCATCGTGAGCTTTGTGCCGTGTACGGACCAAAAGTTATGAGTGAAGGAGTTGTCCGTGAATGGGTACGTTTATTTAAAAGTGGACGAGAAAACGTTCATGATGAAGAGAGGAGTGGTAGACCATCCTTGGTGACTGACGAACTCGTTCAGACAGTTGATGCAAAAGTTCGTGAAAATCGACGTTTCACAATGGCGGAGTTGTCTACTGATTTTCCACAGATTTCTAAGACTCTTTTGTACGAGATAGTGACAGCAAGATTGGGTTACCGTAAGTTCTGTGCACGATGGGTGCCCAAAATTCTTACCGACCACCACAAAAGTCAAAGAATGGCCTCTGCATTAGACTTTCTGTCACGTTACGAGTATGAGGACGAAGGAGAACCATTGTTAAACAGAATCGTGACCGGTGACGAAACCTGGATTAAGTACGTGAACCCTGAGACAAAAGAACAATCAAAGATGTGGGCACATTCAGATTCGCCTACCAAACCAAAAAAAGCCCGGCAAGATTTTTCTGCCAGAAAACTGATGGCAACGGTGTTTTGGGATGCCAAAGGGGTGTTGTTGGTTGAATTCATGGAACGTGGGACGACCATTAATCAAGACGTGTACTGTGAAACACTAAAAACATTACGACGGGCTATACAGAACAAACGCCGTGGTATGCTGACTTCCGGTATCGTTTTTTTGCACGATAACGCCCGTCCTCACTCTGCTCGCAGAACAACAGCCCTTCTTGAGTCCTTCAAGTGGGACGTTTTCAACCATCCACCTTATAGCCCAGATCTGGCGCCAAGCGATTATCACCTCTTCATGCATATGAAGAAATGGCTCGGGTCCCAGCGGTTTGATGACGACGAAGAGCTCAAAGATGCGGTCACAGGCTGGCTCAAGGCACAAGCGGGTGATTTTTATGCAGAAGGAATTTCAAAGCTTGTGAAGAGATACGATAAGTGCCTCAATCGTTATGGAGACTATGTCGAAAAATAGTGCAAAGATGTAGTTGTAAGATGTATATATTAAAATATTTTTACTTAACTTGGTGTATTTTTTTCAATCAACCGGAGGTTAGTTTCTGAATGCCCCTCGTATTACAACTATCACTTTTTTTTTAGTTATAAAATTATGAAAAATATATGTTCTTTTATTGCGTTCGAAGACAAGTTTATGATTTAAATCAATCTTTTTCAAAATAAAATAAATTTTGGTAAATTATTTGGTTTTATTATGATTCAATATACTCCCAGAATACCCTAAAATAAAAATAAAAATTAAACTGTGAATTTTTGGGTTTTTTATTTAAGAATATAAGTTGGGGTTTGTTGGACCCCACCTTACTAATGATGTTCTGTTTTTTCACCTGACCAACGCCGGGTTAATAGTAAGGGCGCGTTTTCAAAACAAAGGCCGCTGTTATATAATATACATGTAAAATAAGATATGTGTAATTATTAGCTCCCCTATTCATTTTAGAAAAAAATCGTAATCCATTTAATTTACGTTTGTACCAGAATTCACTTCAGAAATAATAAAAATAAGTTGAACAATGTACCATTTAAAAAAAAACCCTTGCCATGAGTTTAACAAATGTCATGTCATAGTGAAAATAATTTTGCTAGTCAGATATCAATTCACGCATTGTAATTACTATGAACAATAACATTTGGCTCGTTCTAAAGTGTGAACTAGCATTCTTCGGTAAAACAGACGGACTGCAAAAAGTTAAGCTTAGTTTAGTTTTTAGTTAGTTTATTAATTCGCAGCAAATGTTGCTATTTTAAATATGTAAATGCATATTAATGTAAGTATGTTGTTCTCCTTAAATAAACTACGGCAAGTCTCCAATTGAATTTTGTTAAAAATTTATTTTAATATTCTTTTCTGGGCTATAAATATCCTTTGAGTATGACTTCTTTCCCACGCTGGTATATTATAGGAGAGATAAGGATATACCTATGAGTAGAAGAGAATTATAATTGACTCTGATAAAATTGGTTTTAGTTTAAGAACTGCATAGTAAGCAGTATTTAATTTACTACACTCATAATCAACATGCTGACACCTGGTGAGTGGCTCGTCCTCAGCAATCCCAAGAAATTTGGTGCTCTGATTTAAATTAACAATTGGTGTCTTTCTATTAAAAAAACTAAATGTTTACTGTTTTATTGTTATATGGAAGTAAATTATTAGCATTCATTATGGTCTGTATTTGATCGATCCTGCATTATTTTGCAAAATACACGCCTCCTTTCTTCATCCACTAACAGTATCTCCTGATGGCATTGATGTTTTTAAGAATGATAACCATGCTTCTTCAGAATTTTCTGTACAGAGAATTTAGATACGTTGCACTCACGAGCAATGCATCGTATGCTAGTTGTTGGTTCAGCATTTATCAAACCCAAAACTGTTTCTTCCAATTCATCGTTGTTTCTTCTGTTCCGTTTGCATGTAATGTCACGAACTCTGAGTAAACTTACGCCACTGCAAAATGTTTTGATAATGAATACGCTGTCTTCATTGGAATAACTCAGATTTATGTTAATAGTAATTGCAATGCTTGAATTGATATCTGACTAGCAAAATTATTCTCACAATAACATGACATTTGTCAAAGTCATGGCAAGGGTTTTTATTAAATGGTAAATGGTTAAACTTATTTTTATTATTTCTGAAGTGAATTCTGGTACAAACGTAAATTAAATGGATTATACATTTACAATTTTTAATTCTCTAAAAAAATATTCCTTTACGGTTTTTCTCTAAAATGAATAGGGGAGCTAATAATTACACATATTTAATTTTACATGTTAAATCCCTATGTTCGCCCCTTATCCCAGACACTCGGTATAATATAATTTATTTCATTTATAACATTCCAGTTGGAGCTCTTCCGTTTGTCGTTCTAGAAAATATTTTCACTTCTGTTTCATCGAGGAAGAAAACTGAATATAAATGTGCTGCAAGTTCTAAGAATCATATTCCATATCCATATCGTTGTCAGAAAAAACTGTTACATTTTTCAGTATGTAGTGGGAGTTACGAAGACATTTATCGATGGTGCTTTTGCTGGATGATATTTTTCCCATCACATTTTTTAACTTTCTTGCAGTTCCCGTGTTAAAAATGTTCAATTTTCATCCACCCAATTGCAAATTTGTTCAATGTCTTGATAGTTGAACAATTTTGGTCTGTGGCCCTTTTTAATTTTGTCGATTTTTTCTTGGCTTTTAAATATGCGAATAATTTTTCAAACGGAATTATATTTAATCGAAAAAGATTGGCCGATGTTATTTAACAGATCTCCTCTTTGGTAAGCTTCAATTAGAAGTCGTCGCTTCTCGTCACTAATTTGATAATAAACCATTTTTTAATGAACACAGAAGCAAACGTTACTTATACCTTACATAACGAGCGGCTTTTCAATTGTGCACAGCGGCCTTTGTTTTGCACAGGCGGCCTTACTTTTGAACATACAACCGGTGACAACAGGCCTTTATTTTCAACATCGGCCTTACTTATGCACACAGCGGCCTATCAATTGATTTTGACTATATAATTTCATTGTATTAGATGAGTGGAAAATGCAGAAGTGCTGGAAGCATGTATCGGAAACTTAATGCAAGTTCGCTGCTGAAACGAGCTAACAAAGTACAATCTCTTGACAAAATTTCATTGGAATCGTGATCAAATAATGTACTCTCAGGGCCTGAAAATGAAACATGCGACACAAAAAATATTGAGGAAAAACTCACAGGTAGTGAATCAGCAACCTCTTCTCAGTAAGATATTAAGCAGCTTAAAATGAATCAAGAACTAATTTTGTTGGACAACATAGAAAAAGATGGCACATCAGAATTTAATCAATGGGGAATTAAATTGCCTCTTATAAACTTAAAGAATATATAAATCTTTGAAAATGCTGTACAAGGAAAGGAAAAGCAAATGGTAAATATTGTATTTATCAGAAATCTTGGGGTATACAGTTTGTTCATTATTTTAGGCACAAGATATAAGTGGGCGGGAATACCTTACGCCAATGCACCACAAATGTGCTGCGTAAATTATTATCCCAAGATACTGCCCAATTATATTCTGCACAAGGAAAGAAGGGCAAATTAAAGTTTTCTTCACAAAATTGTATCGGATTGTAATTGGTTAGTATGATCAAAATATCAACTATAAACATTTTCTTAGATGCTGGGTAGATGCATTTACTGCTAAAAGTTAAGGTATATAAGTGCATGATATATTAAGAAGATATAAACTACCAATGTATCCATCTTAAGAATCACAATTCCATCATCACAACATCAACACATCGCACATTTATACAATTTTTAGAATAAACTCATACTAAATTTTATTATTTACCACTGAACCAACTCCAAACCAAAACTCAATTCATTCTGATATTAATAAAGAGAGGGCAGGACCGGCTAAAATCACTACTAAGCCACATAGTCCCATTATAGCTAAGCTACAGATTCCTACTACTATCCCCGATATAACTCCAGAGAAGGCGCCTAAATCCCTGATGTTGCAGCAACCAACCTCTATTAAAAAACCTTCCACCCAAATAATTTCTGGTTTAATCGATCAAACAAATTCCAATAACAAAGAAATGGAACGGACAACTGTAAATTCCCGAAGAAATAAACGACCACAACTTGATACTATTTCCGGCACAGCTAAGGAAAATATGTCGCTAAAAGGAGCTACCCGTTTCAGCTATTTGGAACCCACTACATCGGTTACACAATTGGAAGAATACCTAAAGGAATTACATTTTAAAAATATTAAATGTAATATGCTTAAATCAAAATACCCAGATGAGTATGCCTCATTTAAAGTTGGTGTCAATTCTGACCAAGTGGAAAAACTAAAGGATCCACAAATCTGGCCTACTAATGTTAAAATAAATAATTTTTTATGGCGAATAGAAAGAAGAGCTACACAGAAATAAAGTTTCTCTTTCTAAACGCTCAATCAATAAGAAATAAAATAAGTGAAATCGAAGCCTTAACGATTGATAAATCCTTTAGTTTTTTAGCATTTAGTGAGCACTGGCTATCAGAAGCAGAGTGTGAAATATCCAAAATAAATAACCTAACTGCCAATGCGTATTATGCCCGTAAAATCACGAAACACGGAGGAAGTATAATTTATGCTAACAATGTATTTAATGTCCAAAACTTTAATACATTAACAGACACTCTAAGTTTAGATAAGTCTTGTGAATTATGTATGTTATATGTCCCATGTATTAATATATACGTTATTTGTGTCTACCGCTCACCCAGTGGTGACTTTTATGTATTTGTTAATGTTCTTTTATCACTTTTAGACCAAATAAGAAACCCGACCTGTAATATAATACTCGGCGGAGACTTCAATGTTAGGTTTAATGTGAATGATTCGAGAGAAAATCTACTATCTGATGCATTATCTACATATGGACTATACAAAACTGTCAGTTTTAACACCAGGAAAAGTCATTGCATTGACAATATATACACAACTTGTGATCAGTCGATAATCAAGATAGATTGTATAAATACAGGCATCTCTGATCACTCAGGTATTGTGCTAACGTTATCAATTAGTAATACAACCACAGCAACCACTAAAATTAGTAGACCAATAACGCTCGATGGTAAAATTAATTTCTTCAACTGTATTGATACAATAGATTGGGACTTTATTAATACTTGCATGGACATCAATCATAAATTACAAGAACAGCTGTCAACAGCTGCTAACAAGGCTTTCCTACAACTGTAGTCAATACACCAAAATGTAAAAATGGTCGTTTTAATCAGTTACAGTGGTTTGATAATGATATCTAGCATATGAGACAAACATTCGAACTCATTCGTGAACACCATAATAAATATCCGTCTATCCAATCTCGTCAACTGCTCAAAGAATATACTCATAATTATAAAAAACACATAATTTCAAAAAAAAACCTAGCTTGGCAAACACACATAAATAAGTCTCAGAACAAACAAAAAGCACTTTGGGATATCGTTAATAAATCAAGAGCTATAAAGACGCATACTACTGACTGTGACATATCGTGTGATAGCTTTAACTCTTACTTTGTAAATATTGCGAGATCTATGTCATTAAATGCTAAAACAGATCAAACGTCCAAGTACAGTAAGGACCAAAAAAACAAATCACTCATTCTCCTTCCATGAGACTACACCAAACAAAGTACGTGATGCTATATCAAATCTTAAGTCAAGTAAGAGCACAGATATCTATGAACTCTCAGTTGACATTATCAAATTAATTAAAGATATAATTTTTTATCCATTAACGAAATTGATTAATCATATTATCACAACCGGTATTTTTCCTAAAGTATTGAAGCATGCAAAAGTGATACCGGTTCACAAAAAAGGCGAAAGTGAGGATATAGACAACTATAGACCCATTGCTTTGCTACCCATTCTATCAAAAATTGTCGAAATAATATTAAAAGACCAAATAGTGGTGTATTTCGAGTCAAACAAATTATTTAATCAAAACCAATTTGGCTTTAGGTCTAATCTTACAACAACTGACGCAATTATTGCTCTAATAGACATGATTTCCGACTCTTTCGATAACAAGTCCTACTGTATTGGAACATTTATTGACATGAGTACAGCTTTCGACTGCATCTCGCATGAGCTCCTTAGCCACAAATTAGTCCAATATGGTTTCTGCCAACGCAGCGTAAATTTAATATCATCCTATCTATCTGAAAGAATGCAAGTAGTCAAATTTAGAAATCAAATTTCGAATACGCTTCCTGTTACTATTGGTGTTCCTCAAGGCTCTGTTTTGGGACCCATATTGTTCCTTATATTTATTAACGATATCCCAGACCAAATAAATTCAAACTTAGTATTATTTGCCGATGATACAACCACTTTTGATCAAGCAAAAACCATAGATTCTGTGATAGAAAATAGTTCTAACAGATTAAACCAAGTATCTAACTGGTGTCATCAAAATCAACTTATTTTAAATGAATCAAAAACAAAGAAGATATTATTCACATTAAATCTAACTACTACTGCTTTAGATGATAATGCAAAATTTCTTGGAATATATTTAGATCCAAAATTGAAATGGAATGTACATGGAGAAAATCTTGCAAAAAAACTGTCTAGAAGTATTTACTGCTTGCGAATGTTAATGCTCAACCCAGTAGCCAATGCATTGCGATCAGCATATTTTGCATTATGTGAATCGCATATAAGATACGGAATAATTGTCTGGGGTCATGCTGCTTGTAGGCATAGAATTTTTTCATTACAACGCCACGCTGTGAGGCTCATTGCAGGGCTCAAGTATACAGCGGACTGCAAGCTAGCATTTATTAAACACAAAATCTTAACCCTGCCTTGTATATATATACTGGAGTGTCTGGTATATATAAAGAGGAATATGCACTTATACACCGATCATGGTCATCACCCGCATGACACAAGATTTAAAAGTGATATCTATCAACAGCAAATTAGGCTTCAAACACTACACACTGGTACAAAATATTTCTCTATCAATTTTTTCAACAAACTACCAATACATATATGTTCCCTACCTCTAGACAAGTTTAAAAAAGCAATCAAAACTTATCTTCTCACAATGGCATTCTACACCTTTGAGGAGTATCTAAATTGTGATATATCCTTGTAATTGTCAATCTTAGTCAGTAACCATTTTTATCTATTTATCATATTAATCCTATTTTTAGTACTTGATTCCTAACACACTTCACAATTATTTTTTAATATGTTGTGTTATGTTTGTACCCTATTTCTTTATTTTATTTATTTATTTACTTACTTCATTATTTTACTTTATAATTTATTTTTTATTGAAATATTTACTTTAATATGTATTTATCTTTGTTAACCTCATACGATATAATTACAGCGCAAATTCTGTTGTCATAAAATATCCTGTTAAGGTTTAAGGCATGTCCTACTAGTCTAACCTACTTATACTTTAATTCGCAGCGAACACAGTTGAACTTATAGCTTCCTTTTATATTGACGTATGTAAGCAATCTTATTGAACAAGCATAAATAAAGTATTATTATTATTATTATTATAACCTTTATTTCACTGGGTGCATTCTCCCAGATTACTCAGTGCAGTGGAAGTTAATGAATTGAACGAAACAACTTTGTAAAGTCAAATTGGACATCTATTCAGTTCAGGGTAAATTCAACCCTTGGCGAAATGGTTGTCTCAATGTTCCGAATATACTGTTTATCTATACACTAACTTTTGACTGTAGGAAGCACTGATGCACAATTTATGTATCGCCATTAATTTAATTCCGTTTACATTTACAGATGCAGTGCGCATGAGATACAAAGATGCTACTGATGTAGACGTTACAAAAAACATTAGTAGTGCTTTGGCCACTTCCGGTGATTGGTTTGGTGGTAGAAAACAGAAGCCAACTATACTAGAATCGTACGTTTATTTCTTCATTGTTTATTATTTTTTTAATACTTGATTTTTTCAGTATTGGAGAACAAACTCAATAGATAAATAAAGTTTAAAAATGTTCACTCTAAAAATGTGTTTTATTTGGTATATAATTGATATTTCTCATTATTATAAAATAAATATATATTTTTACTACATGTAAATTACTCCTGACGATGATGGTTGCGACTGTTACTATGTGGTAGTCTATTATCAGGTAACTTTAAATGAAACAAGTTTTAACGTTTTATTCTATTTATTGCATAATATACACAAACACAATGTTTAATTGGTATGATAAGCAATACTGACAAGTGTAGTTTACAACACTTGATAATAACGTGCAAAGTTTGAAACTACAGTAGTGTCAGTATTGTCTATATTACCAATTATACATTGCATGTGTGTGTATTATGCAATAAATATTGTTATAAAACGTAGATAGTTGTTTAACTTGTATATAATTCCTACATATACAGGGTCTTTTTTTGACTCCGAACATATGATTTTAATGTCTATGTTCTATATTATAATAATCACCTCAACGCATTGGAATGTATTGACAATATAGGCAACCAAGTACACAAAGGTCCCGTCGACCTGTCACAGTATAGTGAAAGCTTAAAATTATTACGAATAAAGTGAGGTTAATGAAACAAACAATGATGAATCGTAAGTAATTATAATACATATTCAAAATGACCACCTTCACGTTCTAAGCAGTAGCGAAGTCGATTATAAAATTCTTGAATAGCATTTCTAATGTGTTGCGGATTTCTTCTTAATTCATCGCAAACAGTAATTATACGATCTTTTAACTCTGAAGTATTGTTTATAATAATGTTATTATAAACATTGCTTTTTAGATACCCCCACAAAAAAAGTCGTTTGGAGACAAATCAGGCGACCGGGGTGGCCAAGCTATTGGACCAAATCTACCTATCCAGCGATCAGGAAGTAATTCACTTAAATCATTATTAATGGCAGCTGTAGAATGTGAAGGCGCTCCATCCATCTGATAATAAGGAGCAGCAATGTTTAGTGTATGAATTTCTGGCATTATACGAGTTCGCAGAAGATCTAAGTAAACATTACTGTTTAGATTTCCATTAATATAAAAAGGACCAATAAGGGTATCATTAATTAATCCAGCCCACACATTAACTCTCGTATTATATTGTGTGTGCGTCAAATTTTGTAAGCGAGGACTATTGCACGTCCAAAATCCAAAAGGTGAAGGAATGAAGAATACTAACCTATAATTTTGTGGATTAACTGCACCATTTAAGGAAAATGATGCCTCATCAGTAAATATTATTCTGTGTAAAATTTCTTGATCAGTATTAATTAAATTGATTACGGTTTCACAGAATTCTGTTCGTTTGCCTTTGTCCTCATTTGATAGTTGCTGATGATTTGAAAACTTGTAAGCATTGCATTTAAATTCCTTTAATGTCTTGTAAACGGACGCTCACTTATTTGAAACTGTACTGCGATAACTCTTAACGATGATATGGGGTTCTGCTCTAAGTAACATAAAATGTTGAGTTTCATCTCTTTCGTTAAAATGTGATTTCCTTTAGCCCTTTTAATGTGAAAATTACTTACGCAGCCAGTATTGTCAAAATGATGGACAATATTACAAATTGTTGAGATGGATGGAACTTGTCTGCTCGGATACTTAACCGAAAACAAATCTGTAACACGTCGAATGCTGTTCCCACCCTTGTACCAATTAATTATCTGTATTCTTTCTTCGGTGGTGTAATACATTTTATTAATAACACAATTTTGACAATTAAATAAAACTGAGTGTAAGTATGGTTGCCTACATTGTCAATACATTGTAATGCGTTGATGTGATTATTATAACATAGAACATAGACATTAACAATCATATGTTCTGAGTTAAAAAAAAGACCCTGTATATATATATATATACAGGGTCTTCATTTAAAAAAAGAGCCACCCTGAATAACTTTGGATCTGAGTAGTAACGGTTTTAAGAAAAAATACGTCAATTTTGTTTTCGAGGGGAACTTAAAAACACTGTTTTTAAAATTTTATCTTTCACCCCCTCACCCCCAGCCACCCAATTTTTATAATTTCAAATGCCACCCTCTATTGTGCGATACCTCATTTTAAAGGGCATAAAAAATACTATCCAGAAATGCAAAAATAATTGGAAACAGTTCATTTGTTTTAGAGAAACAGGGTATTCATTTCAAAATACGCCACCCTGAATAACTCTGGTTCCGAAGTGGTCACGGATTCAAAAAAAAACGTCAATTTTGTTTTTGATGGGGAACTTGAAAGACACTGTTCTTAGAATTCTATCTTTCACCCCGAAACCATCCCAACTTAAAAATTTTAAATGGCACTCCCTATTGTGCGATACCTCATTTTAAAGGCCATACAAAATATTTTCCATCCAGCAAATGAAAAATATTTGTAATCAGTTCATTTGTTTTAGAGAGAGATCTTTGTTTCAAAACAAGCCACCCAAAATAACTTTGGATCTGAAGTAGTTACGGGTTTAAGCAAAAATCCAGTCCAGTTGATGTTCAATATATTATGTTTTTCCTTCTAAATAAGTTGTTACTTCATTCCGCAGTTCCACTAATCGTGTTAGTACTTCCCCCCTGGATAACCAACGTACCTCCATATGGAGAAGAAGAGATGAATGAAGACTACTCATTTCTTCACACAGCTTTTGATACAAACGTGCTTGTAAGGGCCTTGTTTTAATATAATTTACAATTTTTACAGTTGTATTTAGCACAGTTTCTAAATCATCGGGTAATGCTTTTGAAATCAGTGCTTCTCTGTGAAAGCTACAATGAGTCCACAAAGCACAGGGACTTTCTTCAAGAACTCTTGTAACTACACTGCTATTTTTCCCGCACATAGCCCGCGCACCGTCAGTGCATATACCGACACAGTTCTTCCATTCTAAACCTTTTCCTTTTATATGGAAATCAATTGAATTGAAAATTTCTTCGCCCGTTCCGCGACTAATTGGCTTGCAGAACAAAATATCTTCATGCACGTCGTCTTGCCATATATAACGCACAAAAACAACGTCGGTAGACTCATCTAATTGTACAGTATAGTATTTACTACCAACTACTCTTCGTATTAATTCATCTTCTGCCCACTCAGCCATTTCGTCAATTCGGCGTGCAACAGTGTTATTGGACAGTGGTATGCGCTCGATTTCCTTTACTTCTTTTTCGCCAAACATCGCTCCAACAACATCTTTAATCGATGGTGACTAAGTCTTCGCCAATGGTATGAGGCTTTCCAGCTCTGGTAATCCTCAAGCTAATGAGGTACGAGGTATTAATTTTCATTAATATTAATGAAATGTGAAACAATATTTTTTGAAGATTTCATATCCAACAAGTTAAAAAAAAAAGTTTACTGGCTTGTTTCTAAAATGAGAATGCTTAGTTTCTATGTGACGCGTTAACTTACTTCGATGCAAACTATCGTTCGCTAATATTTCGTAGCAAATCACGCATGGAGGACGCGGATCTAACGTGTCATGATTCCAAGTGAATCCTAATTTCAAATATCCAAAGTCATATCATCATATCATATATTTATTTTCACGTAAGCCACCATTTACATATATACATATACATACACACATATGCAGTGGATGTGGTCGTCATAAAGTTTAAAAAATTAATACATGTACTACAATACTACAATTTAAAAATATAGTGAACAATCTTACAGTGTAAGTAGTCAATATATAAAAACAATACATACATAACAGTTACAAATCTCTCCGATAATTTTCAGTTAAAAGTCTATTTGTAATTTACATATTGGATGGTTGACAACTAATAAACTCAGAAAACGTGTAAAAACAATGCTCGACAAGGTATTTTTTGAGTTTGGCTTTAAACGAGTTCAAATTAACAGCGTTCGTAATATATTTGGGGAGCCTATTAAATACAGTTGCACATGAGTACATTGCCGTTTTTTCGTACAATTTAGTGTGGTGTTGTGTTGTTCTAATATTTGAGTGATGTCTTGTTGAATAGTTATGTACACTTCCACTTGTTACGAACTGTTTGTTGTTTTTGTAGACGTATATGGCACATTTGTATATATAAATAGCTACTACAGTCAGTATGCTATTTTCTTTAAATAATTTACGGCAAGATTCTTGGTTTTTCAGACTAAAAATGAGTCGTAGTATTTTCTTTTGGGCTACAAATACTCTAGATATATCGGACCCACCCCATGTTAATATGTTATAGAATATATGAGTATATACCAATGCAAAATATATATTTATCAGCGTCTTATGATTAAATTTACACTTCAGTTTTAGGATTGCATAGTATGCGCTGTTTAGTTTGGACGTGACATGATCAATGTGGTGGGTCCATGTTAACTGTTCGTCTATAAAACTGCCCAGATATTTTGCGGATTCCGAGCTCATTGCAATTTTGTTGGCTGGCGGCTTCTTATTGTAAAATTGTATTAAAGTTGTTTTATTAATATTTAAAAGTAGATTGTTTCTGTTGCACCAGTCACTTATTTCAATGTTCGTTTGCTCAATTTTATTGGAACGTTCAGATTCGTTTACAGCGGAGATAACTACAGCTGTATCGTCGGCAAAATGTATCATGTAACCGCCACTAATATATTCACTTAGGTCATTAATATACAGCAAGAAAAGTAGCGGGCCTAGCGTTGAACCTTGCACTATTCCTTTATTTGAGTCGCACTTTATAGATTTGTTGTCACTTATTTGCACAAACATTTTACGGTCTGTCAGGAACGATTCTATCAGATGTAGAGGAGGGCCACGGATACCGAGAGAGTACAGTTTGTCACGCACAAATTTGCTGTCAATCGTGTCGAATGCACGCGAGAAGTCATAGAAAATAGTTGCGACGCACTTTCCCGAATCTATATTTCTAGATATATGTTCAATCAGTGCAACACTCGCGGTTTCTGTTGAACAATTTTTCCGGAAACCATGCTGAGAATTGCTCAGTAGTTCACATTTATTTACGTAGTTATCTATTCTTATTATCAATGTCTTTTCGAACACTTTCGATATTACATCCGATAGTGCTACGGGGCGATAGTTTTCTTTATCCGTTTTTGTGCCTTTTTATAGATGGGATGAATCTTGGATGTTTTTAAAGCTGTGGGGAAGACGCCGGTTGCGAAGGCCAGATTAATTAAATATTCCAGCGGTTTCGCGATTTCAGTTGCAGCATATTTTAATGTTTTTGCTGAAATTCCATCCTGTCCACTTGCACCATTTCGCAGGTTCTGTATCACATTATATATTTCGGAAGCATTTGTAGGCTGGAGATACATGGATTGTATCTTGTTCTCGGATGTGGTGCATTTGTCTGATAAATTATTTCCGAAATGTTGTCTAAGTTTCTCTTCAGTTATTTGTGAAAAATATTGGCAATCTCCGTGCTGTCACTAGTGAGCTTATCGTCATGGTTTGTCAAGGTTATTTGATTTGTTTTTTTTGTTACATTTGGCTCTTCCCGTACCAATGTCCAAATTTCTTTTTGCATATTAGAACTATTTATTATTTTGTTCCTGTAATATTCTCTCTTCGTGGTTTCTATTAGTTTCCTATGATCTTTCTTCTCTTGGTTGTACCTATTCTTTAGGTTTTCAGCCTGTGTCTCAACCACAAGGGAATGCAACAGTTTGAGGTTACGACTTGAACGTTTAATATGATCATTAATCCACATGTTCTTGTTTTTGTATATATTTATCCTCTTCTCTGGACAGGATACCTTAAAATGATGGAGAAACTCATCGGCAAATAACTCATATGCAGAGTTTATATTCTCTGTTTTGATAAATTCCCAATTTACTTTATTCAGGTGAAATTTTAGCTCATTTAAGTTGTGTTCGTTTGCCTGTCGGATTATTTGAGATTCTTTATTATTGGCCTTTTTAGGCGAGTTGGCGTTAAGTTTAATAACGATGTTAATCATTTGAGCATAGTGATCAGATAAGTTTAAGTTCATATTTGTGCAAGACCAATTGTGGTTTGTAATATTGCTCACCATATAATCCAATTGGGTTGAGGTTATTCCCCTTTCTGTGACTTGAATTCTAGTTGGTTCGTATAGCTTGTTTATTAGCTTAAATGAATTAAACAAATCGGTTAATAATTTCTTTGTCGGAGTATTATTTAAATTATCTATGTTTGTCGGAGTATTATCTATATAATAGTATATGAGTGGGTTCTGTCTATTTCAGTTATTAGATCATATAGATTTTTAAAAAAGGTATTTACATTGCCCGTTGGTGGACGATAGATGCAAATTATTGCTATTTTAATTTCAGAAATTACTACTGTACATCCAGTACATTCAATTTCAGTCTCAACACTGATTCTTGCGGTGTTTTTGAGGATACTGTATTTATATGTATCATCTACTAGAATCATGCAGCCTCCGTGCTCATGTTTGTTTCGAGTAAAATCTGCTATTTTTGTGTAACCTTTTATATGTATTATGTCGATATTACTAGCATTACTCCATGTTTCTGTTAAGCATATAACGTTAATATTTAATTCATTTAATTCGGTTGACATTGCATCTGTTTTATTAAGAACGCATCGGATATTTTCGTGTATAACTTTTAGTGTGGCTGTGCGCTCTTTTTTGGTTGTATTTATTGTATTTTGTGGTGTAGTTTGAGCTTCGAAAAAATATAAAATTACTGATGTGCGTTCCTGCTGGCCAGATGTCGGGATCTGATAACGTAATACCGGAATGCTCAGGAGCGCCAATTTTGAAGCATTTATATTGTTCATTAGTATTCCGGTCAACTCGTTCTAAAGTTTCTATTTTGAAATTTGTATTGGGAAATGTATTCCTTAATAATTCATTGACTTTTCCTTCTGTATAATCATGTCTAAATTTACCAACGTGATACCAATTTTGTTTTTCTGGGTTGTACACCACATTCCCCTCATCGATTTGGTTTCCTATAATAACGTTCATTCCACTTTTTCCATCTTTAGTTTTCTCGATATTTTTGCGATGTATTTGTTTATTTTGGTCTGATTTATTTACATTTTTTCCAATATTATTTTCCTCAGCTGTAGATTGTTTCTCGGCTGCGTTTTTACTCATAGATTCCGCATCTTTTTGTGTTCTTCTTTCACGGCGTTGAGATCCGTTAATTTTATGATCTTTCGAAGTTATTGGAAATACATTAGTAGTGTCTTCTTGCGGATCTTTTGTGAATTTGTCCGTGCAGTTTTCTGCATTCTTATTCCTAACAGGACTAATCTGTTGTACCAATAGATGGTTTAACGTCTTAATTTGTTCTTGGAGGAACTGAGCATTTTGTTTCAGATTGTTAATAATTCCATCTTTTGTAGACAACAAGTATTTGAGATATTTGATTTCAACTTCCATTACTAGCGGACTTTTGGATATAACTGTTTCTCCACTATTGAAAGATGAGTCATGATCGTTATTGAACTCACCTTCCTCGTTACACTCTTCTGTTGATATTAATGAACAGCACTTTATTGTATCTTTATCAATCTGTTCTACAGTTTTGATATATTTGACGCACCCAGGATGCATTCTTATTCCACAATTGACGCACTGTGGACCAGATTGAGGCACTGTACGGCACCACTTACACTTTTCACTCGGAGTTTTATTACACGTATCCATCTTCAATGGAGGTTCGTATACGATATCAATATCTTCGTGCAACTTTCCGGCGCTTCCTTTCATGTGAATTCGTTGAGGGAGCTTGGAAGTCAGATTCAGTGACAGATTCACGTAACAGAGCATCTTCTGTCGTTTCTTTATTTAAAAAATAAAATAGAAACAACCTTACTTATTGCAGAAAGTATTAAATATTTAATACTTTCTGCAATAAGTAAGGTTGTTTCTATTTTATTTATTATTTAAATCGAGTATTCGGTTTTCCAACTGAAAACAAGATCATTTATTTCTTCACACCAGTACTTTCACTAATCACCTAAATTCAGGTATAAAATCAGTCCAACCCTTCTATAATGTCCTCATTTGTTTACGACTCCTTCATGGTCACGGTCACCTTCACGTAAGTGTATTTTATTCTTTAACATTCAATTTCAATGCGAAGCTGCACTGATGAGAGATAAATCTCGAAACGCGTCTGCAGATGGCTATTTACTTAATTCTTACATATTTTTTTGGGTTCAGTTTTATAATTTAAAGTTTTCAAATTCAATTTAGTTTTATTTTTCAAGTTAGTCCTGTGGGTAGAAATAAGGGATCTTAAACCAATGTTATTTCACTAGTAGTACTAGTAATAACGCAAATTCCTTTTGTATCATTCAATATCCGGCGTGGCACTAGCCAGGGAAGTAGTTGTTTCAATAAGTTATTTGTTTATAGTCTTAGTAAGACTTAATTTTGCTTGCAGAGTTACGAACAGGTTGAATATTTATATATTCAGGCTATATTTCGTTTTTTGAATTGTTTCTTTATTTTGTTCGTAATCAACTGGCGACGTAGTTTTTGCACTGCGTTTCAACCACTTGTCCATGATTATCTTCAAATGTTAATAATTGTTTTTAAAAAGATTACAATGGCGTACGGTAAACAATACAACACACACGCGAAACGAAACCTCACAAAAACAAAAGACGTCCGACACGCAATCACGGCGGCAGCACAGCTCCCGCCCGCATTCTCCCCTCTCCTCTAATTGGCTCTGACAGTCCCTCATCAGTGATGCTAACAGGGAAAGTAAGAGGGGATAGGCTTCCCCGCCAAGCTTTAACCTAAGTTTCACCACTTCTCATAACTTAAATATAATGTATAATGTTAACCACAGAATCCTACAGCGGCGATAGCCGAGTGGGTCAAGTCTTTTGCGGTCGCGGATGTGTGCTGCTGAATAAGTTTCCGTCCTACATTTCAGGGCACACTCAATATTTGCTCGTGTCCCACCAGTGAGTCGCGACCGATAGTTTGGGAAATACAGATCTGAAGCATTGATAAATGCTATAATAAGAAGTTTTACGGGTCCTAAGACCAGCACAGAATACACAAACGCGTATTTTAAGCCGCTGCCAAAGTGTTACATACGTATAGACGTAGCACTTTGGATTAAAACATATGCAAACTTTTTAAAAGTTGCCAGCAGACGAGTGAAAATTTTCTATATGGCTACCATCGAACAGTTAATTATACACCGCAATATTGACAATGCTGCTGATATATTCAGAGCATTATTAATTATTGCGCGTTAGGAGATAGAAGGTGTATTGGACAATGGTGAAGAAACTACCTGCGAGAGAGAAAAACAGAAATTGAAATCTGTTGTAACAGGTAAATTCTATTTTCCTGCATTATTTTCTCTTAATGTTAAAATTTTTATTAATATAAATTGCCACACATAAAGTTGACCATGCATTCTTGAACGTACAGGGTGTGCAAATTATATGAGGATAGCGGAGGGACCGGTAATAAATATGCATTCCCGGGCTGTTACTTGTACCTAATTATAAAGTTAAATCTGACGCATACATGTAACGAATTTTTGTAGTTATTTGATGTTGTAGGCACGATAGATACTGACGAGTTTGATCAAGATCTGGAAAATAAAGAACAAATTGCAGCAAATAACGGTTTAAATGACATAGATAATTAATTAAGGTGAACGAATATTACATGAATTTGATGATCGAGATAATGCTCATTATCTTCCATCCTTAGCAAAACGCCTATTACGGGATATTGCTATGTACCCTTTATGGTCTAATGTTTGTCGTGCTGATTTATGGGCATCCAGTGCAAGTGTAGAAGAAGAATTAAAAAAAGTAAAGCATTGTATATTAAAAAATCGCAATGAGCAGATGAATTTGTAAAAATTAATTTGGATTATTTACACGGAAAATTGAAAATTGTTGACGCACAAGAGGAAGGAATAACATCGTATGACGTAGCAAACACAGACATTTCTCAGACAGAAAATATACGAGAAAAATAGCACACGAAATTAAATTAAAATTTCTCCTCAAAACCAACAAGCCCAAAATACAAAATCTTGTGTCGCTTGTGCCAATGGTATGGTACCATCCGGTAGACATGCTTGTGTGAAATGCAAAGTAGCAGTATATATGACGAATGCTCTAAAAGTTATGGCGAAGAAGGCTATGGACAGCAGAGTATTTGTTTAACATGTTCTTCACTGGAACGCTCGGAGAATATCTTTGTTGCAAAATAAATAGAAGATTGGCGAGGTCTAAATCAAAATAAGAGAAAACGGTGCAAGGCGAGATATTTGGGCAACAATCCATCAAGTGTACAAGACGCTTTAACGTGGAAGAGCACTAAACTTCGAATAATAAAAAAGGTAATACCGTTGGGTGGCAAGCAATAAAAACAAAAAAAAACAAAATTATTGTTAACTAACACTTGCGCATTTGATTGCCTATTACAAATAATACTCGCTATTTTGTCAGATCACAGTGATTTCGGGACTACGGCATGTAACATGTTTATATACAAGGGTAATTTTTAAAGCAAGAACCGTTTGTGGATCCTATCCGAGCATAGCCTTCTGCGAAGTTTTTTTACTGAAAAACTGCTTCTCTAAACATTCGACTATGTTGTCGATCAGTCGCAAGTCTTTAAATGGGATAGACCAATTGTTCACAACAGGTGGTACGCGGGAACGTTTCAAGTGGTACGCGTGAGTGATGTGAGCAACTGGTCGTCCCTGCAGGAGTGAAGGAGTAACGGCGCCGGGGGCGGGGCGACGAGAGCTGTCTTACCCCTCTACCCACAAGGCCTACGCTATTAATAACATCCCCTGGGCCTACATTCTTCCGCCTCACAATATTGCCAGTGATTGTGCAATGTTTATATGTAGTTGTAATGGTTCGTTGTGGGTGTCGTAATAATTAATTGTGAGTTCGTATATGAAAACTGAACTATGAAACGATTTCTGATATTTCAAAGGATTGTAGTAGAAAACCTAAATCACCGGCCAATCGTAAATACGGTGAAAGCTACTTACAGTACGGTTTTATAGTGAAGCCTGGGACTGAAACCAGTGACATTCCTATTCCTCAATGTGTTGTATGTCTTGAAACACTTTCGAACCAAAGCATGAAGCCTTCTTTACTGATGCGACACCAAAATACTAAGCACCCTGATTTGATTGGTATGCCCATTGATTTTTTTGAAAGATAATCTAAACCCAATGTTTGACGAAGTTTGTCAATACTGATACTTACTTGATAAAGGCGTCATACCTTGCTAGCATAAGAATTGCAAAGGGTAGAAAGCCTCACACAATCGGTGAGACGCTTTTACTGCCAGCCGCTGTGGATATGGTCCAAGCCGTGTTAGGAGAAAATGGAACCAAAGAAATTAAAAAAATACCACTGTCAAATAACACAATAAAGAGACGAATTGTCGATATGTCTAATAATATTGAAGAACAACTGGCTTTGAAACTCCAAGAATGCCCTTCTTTTGCACTTCAAGTTGACAAAAGCACCGATATTACAAACATGGTGCAGCTACTTGTTTTCATGTGATTTGATTATAATGAAGAGATGATAGAAGAGTTTTTGTTCTGCAAACCACTTGAATCAAATACCACAGCGGAACTCATTTTTAAGGTAATTGATGAATATGTGCTCACAGTAGGCATTCCCTAGTCCAAGTGTATTGGCTTGTGTACAGATGGGATGTCAGATGTCAGGAAGATTGACAGGGCTAGCAGCAAAAATAAAGGAAGTTGCTCCTGGATGCAAAAGTACACATTGTGTCATCTATGGATAAGCATTAGCTGCTAAAGGTATGGCGGAAAATCTTAACTCCGTTCTATCAGATGCTGTGAAAGTTATTAACTAAAGGCTAGGGCTGTAAACACAAGATTATTCTCCTTAATGTGTGAAGAAATGGGTGGCAAGTTCAAGACTTTACTCCTGCATACAGAAGTGAGGTGGTTATCTCGGGGGAAAATTTTGAACCGTCTCTTTGAACTGAGATCAGAAGTTTTTATGCTTTTAAGTGAAAAAATCATGACATCAAAAAAATGGTTTGCTGATTTGCTTATCTTGCCGACATTTTTGACAAACTCGACACGCTGAACTTGGGACTTCAGGGACCAAACACAACAGCCCTCACAGCCTGTGACAAAATAAACTCCTTCAAGAGAAAGTTGGTCCTGTTTTGTTCACAAATACAGGAGGAGAATTTATCTGCATTTCCCACTCTATCATCATTTTTCGAATTTCAAATGGGACACCCTTTATATTTATGGATTTTTGGAAAGGTAACTCCTGGAACTATTACATCTAAAACAGGCATATACTCATATGTGGTGGACATAAATAGCCAACTTAAACGCAAACACACAGACCAACTATGCCATCGAAAATCTGGAACATCTGAAGTTGAAGCAGCGACACCGGATTATTCTGATACTGACAAACCACAAACCACGGACAGTAATATCACTGATTTGAATAGGACAATCCAGGACCAAAGCCATTATTCTCAAACACCACTAATTGAGCCATAGAATACAACGGAATCAAACGACATACGTGAAGAAAGGCTAAATGATCAGGACCCAAGTCACCGGATGGAAACCAGACAATAGTCAGCTCACGAAGAAATCCCCCACGAAATCGTACGTAGCCCATCCAATTTCGAAATCTAAATTTCACCAGGGGAGGTATTTGGTATGATTGGTTGCCTATACACGGACGCCAACAGGTGACAGGAAGAGCACGGCTGCTGCATCGAAGTATCGATCGAGACGCCATAGTTACATCAACAACCTGAGCTATCCCGCGTTCGCATATCGTAGGCATACTGACAAAATTGACCAAGTCAATAATCATAGTTTCTGGATAATTGAAGTTTATATAAGAAGAATATTAAGTAAGCATACAAAAATCTTGCTACTTAGCAAGATTACTATTAATTTTGTAATTATATACAGCAGTAATCATAAAAGTAATAGAACAATGCTTGCATCAATGCAGGCATACGGTTTATTTACAAAAAAAAAATGTATGTGGGCATAACCTCTAAATGGTTTTAAGTTAAAATAATACGAATTTAAACATTTACCTGTATTAATATTCTTTGAAGTACTTGCTTCTGCATTATTCAAACAAATTTGTGCCATTAACTTTCCTCTGGAAGCCATAATAACTAATATTCACTAAAAAAATTCCGTTACTACCAGCCAACTGAACGTGTAACACATAGATATACAATTCATGGAACAGCGTAATGTGATCAAGTCGTGATAGTCAATTATCGCTGTTAGCTGTTATGCTATAGTTAAAGTACATTAAAAATTGACCAAGTCAATATGATCATTTTTGCTGGTATAGAACCTGAACACTGTGACTTGGTCAAAACACGTTTATGTGTGTGACGCATCTATTGTCATGATATTGACGTGCACACTTTTTCCTGATATTCGGCTACTTCTTACTACACACTGGGACATATTTTCTTAAAATCGTGCAAATTTGACTTGGTCACTTTTGGCAGTATGCCCATGATATATACAGTGTAGTTAACATCTTGTAACAACAGTCTCATTAATATACTTATAGTAAATACCCTGTCTTAATTGCCTTAACAGGAACCAGTGCAACACGTGAGCAAAGCAAGCAAATCCACCCAGCAATACAACAAGAACGATGCGGATCCACATATTATATCTTCTTTTATAGAGTTTATCGAACTTTATGGAAGTTCTCCATGTATTTGAGAAGTTAAATATTCTGGATAGCGACAGAGATATGAAAAAAATATTGCTTACAGACACTCCCAAAATAAATTAAAAGAAGTAGAAAGTGACGATACAAAAGGGGAAGTGAAAAATGAAAATAGGCTACATGCGTGGCAATTTTAGAAGAGAATAAAAAAATTATTGGATCAAGAAACCCTAAGACAGAGTGATTACAACAAACTAGACGCTGGGTACGCGGTATTTGGTACACTGTTTGATTTGACGAAGGCCTTCGATATGATTAATTTAGACTTTCTGTCCATGAAACTACACTACATAGGAATTAGAGGTTCAACTAACAGCTAGGTTATATCCTTTTTAAGTAATAGGAAAATGTTAGTCTTATATAATGGTGAGATATCCAAGCAATCGACGTAAACAAAGGATATGTGGTAAATGAAACACGTGTGTTGAGAATTTTCACAAATTTTAATGTCAAAACACTGCGACATATGTTTCGCCACACAGTGGCAGATGATTAATGGTAAGACAAGGCAACAATTGCGACTTAAATACTATATTGTTAGGGGCGGAGAAGTTAGAGGGTGTATAACGGGTTGGGAAAAATTTACAATTTAAGCGGTTATAAGAGAATTTACAAGAGTTACAAGCTCAACAAGGGTGAATTATTTACATCGGTTTGATCATTAAGTAGCACACCGCCTTTATTTTATTTATTAATTTCTAATTGTTCTAATATATTTAAAAATTAATTTCTAATTGTTCTAATAGATTTAAAAATAAAATGTGGAAAGGCACCCTAATCGTCAAGATCCTGCTGCAAATTATTTTAATAGACTTGAGAGGCAATTTCGTACCGAACCCGACAAAAATAATCTAAGAGAGCATTTCTATATTTTTGAAGGCACATCAACGAATATTTTTGCGTACACAGAGTTGAATCCTACATTATCAACAAGAGAAATTGCTAGTTTTCAGGAATTAGTCATCAGTCTGTTTGGAGGATTTTAAGGAAACATAGATTTCATTCATTTAAATGTCAATTACACCAGCATCTTTATAACAATAATAATGCAAGACGCCTTGATTTTTTTAATTGGTTATTACAGAATCAAAACAATGATAATGATTTTCATTATAAAATTCTCTACTCCGACGAAACACGTTTTACGAATAATGGAATGTTCAACAGGAATAACCTCAGATACTGGGCACGTAAAAATCCGAGATTGGTTCGTCAAGATAATTTTCAAGAGATTTGGGTTTAACTGCTGGATGGATATTTTGGGTAAGCGCATAGTAGGCCCAATTTTGTTTGAAGGCCAATTAACTAGTGAACGGTAGGTTTTCATCGGAATGAAATAGAAGAGGGTTTAGATGAAATGCCATTAAATGTAAGAAACCAGATGTACTTTCAGCAAGACGGAGCACCCGCCCATAATGCTAGAATAGTTGCTCATTACTTAAATAACAGATTCGGCGATCACTGGATAGGAACCAATGGACCTGTTATGTGGCCAGCTAGGTCACCTGACTTAACGGTATAAGATTTTTTCGTGTTTCGTCACTTAAAAAATATTGTATACTCAACACCACCAACGACTTAACAGGATTTACAAAATCGAGTCACAACGGCAATAGCTACTATAGCTCCTCAGCAACTTCAGAACGTTATGCGAGAAGTAATTCAAAGAGCCATGTTATATTAAGACGGTGATGGTAGCCATTTTGAGCAACACACATAAGTTTTGCGATACCATTCAAGATAAATAAGTTGTAATTTCTTAGTTTTTTTTTCTTAAAGATACTGTTTTCAAATAAAATGTTTTTTTCAGTTTTAATAACCGATTCAATAACAATTTAAATTAAATTTAAACAAATAACTAACAACCAAATGGTCACTTATGTTACTCAGAATTTAGAGACGAATGAAATTATGTATATTTTTACATTATTGAATTCGTCTCTAACAGGGTGTTCCATTTGAAATAAAAAAGTTAAGATACTTTCCGATTAAACCAGTTTGTTTTTTGTGTAAATTTAATTTAAATTTAAACAAAAAACTCACAACCAAAAGGTCACTTATGATACATCTCTGAACTTAGAATTTACAGCAGAATTAAAATATGTAAAAATATATAGGGTGTTCCATTTGAAATGGAAAAATTAGGGTTATTAAACCGGTAGTGGAATTTTTATTAAAAGTACACATGTTAACGTTCTTTATTCTCTAAAAACACCATACTAAATTTCAAAACGATACATGTAAAGATAAAAAATATATTCGGGGTTACCTGAATTCAGTTACCCCCGGTATACTTATTAACCTATTACAGTGACTTTTAAATGTCAGATTACAACAAATTGGTTATAAAACTAACCGACACAATAAACTCCTGCCATGTCCGTTAATTTGTTCAATCAATGTGTTAGACCAGCGTTTTCCAAAAGGGAGGCGCGGACTAGTCTAAAGGGAGCCGTGAAAATTAGTCACAGTGAACAATTTTCCAAATTACTGCTAAAGTTTTCTATGTAAAAAATGAGAGAATAAATGAAAAAATACCATCGTGCTTTATCGCGCATAGTTTAACTAAACATTTCATAACTTAGCATCCATATACCTAGACATCCTAGACCCCGGAAAATCTTTCGAACCAAGGCCGTCGTTAATTTGGCTACACTAGCGCTAATGTCGCTTCAAACAGGTACTCTCAGCAATTGCGCGCGACTGCGGGCTTTTACAAACTCGACCGACACAACTTAATAAAAGCCAGATGCAAGCGCACTAACGCCACTGGACGCCACAGATGCTGATGGATGCGTACATATTCCCAAATGAAGATCACCGCTCTCCTGCATCCAGAAAAGATCGACGCACGTTTAGCTCACCAATTTGTTTCGTGTCACAGCTAATATTTAATTGGTTCAGCAGTGTTAGGTTGTGTTTCTATTGTTATTGACGTGATTGCCAGACAAATGGATAAGTTTTTGATAGGATATAAGCGAAAATCCACTAATAATGAAGATTCTGATGTTGACACAAGTAGTGGAAATACAAGCCACAAGGAACAGGAAGGAAGAACTCCCAAGACAAGGAAATACAACTTATCCTATTTATCGTTCGGATTTACTAATATTATTAACGATAATGTGGAAAAACCAATGTGTTTGTTGTGTTCAAAAGTTTTGGCTGCTGATAGTATGAGACCCGGCAAATTGAAACGGCACCTTGAAACTATTCATTCTGAATACGTTGGTAAGCCCCAAGAATTTTTTCAAAGAAACTTGGATGAGTTATCTAAAAACAAGCAAAATGTCAAAAAAATTGTTCATATTCCATCAAATGCATTACTAGCATCATACCTAGTGTCGTACAAAATTGCGCAATGTAAAAAAACCCACACAATAGCAGAAACCTTAGTTTTGCCAGCAGCTATTGATATGGTCAAAACAATGTTTGGCCAATCTTATGCGAATCAGCTGCGACAAATACCGCTTGCTGATAATACAATTGGCAGAAGAATTGATGACATATCTGAAGATCTTTGTGACCAATTAGTTTCTCGAATGCGTACTTCAAAATTCGCCATACAAGTAGATGAAGCTACTGATGTAGCTAAAGACGCACATTTAATTGCATATGTTCGATATGTTGACGATACTAATATAATTGAAGATATCTTATTTTGCAAACCAATTCCTGACAGAGCCACATCCAATGAAATTTTCAAAATAATAGACAGATATTTTAATGAGAACGACATAATGTGGAATAATTGCATTGGGCTCTGTACTGGCGGTGCACAATCAATGGCGGGACACAAAACTGGTCTTCAAACACTAGTTAAAATGAAAACACCTGAGGTTCTCTGGACGCACTGCATGCTCCACAGAGCAGCTCTCGTATCAAAAACTATAAGCGAGGAACTTAACAATGTTTTTGCAAAAGTAACGAAAGTTATAAATTACATAAAAAACAGTCCATTAAAAGCAAGGTTGTTCGCAAAACTGTGTGGAGATATGCGAGCTAATTACACGTCACTTCTGTACTATTGTGAAGTGCGCTGGCTATCTCGTGCAAAAGTGATTCAAAGGGTACTTGAACTCAGAGAAGAAATTGCTATGTTTCTCGAGGAAAATCAAAATGAAGACGGCAATACGTTATGGGATGATAATTTTATAGTTAAACTTACATATTTGGTTGACATTTTTGAAAAATTGAGTGTTCTTAAAATAAAATAAATGCAAGGACCGCAAATGCATTTGCTTATACAAAAAGACAAAGTGAAAGCATTTATTAAAAAAGTGGAGCTATGGAAATCAAATTTGCAAAAAAATAAGATTGACATGTTTCCACGTTTAAATTTATGCACCCGAGATAACATAGAAGCAAACAAAAATCTTCAATTTTCGAATTATTTTGGTGGTCTTGATTTTACAAAGTTTGCGTGGATACAGAATCCATTTATCGACGAAGAAGATGATGAATTTGGATTAACAAGTATTGAAAAAGAAAAATTGATTGAATTATCTTGTGATACTACATTAAAACATAAATTTCAGACTGTATCTCTGGTTCAATTCTGGTTGAATCTTCATACAGAATATAACACTTTGTCAAACAAAGCTTTGAAAGTACTGTGTTATTAAATATTTTCAAGGGAGGCGTAGAAACATCAAGTTTGGAAACCAATGTGTTAGACAGTACATTATTCGACGGAAAATTGTTCGAACGGAAATTCGTTTATTTAGTTAGTAGTCGTCCTACATTGCCATTTACGGCTCATTTAATACAAATTTAAATGTCACCCTGTCATGATTAAGTTTCAATATGTTTGAAGTTTAAATGAATAAATGTAAGATCGAAGGTAAAGTATAGTACATAACGCGAGTTGTATTGCAATTACACGCTCGTGAAATTACGTGGCATTTATTTATTCGGCCTGACATTAACCAAGAAAGTAGTTGTTTCAATAAGTGTTTTATTTATAGATTAAATATTAATAAATTCAGGATAAATTAATTTTTTTTTAAATTTATTTATTAGTAGTAAGTTAAGTTTTTCATTTCCTTTATGTATAATTTTACTTGGCCTGCTTAACATTTTCCAAAACTCTGTTCTAGAAATCAAGCAATAATGAATTATATAATTATAACTCTACATCCGATATTATAGAAAACGACAGCAACCAATACGGAAAGGCATACTGGTTCATACATTGCCAATGAAATAATACATTTTGAAAAGAATGTTAGATCAGAAAAAGTATACGGAATTGTAACTGATAATGTATCTGCAATGATATCAGCTTGGACCATCATTTCAGACAAATATAAAAACATAGTTCTTGTTAACGAGGTTCTAAAATTTTATTCTTTAAAAGGCATGCAATATAACTGTAGAGAAATAGTTAAAGAGATGAACAGATATCATATAAATTTAGCAGCATTTAATAAAATTCAAAGTGATAAACGAGGATTTGTAATTTCTTTAAAACTGCCAGTAAAAACCAGACGGGGTTTAATTTTGATGTGTTTAGAGAGTATTGAAAAATGCAAATATGCTTGCTAAAACTATTATCAATTAACTTGAAATTGATTATAAAAGAACACGAAAACATAATTGTATGCATAACTCCAAATTTTGGCACCTATTGTCAAATGGGTAACGATTTTGGAGGGACATCGATTCTTCAGAAGTCAAGTGATGACAAGTTTTAAATAAATTGGAGAACACATTGAAAAAAGTATAGCTTCAATGAATTTATTATTACGAAATGAAGGAGAAGCGATGCGTCTTCAATTTAATAAAAGAAGAAAAATGCAAATAACTTCTTTGCTAGTCACTTATTGGATCCCAAGTTTTCTGGATGAACATTTAGAAGGGATTCGATTTATTTCTCGAGTCATCAAAGTTAATTCAAAATTTTCCAGGCAAAAAGAAATAATATGCAGTGAACTCACGCAGTACATGGCTAAGATGGGAATCTGGGAGGAAATTTTTATTTGGGTGTTTTTAAAAACTATAGACCCTTGCCCCTGGTGAAGAGGCATGTGCAAAACTACGAAATTGCGATTTTATGCTTCCTCGGCGGCCACAGAACGTTCTTTTAGTACTTATACCAACATCTGCCGAATCAGTGTCGAAGATCAAAAACTGACACTACCGGTAGACTACGGTATAGGTATAAAAATAATGGAAAAATTTGAATGGACACTTGGCAGTGGATTAGGAAAACAGTACGAAGGAATCATAGATCTTATCAAACCCCGTCCATACGAGGGGAAGGTAAATACCAAGTTAACAGATGAATTGGACTTACGGAAAATTAACTTCATAAAAGCACAGAAGAGTGGGGGAGTGTGCAAAATACTACGGAAAAGGAATCTCCAGACAAATCCAATTTCCTGCCCGAGATTCAAATCCGAATTTTCTCCCAGCAGATCATTGTTTTAACTGACACAGGTAGCGAGGTTAATTGTATATCGAAGGAAATTTGGAGCTTGCCTGAGATAAGCAAGAAAGCTGCCACTCTGCCGGTGACATCAACATTTTTGAGAGGAGCCATGGGAAAGCAGAGTCAGAGAGAGTTAGTCTACAAATATTCCTAGAAATCGAAATAGCTAACATTAGCGTAAAAATAGTATTCCTGGTCGTTAAGAATTTAATAAAACCGGTGATATTAAGTGTACCATGGATGAAACGTATGGGGCGATGATCAATTTTCCGGACCTCTGCATATCAATAACAAAAATGGCATGAAGAAAACACTACCGTTTGCTAATTGCAAGGCGGTAAAAAAGGAACAAATCATGTTGGAAGAGGCGTTCCAAGATGAGCTCCAAATTTTTCAGTTTTATTTTGACACCGAAAAGGATGAAATCGTCCACATCCAACGAGTTAGATAAACATCAACAGAAGAAGATTCAAGCGATCTTGCAAAAACATAACCGGATTTTTTCGAATCAAGCAGGATTGACCTTTAAATATTTTCACACCATCAAACAGATCAGATGCAACACCATTCATAAAACAATCATATCCCATCACGATACAACTTCCAAAGAAAGTAGAAAAGGAAATTGAAGAGATGGTAAAGATGAAGGTTATTTGGGCGGGAACCATCATTGTTTTCAAGCCCCATGACGGTAATGTCTAGATACCAGAATACTGAACTCAAGGATGATCAATGACTGCGAGACAGCAGAACCAGCTGATCTGTTGCTACACAAATTCCATAACGTAAAATGGCTTTCCGGCATAGGCTTAACCAAGTCATTTTGGCAGATTTCTTTGTCGGAACAAAGTAAGAAACATACATCGTTTCTGTACAATAGTATGTCATCAAGTTCTGCATTTTGACCTAAAAACAGCACGTGGATCTTTCAGCGGGGTTTTAGATATAATTATGGGACCCGAACTCGCGATTAACTACATATTGCATCCAAAGATTTTCAGATACATGTTGACCTCGTCGTTCAAAAGCTTCAAGAACCAAACCTGATTGTCAACCTCGGAAAATCACAATTCTGTAAAAACAAGGATAACATTTTTTGGGTCATATCATCACTCCAGGTGGAATAATTCCAAATGTTGAATGGCCATCCAGCAATATCCTACGCCATCAAAAGTCAAACAAATCGGAGCTTTCTTTGGACTTTGTAACTACTATCGAAAGTTCAAGGAAAAATAAATCAGTATGACTCAACTTCTAAAGATGGGAGTAAAGTGGACATGGACACAATTGGAGAAGTATGCCTCCACGCAAACCTAGAAATTGTTCTTAAACACCTTAAGGGATTATCTTACTGTAACCAGAGTCCGAACAGCCTAAGTTTTTGAACTTTATTTCGGAAAAACTCTAAATGCAATTTGTGTACATTTTTATATTTTTGTTGTACTCCGAACATTATATCATTTTATGAAACAATATTTCTATTTTGTAAATATGGAGAAAATGATCCGAAGAGAGATGGAAAGATGTTATCTTTGTCAAAGGACCAAACATATAAACCGCCCCTGGATGTACCAATAAAGCACATAATAGCAAATGACATTGGAGAATATTGACCGCTGATTTATAGGGACCATTGCTGGTCAGTCGAGGAAATGTGTCATGCATATTTGTAATCATAGATTCGTTCTTCAAGCTCGTTAAGCTGTTCGCAAATGTAGTTTCTAATAAAGTAATTTTGGATAACAGCAAGTTAATAAATAAGTGCATATTAACGGACAGAGGAACACAATGCACGGCGAAAATCTGGATAAAAAAAATATCAGAAGCTGGGATACGAATAACTCATTCCACCTTTCAACATTCACAAGTGCCGACATGCGTATAAAGTCAACAAACAAATCCTAAAGAAAGACTGAGGTATACAAATGCGGCGATATGGTTTTGCTGCGTACAAATGCGGCGATATGGTTTTGCTGCGTACAAATCCGATGTCAAGTGCACAAGAAAAAGTTATTTACAAGTTCCAATGGATTTATGACGGGCCATATCGTGTTATGTCCCTTCCCTACTCAAACACTTACCACATGGCTGATCGAGTAACGAACAAAATAAAGAGAGTGTTTAACACCAGACATCTCAGATTATACAAAACCCAAGACCCCGAAACACACTAGTACAGTCCGACAAATAAGATGGGGCAGTGGCAAGGTGCAGTAAAGGGAGAGAAAGAAATAAAGAAAAATCCCCCACATAAAAGTGTCAACCGCATCATTCAAACAGTAGTCGATAGTGGGGTGATGATGTATGTTGCCAACGAAAGACCACCAACACCCGGAAGCGAGTCCGCACGTTGCAAAGAGATGAAGGCTCAACAGAAAATCGTCAAAAAGATGAAACAAGGACGCCGTCGAGGTAGAAAACGACTGTCGCATAACAAACTAAGAAGTATCGCTTGCAATGAAAATAAGAAGACAACATCCAGTACAGGATCAGGCAGAATCCCAGACCCAAAGGACGAAAAGGTCGAGACGATGTGAAGAAGATTAAAAGTTGTTAAAAAAATATTTTATTTCATTTTTCAGTTCATAAAAATAACAATAATATTAATAAAAATAAAATAAATAGTTGAAATTTAAAAAAAATCAATGTTAAATAAAAGGTTGATTAAGAAAATTAAAACAAAAGCAAAACTATAGTATAAGACCTACATTCATTAGTTCATTTATTAAAAAGAAAAATTCATTCTTAAAAAAACAGCCTATTAATAATAATAATAATAATAGTAAACGGTTAATTCATTTCATAATTAAGAGTATTAAAAAAAATCACCACTCCAAAGCAGGTGATGAATCCAACAAAGGGAGCATCTGAGGCATGTGCAGTTTCCAGAGAGGACATTCTGCCACCGATTCACTCCGAGCTTCAACGGCACTTGCAGTAAAAGAAATGCAGTCCAATCAACTTCAATAACAGAACCGGCGAATTGGAAATTAGGGAATAAATTCAAAAAACGAAATATAGCCTGAATATATAAATATTCAACCTGTTCGTAACTCTGCAAGCAAAATTAAGTCTTACTATTAGGGACTAAAGTGTCGGGAGTTATGAGAGTTTTACTCTCAAAAAGTCCAGTTTTAGAGACATTTAAGTAAATTACATATTTGTGTAAATGTTGCAGAACTCATTGACTATTCTCTTAGTTTTGCTGTTTAAATCGTTAGTACTATGAAAGACTGTTTACAGTGCTACGATATGGAGTCTTTATTCACAACATTATGTCCAACATGTTGAATCCATCCAAAAAAAGGTTCTTATTTTTTTTGTATTTTAGATATCACGGTACCTTTCCTTGTCGAGGTTATCCATATAAAGATCTACTCTTGAAATATAACATTCCATCAGTAGCCAGCCAGCATCATTTATTAAATTTGATTACTTTATATAAACTTGTGCACTACTATTTGGATGTAGCTGTCATGTCTGAACAGCTACCCTTCAGGGTCCCTCAATGTAATGCTAGAAACCCATTAACATTCTTATACCCGACACAAACATTCAAATTATCATGCTAACTCACCTATTATAAAAATGATTCGCGCTTTTCATGAAATTCAATATGGTACTGATATTTATTCATCATTCAATTTGTTCAAGTCAAAAGCTTTGGAATGTATAATTGCTCTTGGCTAATCATTTGTTCAGTTATTTTTTTATTTTCTGGTGTGTATTTTTTCGCTTACTCAAACATATAGTTATTTATGTGAATTTTCCTTTTGTAAGACGAATGTAATTGTTTGTTGGGCAGGTTGGCTCCTTACAAGCATCCATCCCCCAGAGATATTCTAAGGTATCTTAGACAGCCACGCTATACATATTAAATGAATAATAGCGACACACAGTAATGTTATCAACAGTAATTGCACAAGTGCATTGTAAATTATCGGTAACAAGTTTGTGCGATTTCGACAAACGAAGTCGTATTGTTTGGCAACAGTCCCGAGCCCGGAAGGGCGAGGGGCTGTTGCCTAAAACAATGCGACTGAGTTTATCGAAAGAGTGCAAACTTGCGATAATTTACAATGCACGAGAGCAATTTATCAGACTATATCCCAACAAAAATATTACAACAAAATATAATGACATTTACTGTCATCGCGGACGTTTAGTGCCGGTTTGAATTTTACATTTTTAAACGGATCAAATAAAATTTGAAAATCAGAAACGTACTTCTCTTGCACTAACTTAGCACTGGTATTCCATATGGAGTTTACATTTTCTTTACAGTACGTACCGTTCGCGTTTCGCACGTTATGTGCCCTGTTTTCCAATATTGTAGAAATGACTTCCCGAGTGCAGGTCATGTTAGTGACTCCGCTGAAACTTTTTGGTTGGGCCTCTTTCCCTTTTTCTTGAATTACTTTAAGAGAAACATTTCCAATGCGGAGTTTTCACTAATTTTAATAGCGTTCTATCCGCAAACTGACGTTTTACGTTTGACATTATTTTTCTTTAAACCAATCATGTGCTGAAACATAATCCGAGTAGAGAACCAATCACAAAGCCGCATTCGAACTCTACATGAGATGTTTCCTGAAAACAGAAGTTATATAGAATCTGATTCGTTCTAATTCATTCGAATTTCGGCATGCTACGTTTGGCGGGATATAGTCAACATGATATAAGTACGTATGAAGATTTTTACATTGCCAGAGAAAAGTTTGATAACACGAGTGACGTAGGAACGAGTGCTTTTATATTCTCGAGTGAAGTAAAAACAAACAACGTTTGGTATGTTGTAAAATGGTTTCTTTTATCATATTTCTCTTTTTTTAATTTTTAAATATGTTTAATATTAGCATGCCAATAACTCCTTAGCAACGAGTTGTATTGTGATACGTTTAACAACACTTGTGTTAAGACTATTTCGTTGTGAATTTATTATAAGATACAATTAACAACATTAGTATTCTTAAATGTATCGTAACGCAACTCGTTGCTAAGGAGTTATTGGCATTATAGGATAAAATAAAATAATTATATGGTGAAATGTATCGCTATTTTATTAAGTCACAAAATCAATGTGCTTATCCAAAACTGTATTAATATAGAAAATAAAAATGATACTTTGAAAATTCGTTGTGAATTCTGATAGAATAAAGTTTAACTCAAAATATTTTTTTTGTTTTATACCACTGCATTGGAACCTCACTTATCCAAAAACTAGGGGGTACGCAAATTCTTCGTATAGTGAATGTATTTGTGAATAGATGTCGCTTTCTTGTTTAAATTATACTCTACTGTTTATCGTGTTTTTTTTAATTAATAAGCGTATATTCATCTTAAAAATATATTTATTTTAGTATCTGTAGACTATAACAAAATTTTCTTCATCTACATTAAATACATAAATTCAATAAAACTAAATATAGCCTGAATATATAAATATTCAACCTGTTCGTAACTCTGCAAGCAAAATCAAGTCTTACTGGGACTATAAACAAATAACTTATTGAAACAACTACTTCCCTGGCTAGTGCCACGCCGGATATTGAATGATACAAAAGAAATTTGCGTTATTACTAGTACTAAGTAGTTAGTGAAATAACATAGGTTTAAGATCGTTTATTTCTACCCACAGGACTAACTTGAAATTAAACTAAATTGAATTTGAAAACTTTCAACTATAAAACTGAACCCTAAAATATGTAAAAATTAAGTAAATAGCCATCTGCAGACGCGTTTCGAGATTTATCTCTCATCAATGCAGCTTCGCATTTAAATTGAATGTTAAAGAATAAAATACACTTACGTGAAGGTGACCGTCAATGTGAAGGAGTCGTTAACAAATGAGGAGATTTTACATTCAGGCTATATTTCGTTTTATTGAATTTATTTAATGCTTTCTGCAACAAGTAAGGTTGTTTCTAATTTACATTAAATACAGCCAAATACCTATAAACAACACTTTTTATAAAACACTTTTACTCTAAAACAAAATTATTTTTATTATATTATTATTACTTTTGTTTGATTAGGGTTACCATCAACCTCTTTCAGAATTTTGATTTTATTATCTATAGAAAGTATGCTCCTTTTTTTCTTACTCAATATCTATTCACTTTGTTAATACGCGGGGACGAACCACGGACTTTTCTCGAAAATAGCGAAAAGGAGTGTGGATGGGTGGAAGAAGGAGAGGGAAACCGGTCCGAACGTAAATGAATTTAATTACGGAGACCGATAATCCCTCCAGATAAGTTCATGTTTCGTATAACTGAATGTCGTATAAGAGCATAATTAAGGATACATGCCTTATGGAAGTATCGCCGGGGAAAGAGAAGTATTCGTATAACTGAGTGTTTTTTATAAGTGAGATTCCACTGCATTAGCAATATTAATCTAGAAACATTTGACAACCCTATGATGATCTAAATGATTATAAAATAAACAAGGCATGATTAAACCCTGCCTGAGATAATTAAAGACGCAGTAAAAAAACTCTTTAAAACACGAATTCTCAAAATCGTAATTTTAATCGAGTGTGAGCTATATGTACCGCACTGCTCGCCATCATGTAGGAGCCAACTAATATCAGTGACGGAGATAATGTTTAGTGGATATTTTTTTTTTATTTCTCATAAATACATATTATATAAACAGTTAAAATAGAAATTATAAAATATAAAAACACTTTGAATAAATCAAATAATCATCGAATCGAGTTAAAGAACTTCTGTAGTACGCTATTACTCCTTCTTGGTGTGGACTTTGGACGACTAAAAAAATTCCAGATGCACAAATTTTCATCCGTTCCAGCGGTAGCTAAAAAATAAGATTTATTAGTAAAAATTAACGAAACATAGAGTGTAACTAAAGGCTCACCGATACAGTTTTTTTTTTAATTATAATTTGATACAGGTATATAGATTTGAAATTTGGTAGGACAGTCATATACAGGGTGTTTCAGAGGACTGGGAACGGTCAATCTCGTGCTTATTTTTCAAAATTTCGAAAAATGTTTAATACAAAAGTTGTGTACAATAGTGAGCTGCACGCCCTAAAAATATTTAAATTTATACAGAATTATATGGAGAAAATAAAGGTGAGTTACTTCAATACTCCCTATACCTATTGTTAGCCGTTTTCGAAATATTTGAAGATTTGTTGAAATGCAAGGTCTGAGTGAAATTTTATTTTTGCCCCAGTGATTCACGTTGAACGATTAAAATCATTTTAATTATTTGCTTAAAGGTTCGAACTATAGAGCCAACCATGATTTCATACAAAAAAATATACAGGGTGATAAAAAAAATGCGGTGGAAAAAAGAAAAGTTAAATAACTTCGTTTTTCAAATGGCACACCCTGTATTTAGTAACGTATTCTCAAGTAGAATCTAATTATCTTTTAGATTATAATAATTATTCCTGATATGATAATCGCCGAATACAAGAAAACTATTGAGATTAGGAACAGGGAACCCTTATACCATCTGACAGATAATTGGATTCTACTTAAGAATGCGTTACTAAATACAAGTGTGCCTTTTGAAAAAAACAAAGTTATTCAACTTTATAAGTTGGGTTTTTCTACCGCATTTTTTTATCACCCTGTATAATTTTTTGTATGAAATCATGGTTGGCTCTATAGTTCGAACCTTCAACCAAATAATAGAAATGATTTTAATCGTTCAACGTCAAACACTGGGGTACAAATAAAATTTCACCCAGACCTTGCATTTCAACAAATCTTCAAATATTTCGAAAACGGCAAACAATAGGTATAGGAAGTATTGAAGTAACTCACCTTTATTTGCTCCATATAATTCAAAAATGACAATAAATACAGGGTGTTTCATTTAAAAAAAACATAAGTTTGGTCTGTAACTTTGTTATGAGACACCCTATATAAATTTAAATATTTTTAGGGCGTGCAGCTCACTATTATACATAACTTTTGTATAAAACAATTTTTAAAATTTTGAAAAATAAGCACGTGATTTACAGTTCCCAGAGCTCTGAAACACCCTGTATTTAATATACAATGGAGGTTAAAATCAAAGGAGGTGTCAGACGAAGAGCAAAATATTGCCAAAGTTATTCACAATAGTAATGTTATGTGTATACTGGAAGCTGAACTAGGACGACTTTGGGACAGTAACAATGAGGAGTTAAACCGCCTAAGATTTGCCGACGATGTCGTCATAATTGAAGGAAGAGCCAAAATAAATTCTGACAGAGTCCAAAGAAGTCGCCGAAAAATTAATTTAAAAAAAAGAATAATTATGACAGGAGACGGAAATAAGACCCAAACAGACCTTGGAAATAACATTATTGAAAAATCTACTTTGGGAAAACGACCAAGGAAAATTTGATCAATGACCAAGGCAGAAGAATACGACTGGGATAGGCGGCTTTTGGGAAGATGGGCACACACTCAAGGAAAACATAAAAATTTCTCCAAAACATGTTTATTAAGCGGCGCACACTGCGCTCTCGGGCCATTACACCAAAATGGAGCTCCTCACGGCAATGCAGCGCTCGGGTAAAAAAATCAGATCTCAAAAAGTTTTAAAGTGCCCATACTTTTGAAAAAAGAAAAATTCTTAGCAAGGATCAGGGTATAACATATATTATTTTTAAGTAAATTAAAGTATGAGTAATTGATTATATTTTATTTATTAAAAACAAACCATCTTAATAAAGTTTTTTTTTTTGTTTTGGAAATGTTTTTATTGCAAACTTTAAACATTTAAGCATAAAAAAGTATAGAATAACTTTCTTCGTATGCGTAACGGTTTACAATATTTTTCAGTTCGAAATAAAAGTATACTAAAAGTTTATATTGTTATAACTTTTGACACAATGATTTTCTGAACCTCTAGTAAAGACCTTCGAATAAATTTAACTGGCCTATATAATACGGTCCCTATAAGTCCTTAATACTACTGTAGAAGTAACTTCCAAAGGTACCCTAAGCTGTCTGATAAACTGAATCAAGCAATTCAAAATGTTATCCATTTATTTATTGCCAATGCACTAAATAAATTCCATAAAAACTGCACAGAGCCTAACATGACTATTCAGCCTGTAAATTTTGTAAATCTACAAAAATACGTCTTACAAATTTTTTTAAATCAAATAACTTATTAAATCAACTACTTGCCTCTTATTATGTTATTATTAAAGTGGGAAAAGTTTTCTTACGTTAATAAAACATTGGTTGCAATTTCTAAATATAGGTTTAATTATTATTCCATTTCAACAATATGTTTAGCGTAATAGTGTATTACATAACTAGAGTTGTGAGTAGCAAATTACGCGCAGATGAAAGATATTGCATACGAGCCGCGTAGCGGCGAGTAACGTAATTTCACGAGCGCGTAATTGCGTTACAACTCGCGTTAGGTACTATGCTTTACCTTCGACCTTACATTTATTCGCTTAAACCAAAGACATATTGAAACCGAATCTTGTTAGGGTGACATTTAAATTTGTATTAAATTAGCCGGTAATGGCAATGTTGGACGACTCCCAACTAAACAAACGAATTACTGTTCCAACAATTTTCCGTCGAATAATATATTGTCCAATACATTGATTGAACAAATTTAAGGATACGGATCGTTGTACTCACTCTGAAGTGTTAATCTACGAAGATATCATTGCAATGGAAGTACCAATAAGGCATGGCGTGAAGTTTACTGTGTCGGTTATTGTGTTAACCAATAAATTGTAATCTGACGTTTAAATGTCACTGTCACTTTTGATATTTAAAGACGAACAGACGAATGCAGAGGGACTCGGCGGACGTTAATTGTAATTGGCTAATAAGTATATAATATAGCAAGGTACATAAGTGGTAATAGTACATACTACACATTTATTTAACATTTATACCTGCTCTATATTAGAGTGGTTCTTATTTTCGAAGTATGTGAAAATCAGCAGGACAACCCGGAAACTTGTTCCTATAGATAAAGAACTAATAACTGTAAATTTTGAGCCACATCGAACATTGCGTAACCGGGCCCTAGCCCTCTAAAATTTGCAATTTTTTTTTTTAATTTTGGTTCATCCTGATATTAAACGGTCCACCTTAATGGCCAAAATATATATTTTGTGGATAAAGGACGTTAATATGTATCCAAAAAGTATTTATAAAGCCATGACTAAGTGAACCAGACGTTTCACTTCAATTGGTAACCCCATCTTATTTTTATCTTTTGACATTTGGTAATATTAGTTTGATGCACCACAGCTCGCAAGAGATAATCCGTACGTGCCTTTATGTGCCTAATTTTAGGTGATTTTCTTGCGGCCTGTGGCGCAGATTAACACCTGGTTAATCTGGTTTGATGTTATCGGCGGCATTTTGTAACGATATTATATTTAGTTGCTTTCAAAATGAGTGGAAGAACCATATTTGCAGATGCAATTTATTTGATCGGAATACCGCATAGCCAAATACTTTGCTCAAAACTATCATCTAGGAAGCAAGTGGTATCTTTGATTTTCTCCAATCAGCGAGCACTTAATAAATTTACGCTTCAGTGAAACGCTAGTTATGGAAGTATTGTCTGTCGGTCAAAGGCTCATATTCCGATTCAACGCAAACAATGTCGCATCGATTAAATGTAGTTATGGCATAAAAATTGGCAAAATCTTAGTAAGCGTTCTTCTCGAGAAACTGCAGCACATATAAATAAAGAAAAATAATATGTTAAAAGTTTCAATGATTTGTTCGTTTTTGCTTCTGAAAATGCATTGCAAACAATGACAATTGAATAAGACAACCCATTTCTATTATTGCAGAGAGAGAATGTTAGATAAGGATCAATCAATTCCATTGAAAGTTTCGCAGTGCAAGTGGAAAGATCAGTCCAGCTGATTTGAATATTAATCCTACCTGAGATCTAAATCAGGACATAGAACCACAACCACAATGAGGAAAAATTGCATTTGTCAATAAAAGGTTCTCATCTGCTTTAGACAAGTGTAAAATAAGTGACATAAATGCCGTTCATCTTCTGATTACCGTCTCTGAAGGATTAGGTCACAATGTAAACGATTTAATTATTATTACATATTATTCATCAGTATGAAATTTGAATTCAACATTTGGTCCCATTGTCAGGATTATATTGCCGGCAGTGAGATTCTTAACAAAATTCCTGTTGTGAATGACATTTTAGAATGAAAAGTCAAATTAATCGAAGAATGTAAAACTCTATAAACCAATGATAAGGAACAAAAAAAGTTTGTATTATTAAACTTTGAAGAGTATCACAAGAGATTTTAATAAAAATGCATTAATTGGTAATATCTAAAAACATGAAATCGAAATATACAAGTACGATGTAACTAAAAAATCGTAACTCCATTAATTTTAGTCCGATTTCAAAAAATTAATTAATTTTGGATTCATATTAACCTCCTCTGTCGACACAATATATTATTTCACCATAAGGGTGGACTGTTTAATTTTAGGGGGGACCAAAATAAAATTAAAATGAAAAACCGACTTTTTCAAATTTTAGAGGGCTAGGGCCCGGTTACGCAATGTTCTATTTGGCTCAAAATTTACAGTTATTAGTTTTTTATCTATACGAACAAGTTTCCGGGTTGTCCCGTTGATTTTCACATACTTCGAAACACCACCATATATGCTAAAACCACACTACTCTATATATATATTCGTAATGGGTCGCTTACGATTGGTGGAAACAGTTCGGTAATTCATCAATTACAAAGTGGGAGTAGGTAAAATGTATTAAATATCATCAAATCCGATATCTGAACTAGTGACGGGCATAATGGAATGATTTCGATAATCCAATGATTACTATTCGAATTATCCGAAAATCGATTATATTCAAATGATCACTCGAATTATTGTAACTCAAATACTTTTGATTATAATTTGAATTCGACCGACATATAACTTTTATCTAGTTTCTTAGTGTATACACAATTTCTTTTATTTATTTCCAGTTTGTATTATATTTCACTTACAGGCGTAAACAATTTTGGTATAAATTCGTTAAAATCGTTCAATAAAAAGTTAAGTTTCGAATGATATTTATTCGAATACAGATTAATATAATGATATTCAAATAATCATTCGAATGCTCCTTGGAATGATTATTCGAATGATCGGTACTCCATTATTCACTCGAATTCTCATTCGGATGAATAATCGAGTACCCATCACTCGAATGATCATTCGAATGAATAATTAAAGGGTCCAATGCAAGAACCAGCCAAGTCCACTTTGGGGCAAAAATTAGTTGGGGGTTGATTGTTGCACAGTTTCAAATGCTCTATCATCCCATCCAAGAACCGGGTCTCTAAATTATGCACTACGCATTACAGCAGTGATTAATAGATGGCCTACTTTTTCATACTATGCAATAACAAGCCAAGTTCTGGACTTAACCTGTTTTTGCACTCAAAAGTTGGTTCGCAAACGTTTGGCAGTACGCTTATTCTGCAAGCATTATTATTGTGCTTTTACAAGTTGTGTGTACCTAACTTTGTTAAAAAAAACAATTACGGTTCCCAATGTCATCTTGTTCAGAAGAAAATGTATTTCAGTCTAGTGGCGATGAGTTTTTACCAGAAAATTATAAACATAACCTCAATACTGAAACTCAAGAAGATGATTTGTCCGATGAAGGTTTTGCGGAGTTTGGAAGTAATGAGGATTCAGAGCATTCTGTACATTTGGAAGAAGCTGACACTTCTGCTGGTTCAACAAAACTGGCACAACCAGGTGAAAAGCGCCTCATACGTAAGTCATCATGGAAAAGAAACATTCGCAAGCAAAAGCGAACCAGGGGCGAAAGGTATATAAATACGGCTGGAAAATTAACACAAGAGAAACTTCTTGGAGATAGCTGCAACTGTAAAATGCAGTGCTTTGATAAAATTGGTGCGATAGGCTGTGCTAAAATGTTCAGAGATTTTTATGCCATATCAACAAAAGATATTCAGGATGCTCATTTGTATGGCCTTCTTCATAGTAAACCTGTAGAACGAAAAAGGTCTCGTGCAGGAGAAAAGCATGGCAAACATTTTTCGTATATTTATCAAGTAAATAATTTATTACTTTTGCTTCTTGTTCTGTTTAATTAAGTTTAACAATAAATTGTAGGTTCGACATGAAGGCACGACTCTGAAAGCTTGCAAGCATTTTTAGCTTTATATGCAATTACCAAGAGCCGGCTTGATCGCTTGCAGCAACACATACACTTTAGACAGGGAACTCCTCCTTTAGACAGGGAACACAATAATAGACCAAACAAACTGCCTGAACATATTGAAGAAAGGATTCGCCAACACATTTTGAGTTTTCCAAAATATAAGTCACAATATAGCAGGAAGGATAATATGCACCATTATTATCTTTACCCACAATTAAATATTGCAAAAATACATCAAGTATATATTGAGAAACATGAACCCGAGCAGTATCAACTGCACCTTCAAAACAAACCATGCAATCCCGTGGTAAAATACGAGTAATTCAGAAAAATTTTCACTGAAAATTATAAGATATCCTTTGGAAACCAGAAATCAGACACCTGTCAAAAGTGTGGAGAAGAAAACCAATTCTGCTGACTCTGACGAAGAAGTACTATCACTTCAAAGCGATAAAAATCTGCATGTAACAAAAGCAGATACATTTTATACTGATATAAAAGATAAGACAGCATCATCAAAACGTGATCCCAATATTGAAGTTATATCTTTTATTTTCAACAGAACCTGCCGTTACCAGTATCACCGACTGGGGACGTGTTCTATAAAATTCAGCCATGGATATACAATTTTTGTATTCATGTTGGGAGTACAGGGCAAAGCTTTTTTATGTTTATGACGAAACGTTAGAAGGCAAAAGACGAAATGAGGTAGCAAGTATTTTATTAACACACAATTGGCATCAAATATCACTGATTTGTACATTTTCTCTGACAACTGCTACTCGCAGAATAAAACTATGTCCTCACTCAGTTTTTTCTTTCTACACTCTAGTTGCAAGTAAACGATTACGAATGATACAGCACAGGTACCCTGAACCGGGGCATAACTTTTTGCCCTGCGACCGCAGCTTTGGGCCCACTGAAATCCAAAAAAGAAAATATAATAAAATTTATCTTCCTCGGGATTATGTCAATATAATCAAGACATCCAGCAAGAAGTTTCATGCAGTTCTAACCACGCAAGATATGTTTTATAACTTCTACGAACACTTCAAAAAGTTCTTTGTTAAAAATCCTTCAAGAAAAAATACTTAATTTACGATATCGAACTACAGAATAATGTGTTACGAACAACAAGAAACTATAACAGTACTACAATGCAGTGAAAGTGTATCATTTCCAGTATTTCAAAATTTTAGTATCCTGGACAGGGGGTTTCGGAGCCACTAACATTACCAAGTAGCGACGAAAAGCTATACACAATGAAACGACCATTAAAAAAGATGAAATTTGAACATGTTATGAATTTAGGCCGTTACTATGTACCAAAGCCTGATATGTGGTTCTATGATGTCATCAATCGTCTGTGTCTGAATACAGCGATGACGGACGACTGAACCACAAAACTAAAATATGCAACTAAAATGTTTTCTAACTTTGTATATCCATGTTAATTTTATGCTGTTCTGATAAATCAAATGTTCTTGTAGATTTCCATTTCGTGTGTTTTGTTATTAAAAAACTGTGCAAGAACAGGTTAAGTCCATCAATTTTTTTTAAATATCTCTAAAACTACAAATTCAAAATTAACTAAAATTGATATAATGGTTCTAAGTGGCTGTGTCCATAACTTGCTATATTCAAAGTTATTTATTAATTGTTATACAAAGTTTTAAACGTTCTTTTCATTTCCTGTACATTTTATAACAGTGGACTTGGCTGTTTCTTGCATTGGACCCTTCAATTGAGCACCGATCATTCGAATGATCATTCGAATTATAAAAATAAGTTTTCGAGATATTCGACTATTTATACCGAGAGTCTGGGATAAGGGGCGAACATAGGGATTTAACATGTGAAATTAAATATGTGTAATTTTTAGCTCCCCTATTCATTTTAGAGAAAAATCGTAAAGGAATATTTTTTAGAGAATTAAAAATTATAAATGTATCATCCATTTAATTTACGTTTGTACTAGAATCCACTTCAGAAATAATAAAAATAAGTTGAACAATGTACCATTTAATAAAAACCCTTGCCATGACTTTGACAAATGTCATGTTATGGTGAGAATAATTTTGCTAGACAAATATCAATTCACACATTGTAATTACTATGAACAATAATCTGAGTTATTCCAATGAAGAGAGCGTATTCATTATCAAAACATTTTGCAGTGGCGTCAGTTTACTCAGAGTTCGTGACATTACATACAAGCGGAACAGAAGGAACAACGATGAATTGGAAGAAACAGTTTTGGGTTTGATGAATGCTGAACCAACAACCAGCATACGATGCATTGCTCGTGAGTGCAACGTGTCTAAATTCTCTGTACAGAAAATTCTGAAGAAGCATGGTTATCATTCTTAAAAACATCAATGCCATCAGGAGATACTGTTAGTGGATGAAGAAAGGAGGCGTGCATTCTGCGAAATAATGCAGGATCGATACATACAGACCAAATACAGACCATAATGAATGCTAATAATTTACTTCCATATAACAATAAAACAGTAAACATTCAGTTTTTTTTTAATAGAAAGACACCAATTGTTAATTTAAATCAAAGCACCAAATTTCTTGGGATTGCTGAGAACGAGCAACTCACCAGGTGTCAGCATGTTGAGTATGTGTGTGTAGTAAATTATATACTATTTACTATGCAGTTCTTAAACTAAAACCAATTTTACCACCAGAGTCAATCATAACTCTCTACTACTCATACATAGGTATATCCTTATCTCTCCTATAATATACCAGTGGGAAAGAAGTCATATTCAAAGGATATTCATAGCCCAGAAAAGAATATTAAGATTAATTTTGGGGCCGCGGTGGTCTAGTGGGTAGAGGTCCGGCCTCTGGACCCCGTTGGTGCGGGTTCGAGTCCCGTCCGGACGGTCACTTTTTCAACACGAAAAATGGCCGTACGGGTCCCTGGGTGTCTAGTGTTTGTCCCCATTTCATTTAAATATGAATATTATTAATATAAATTGGTTGTGGCTGAATGCCCTAGTTGGCTAAGCCAAGTCCCCATCATCCTCGATTCCAAAACCCGAACTCCTGTCAATCATCTTTCCTTTTAAAAAAAAAAAAAAAAAAAAAAAAAAAGATTAATTTTTAACAAAATTATTTTGGAGACTTGCCGTAGTTTATTTTAGGAGAACAACATACTTACATTAATATGCATTTTTTACATATTTAAAATAACAACATTTGTTGCGAATTAATAAAGTAACAAATAACTAAACTAAGCCTAACTTTTTGCAGTACAAAGTATACACTGTACAACAAGCATTGTTATTGTGCATAGTAATTACAATGCGTGAATTGATATCTGACTAGAAACGTTATTCTCACCATAACGTGACATTTTTCAAACTCATGGCAAGGGTTTTTTTTTAAATGGTACATAGTTCAACTTATTTTTATTATTTCTGAGGTGAATTCTGGTACAAACGTAAATTAAATGGATAATTAATTGGACCCTGTTATGTAATTGTGGATTAAGTGACCAAATTTGAAAAATTGAGTTACTAGTGCCATCTTTTTGAGAAGATCAATATCCACTTATCTGAATAAATTTTTTACTAAAAATTACCTTTTTTACCTGATTATTAGCCTCCGAATTAAGCGACAACTGTAAATTTGTTAAGGAAAGTTAATTTTTTCGTTTTGTAATATGAGATTAATCATCTAGTCCATATTACAAAACTTACATTTGGAATTCAAGTTTTTGTAAAATTAGATTAAGCGCCGATTATGGTATTTAATGGTATTCCACCATGTGCAATTTCAACAGCTTTGTTTTGAAAGAGCAAACTAAGCGACACGGAGTCGCTTAGTTTATAATTTTAAAACAAAACGAATGGCGCATGGCGTTGCGTACTATTTTGGTTTAAGTGCGTCGCTTACTTCTTTATTTCGGATAATATAGTTCAGTTATCCCAGTGCGTTGCCGTGATAACGTCTTAACCGTTAATAATAAGTGAATATTTATTGTTAACAAATACAACAATCATACGGATAAGTTTAATAAAAATTCTCGAGACTACCGTCTTATTGTGCCTTTTATGAAAGAAAATGTTGATCCAAATAATGACAGCGAGAATGTAGAGGTAAGTTTATTTTTTGTTCTTCCTGCTGCCAATTTTATCATGTCGGAGAATATATTAGCATTTTAGGATTTTTTATAATTTCTTGCTATTGCTCATAATGGCAATGTAGTAATGGTTATTATGAAGTGCATGGTTTATACAGGGACGACACAGTCTAGTGAAATGAATGTGTTTTTCTTTTTAATTTCTCGTTTATTTTCTTCCCAGGTTATTTTAGCAAAAAATTATAAGATAGGTTTTTTGTAGATATTAGAAATCTATCTGTAAGGGACCTATTTTATATATTGTTTTATTATCTAAATTTGAAATTTAAATGGTTTTTAAATCATTTCTTTAATACAAATACGGTCTGCTTTGGAAAAAAGACAACACATATCTGATGATAATGGAGAATATAAAAAATACATTTCAATCCATGACAAGTGTAAGCGCATAACCTTATCTATTTTCCAAGGCACTGCTTGTTTATTATGGATCTCTACAAGAAATTTATCTTACGATTTTTTGTTGCAATAAGCTGAGAAGAAACTAATTGACGATTTCAAAAAATACATTGAAATCTCTATGGTGCGTTATCCTATGCGCCAGCCTGTATGACTACTACTAATAATTACAAATGTCACTTTTTGTAACTTATAAAATTTAATAGCGTCACATTTTATAACCAGATATAAAAACAACTTAATTAAAAATATATTTTACAATATTTCAAATGATACTTATTGATATTTTGCAATTGAATTGGAAAAAAATAAATAAAACAAAGTTTAATCTTTTCTTTTAGAACCGGCTTTCAAATACGGACAGAATGGAATGTGCTGAAGTAGACACTGCCTACAAGGCAAGTCAGTTCTTAATGGAGACATCTTTCCAAAATGAAAGTTTATTGATGAATGGTATTCACCCTACCAAAGTTTTACCCTCAAAAGAATGTATCTTACCAAACGATCCCGTTTTGTTGGATATTTCCAATATTTTGTTTTCTGATTATAATGAACGATCGCAGAATAATCCTATATTAAATTTAAATTACAATAAAGAGGAAGAAAATAAGGCAGGTGTGAATAAGCATATAACAACTGATAGTCTTATTCGTGACACATCTATCGGAGAATTAGAAGAGATTTCTGATGAAGTTGTACTAGAAACCAATGAGAGTAATGAACAGCTTAACAATGAAGCTGCTGAAGTCACTACACAGGAAGTCGGACAAAAAGGAAGGCCAAAAAAAGGACGTAAAAGACGATATGAAAATCAGTCTAGAGATTTACAAAAATTACGCTGCCAAACTAATCAAGAATATATTAGTCAGAAAGGAAAAGTAGTAAAACCACGAGAATTTAAAAACCATTCCTGCAAAGATTTATGTCACGAAAAGGTTCGTTTGGAAGAACGACGGAAAGAGTTTGAGATATTTTGGAATTTGGATAATTATCAAGCCAAGTGCCTTTACATAAGTTCCTCTATAGGAGTTATAGATGTAAAGAGAAAAAGAAGCAAACACTCTACAAAAAGGTTACATACAAGATTGTATCGACTTGCTGACAAAGAGGTGTGTTCAAAGATGTACATTGAGACTTTGGGGATATCGCCGGCGAGAGTTGATAGATATTTAAAAAAAGTTGCTTCAAAAGAGATTATAAAAGACAAACGAGGAAGTGGAAGTAATCCTACGAAAATATCTGTAGAAAGAAAACAAATGGTTGTGGAACATATAAATAAATTTCCCAAATATCAATCTCATTATTGCAGGAACAAAACTGACGCATTTTATTTAACAGCTGATACTACATTGGAAAAAATGTATAGTTTATATAAATCCGAAAATGAAGACAATGTTTCCTTTTCAACCTACAAACGAATATTTTATGACGAGTTCAACTTGCAAAGGAAGAAACCTAAGAAGGACACGTGCAATAAATGTGATAATTGGGATATAAAAATTAGAGATTGTAAGTCTGCGGATGAAAAGATTTCACTAGAAACTGAAAGAAATACTCATCATGATGGAGCTGAAGCAGCTCGAAAACTAATGTATTCTGACCTGGAAAGGGCAACAAAACAAGATCATTTGGAAGTATTAACTTTTGATTTAGAGAAAACTTTGCCATTGCCGAGAATACCAACTAATATTGTATTTTATAAACGTCAGCTATGGTTATATAATTGTGGAGTTCATTCCGGTAAAAGTGGGCAAGGATTTTGTTATGTTTGGATTGAAGGTGCAGCAGGGAAAGGTGCACAAGAGGTAGGATCCGTTTTAAGAAAGCATTTGCAAGAAAATATAAGCTGTCAAGTAAAAGAACTAATTTTATGGTCAGACAGTTGCGGCGGCCAAAACCGCAATATTAAAATAGTTATGATGCTTAAGGCTGCCATGGAAGAAATTCCCCATTTAGAAAAAAATACGATGCGGTTTTTGGTATCAGGGCATAGTTTTATGCCCAATGATTCGGAATTTGGTGACATCGAGTCAGCCCTCAAGTTCCAGAAAAGGCTTTATACGCCAGACGATTATGTCGAAGTAATGAAAAATTGTCGCAAATGAAATAAGCTAAAGACTAATATTATGGGCAAAAATGCATTCGCTGGTGTTGACCATATACTAAAAAAAATTGTTAATAGAAAGAGAGATGCAGATGGCAACGCAATTAACTGGATGCGAACCAGAGAAATAACGTTTGTCAAAGAAAAGCCATTTAAAATCGGTTTCAGCTTAAGCCATGGAGGGCATATTCAGGAAGTCGATATTAGCAAAAGACAGTCAGGAAGAAGAGGAATCCGTTTAAATTTTTCGCTTTCGTCCAGCCTTATCCAACCTTTGTGGCCCAAAGGGAAACCTGTATCCATCCCAAAATTGAATGACTTAAAATCATTGTTACATCTAATTCCTTCAGATGCCCGGACATTTTATGAGGATATCATAGGCGACGAAGAGATCGTAGATGATATTGACGGTTTCAACGGATCGTTAGATTTTGACCCAGAAGATGAAAATTGAATAATATTGTAATATTGTAAAACATTTATGTTCACTTTATTAATAGTTCATAAATAATAAAATGTCTCGTCTGCTTCCCTTAATAAAAATGTTGTTTTATATAAGTTACCGAATTATATTAGTTACGTAAATAGGGGTTAAACGCCAAATAGTGTCGCTTGATTCTCTCAAGTCTTTAAACAGATGTAAATACAAATAAAGTTATATCGAATTAAGCGCAAATTTTGGAATAATGTCGTAATGTTTGCCGATTTTTAAATTTTAAAAATACAAATGCACAGCCTACATTTCATCCAACTTAATGCCAAATAATCAAGAACGTAAGTATTCTACAGTTTCCAGGGCGACAAAACAAAAATGCAATACTTTAAACCCGTTTTTCTCCACTTAATGTAAATGTCGCTTAATCCACAATTACATAACATGGTCCAATTTACAATTTTGAATTCTCTAAAAAATATTCCTTTACGATTTTTCTCTAAAATGAATAGGGGAGCTAATAATTACACATATTTAATTTTACATGTTAAATCCCTATGTTCGCCCCTTATCCCAGACACTCGGTATAATCGAATAAAACGATTAACATAATTCGAATAATCCCATCAGTGATCTGAACCATTACACCTTGTGTCATACCTATTTGTGTTCCTTCATTGCCCCAAAGTAAATAGGGCACATGTCCGTGATGCCATTCAATTTGATCGGTATTTGTGTTTAGATCTGAACAAACTAAGATTGAATTACCCGGGTGTGGTTGACAATCTGTTTCTTCGGACCAGTAACTGACCTGAAAATAAATAGGAAGTTATAAAATTAAAAATTATTTTAATGGTTTTTTCTATTTTAATAATTATAAATATAAGAAGTGAATAACTTACGACCAATTCTCCTGTTACTTTATTCCAGGCCAATGCATCACAACTCGTGTTTTCAAGAAACTTGTGTTCTACTTCGGTGGCTGCGTTAACATTATAAATTGTAAGGCAACCTTTGGAGTCTCCAATTGCTATCAAAGATTCTCTCCATGGATGATATGCCAAAGCCTAAAATGATACAAATATTAATCTGCTGTTAATTCATAGAACATATACCGTGTAATTCATTCACTACGGAACTTAGCCCGTTAACATGGGAAAACGGTTTTCTTTTCAGGTCTCCTATTTAACCTCAGAGTAATCTTGTACCACTGTTAGATAGATTAATTCATTGCGCTTACTATGATGCTATACAATCATTATTTAACGCTGTTTTACTATCTGTATGAAGCTTTAAACGTAATTAAATTTATTCAAATAATCGTGTTATCTTTACTTTTCGATTGATTGTAAATTAGTAGAATCTCGTTTGTCTATTTTCGGTGTCAAATTATTTGCAATACTTAGTAATGATAAATAATAATTCTAACATAGAACAGTTATTTTATGACAGTAAAACCTACTACAGTGGAGTCGATGAATTGTTCTTCCAAAACCATCTGTATCAACCCTTCATCGTCTTATAAGATAATTTGTGGAAAAAGCGAATCTGGTATAGTATTACTGGTATTATTGATAGTTTAACAAGTCCGAGCGAATAACAATTTCGAATTAGAGAGAATGGTAAAAAGATTAATTGCTGTCGACCTATCTGCGAGCATACGGAGTTAACCAAAGTTTATTATAGTATTAGTGATGGGTAAGATCGATCAAAAAAGATCTTTGCAAATGATCGAGCCGCTCGATTTTTTCAAGCCGCTCGATATTTTGATCGATCAACGCTGCTCGATCATTTGACCGATCAACGCCGCTCGATCTTTTGACCGATCAACACCGCTCGATCTTTTGATCGATCAACGCCGCTCGATCCTCTTACGCCGCTATTTAAATGGCCATTGAATTTATGTTTAGTTCATTCAAATCGGTCAATAAATAACAGAGTTTGGAGTTGGACGATTTTTATCGAACACGCGGTATACCGGGTGACCCAGCGATCTGTAAAAGCTCCATAACTTATTTGCTATTTGAGATATCGACTTCTAGTTTTCTTAAACTGGTACCCACACTTATTCTACATATTTTTAAAATATATATGTTTTTGTACAGAGTGTCCCAGTATACATAACAGAACAAAGTTATGTTTTTTTTTTAATGGAAGAAGTCGATATCTCAAATAGCAAATAAGTTATGGGGCTTTTACAGATCGCTGGGTCACCCGGTAACATCTAAAATGTATTATAAATCATATGATCTTACCGCTTACTAAATTAATTAATGAATCTATAAGGCTTGCAACATTCCTGTATATTCTAAACTTGACAAAAGTGATAAAAGTTTTTAAAAAGGGAGATAAAGAGAATTTCATGATTATAGACCTATTTTGATTTTACCTATGGTATCCAAGATTATTGAAATAATAATGAAAAATCAGATAGTACTATACTTTGAACGCAATGATTTATTCTCAGCCAGTTAGTTCGGCTTTAGAAACAATATGTCAACAACTGATGCTGTTATCTCACTTAACATATTTGAAAATAAAGAAATAAGTATAGTAACATTCATTGACCTCACACGGTGGGCTTGAACCCGTCGTAAATTCCTTCGCTTAGCACTTCCGATTTTTTTTCAGCATTCCATTCCTGGGCTCATAAGAAGATCAGAAAAAAAATCCACCGTAATCCTTAGAGCCGATTTTGAGAAAAACACAATTTTATGGAAAATTTGAGAAATCACGGAATTTTTTCGCACATCTTCTGGGCGAGGCATCGTTATTTGATTAAAACAAGGTTTGTTGGACATTTTCGAATGGCAACCCCTACCTACTGGAGATCGAAGGACCATGCAGGTACCCACCAAGAAAATCAGGAGCGTGTATGTTAACTCTGTTTGGAGAATAAAAAGCAATTGGTCAAAATTAACGGTATTTTGCGCGCCCACCTCAAGAAATATGTGAAGTATGATGAAGAAGATGCACGTTTGCCAAAAGTTTTGTGCGGTGACTGCAAAATCCTCGTTTATCGGTCAGTGAAGTCTGGAAATTTCCAGGAAATAACTCCACCCGATTATACCGGATTCAATATACTGCAAAAAATACTCGTGCGGGCTCAAACTTTGTGTAGCTGCACACTATGCGAATTGGAAAGAGATCCCGGTCCATATAATTTTACTAGAAGAATGAATGAAAATGTAAGAAGAGGAAGTGCGCGAAATGTGATCACACTTATTCAGTGGGGAAACACATTTCTGTAGTACAGAAAAAAAAAATCGAGTTTCCAGGAACACGAGAACAAATCACTACCTGAAAAACAAAACAAAAACATTTGGCGAGCTGTTTGATAAAAGATATATTTGCAAATAGTGGTCCAAATGGCACAGAAAATCGCTCAATTATCCCAGATACACGGTAGACCTCTCAATATCGAACTCGTCCCAAAAGCAAGCAGCCAGACTCCCCGCCCGCAACGGATTTCTGCAGAAGTTTCGAGAATAGGGACAAATTATGGTCTTTCCAACAACGTAGTCCAAGGAGTTGCCCGAGACTTCTCGAAAAAGGAATTTGTTCGAACCTCATTTAAGAGAGAAGCTATCTACATACCAACATTGGCTGGATGAATTTTTCGACTTCCAAAAATGTGCCACAATAACATTTAAAACGGGCGAAAAAACAAGTTCCACAGAAATATTGGTCTACTGCAAAGATGTTCCGGCCTTGATAAATCGCGTAAAAGAAACTCGAAACCTTAACGATTCTCATTTAAAATTCGGTACAGATGGTAGGGGAGGGTTCCTGAAACTCTGTCTTTCAATGCAAACACCTGATTCCGTTGTAAGAGATTTTCGCCAAAGGTATGTATATGGCGTAGCTGTAAAAAAAATCAAGGATTCCGGCGAGAAGAAGTTAATTGTTTTGGCCGTAGTTGCAGACACAAAAAAAAAACTCCAAAAATGATCATCATCATGGTCCATCTTGCATTTAAATCATTTTCCTGGAACGATCGCGACTGATTTGAAAATTGCTGATGTACTCGTATTAGTGGGAATCATGTCTCATGCAAGCAGTTTCCCATGTACCTGGTGCTTTGCCGGTAAAGAAAATGCAAGTTTTCTTTACCGGCTTTACATGTGATGGAAAGCGAACGATAGACAATTCCAAAAAAACTATCTAGAGTGGGAAAAAATGAACTTCATAAAGACTCTTGCTAAAAAATACAGAAACTGTACAAATGCGGCCGGTCTCTCAGAGGCACGGATGACAACAGACAAATTCTCAATATCATTGCACCCCCTGAATTGCATTTAATGCTTGGTGTTACATAATACTCTGTACAATCAGTTGAAAGAAGAGTAGTGGGCAAAAAAGTGCAATGCTACCTAAGACTTTGTACACAAGACCCCTGCCTTTGCGGGTAATTCATGCGCACTGCTATTAGAGAATTTTTTTCTGAAAGTCACGAAGGCAAGAGAATAAACATAAACGCAGCAGCGGTATCAGCTACCATTTCTGTAGGCAGTAGCTACTGTCAATTAAATGAACGGTTGTCCATCATAAATGTGCCATCTATTGCGTACAGAAAGTACAAATTCGTAGAAAATAATATCGGGGAACTGGTACACTCAACAATCAACAACGAACTCAAAAAGGCAGGGGAAGAAGAAGCAAGAATCGCGAGAGAAAAGGGCCAAATAGACCAATCCCTTGCATATCAGTTTTGCTGATGGAGCATGGAGGTTTTAATAACGAAGGTAAAAGTTTGACGACTTGAATATGGAACGAAGGATACAAACTATTGCCCTTAATAAGTGTTTCTGGCTGTTAAAACAAATACGGAGGTAGGTGGTTATTGCTTTCACTGAAAGCAGTAGTAATTAAAGAAGGTATATCGTTAATTAAATTAGATAATATGGAATAGATTGGACAATTAAGCGATAATGGTTAATTACAGCAGAACCTCTTTAATCCGAACACCCTCTAATCCGAACACCTCTGTAATACGAACGTCCCACACCCGCTCGCGCTTTTTAACTAACCGTCTCGCCAGTTACTTACCGAACGCCGCGAGTAGGTTTGCGCATTTGTAATTGTTACTCGTCCGCCATTTTGTGTTGCTACTGCGTCGTACATCGCGACTGTTATTTGTTTTTTCGACGTCAAAGAAAAGGAAACACGTTACCTTGACTATTTCTCAGAAATGCGAGATTTTGGATCAACTCAAGGAAGGCATTTCTCTTAGTTTTCTTGCGCAGAAATATGGTGTAGGCAAATCTACCATTTTTTATATTAGGAAGAAGGAAGAACAGATACGGTCTTATGTTGTGAGAACTGAAAAGGGTCCAGGTTCTCGAAAGACATTAAAAACGCCAGAAAATCCCCAACTTTAAGATGCATTATTTACGTGGTTTATAGAACAACGACGGATCGCCCTTGTCAGGTGATATTTTGATGGAGAAGGTGAAATACTTTCATGAAAGGCTTGGGCGAGGAGACTTTTCTGCCAGTAAAGGTTGGTTGGAAAAATTTAAAAACCGACACGGAATACGTCAACTCAAAATAACCGGTGAGAAGTTGTCAAACAACGAAAACGCCGTAAAACCATTCCAGGATAAATTCATGGATATAATCAAGGAGAAAGATTTAACCTCGGAGCAAATCTACAATGCGGATGAGTCTGGTTTATATTGGAAAACAATACCAGACAAAACACTGGCATCTGACTTAGAAGTTAGAGCCCCAGGTACTAATGTTTTCAAAGAAAGAATAACATTCATGCCCTGTGCGAATGCTGTTGGGACGCACAAATTGCCTTTGCTGGTCATTGGCAAAGCCCAAAAGCCACGTGCCTTTTCATCTCTACGAAAGCTACCAGTACATTACATGGGGCAAAAGAATGCATGGGTGGCAAGACTTACATTTCTAGAGTGGTTTAAAGGGTACTTTGTCCCTGAAGTAAAAAAAATCTTATCTAAGAAGAACCTACCACTGAAAGCAGTGTTGCTTCTCGATAATGCACCAGCACATCCGCTTGATGAAGACCTACAATCTATTGATGAAAATTTCACAGTTTTATACATGCTTCCTAATTGCACCGCTCTCATCCAGACCAAAATGTTATTTAAAACATAAAGGTGAATTACAAGAAAAAACTTTTGCTGCAAGTTTTTGCACAACAGGAATTGAAATCGGATTGTAGTGTATCCGATGTCCTTAAAAAAACCACACTGAAAGACGCTGTTTTCTCATTGGCTGAAAGTTGGCATCAGTTGAATGCGAACCTAATAAAAATATCTTGGTCTTTCTTGTGGCCTCAATTAAACATCGAAGAACATAACAGACGATAACTTTGAACCAGAAGATGAGATTCCTTTAGCTGCTTTCGTTAATAGAGGTTTATTTGAGACTGAAATTAATTACTTCCTACTAAGCAATGATGACCTAAATGAAACTGAACCTCTTACTGACGATGAAATTTTAAGACAAGTGACTCAGGAATGTAACGGCGAAAGTGAAGAAATGTCGCACGTAGAACCAGTAACAAGCGTTTCCAATTCAAGTGCAGTATCTGCCTTAAATACATGTCTCGAATGGGTTGACCAAGTGGGCATTCCTTTGCCAGAAAAAATGCTTTTGCCTTTTATTTATCATTAAATACCACCCGGCAAACTAAAATATTAGATTTCTTTAAAAAAGTTTAATAAATGTAACGTTTATAGATGTATAAACGTTTGAAATTTTACAATAGTATTAGTTTTATTTCATAAAAAATACCCTATAAATGCTCTGTACTATAATCCAAACGCTCCACTAATCCGAACGGGGGGGGATAAATTTTCGGAGTTCGGATTAAACAGGGTCCTGCTGTATATACCACCTGCATCTTCTTTGATAGACAGATCATCCCAATTTACAATTTGTTTTTTTGCGGTGACTATTTTACCTAATGCTGCATGGGATACAACTGATTATTGTCTATTATCTAACACAAATAATTCCCTGAATGCGCAAGCACTCTCTGATTGCTTTAATTTTAGTCATTTGCGACAAACGAATAATATACCTAATGAACGCGGTATTTTTTTAGATCTGATTTTCTTTAAATTGAGTAATTTGCGTATTAATAATTCTACTGATTCACTGTTTGAAAATAGTCTTCATCACATTTCCTATGAGTTTAAAATAAATTTATTTGAATCCAATTGTATTCTAAACACTGACTATTATTATTACGATTTTAAGTCGGCTGATTATATAGCTATTAATGCTTGCCTTTCTCATATTGATTTGAATCACATTTTTGTTGAACCCAATATTGAAATAATAGTTGATATTTTTTATAAAATTATAACTTCTGCTCTTTCCATGTATGTACCTTTGAAGCGTCATAAGACATCTATCTTTACTATCCTAAATCGTTTAATTATGATCTTATAAAACTAGTTAAAGCTAAGAAGGAGGCACATATTGATTATAAAACTAGTGGTTATGCAAGTGATTATGATCAATTTAAGTCCCTGCGTTCACAATGCTCTTATTTGAGTAACTCTCTTTATCGTGAATATATTATTAAATCTGAAAGCAGCATCAAACATAATTCCAAATTTGTTTGGTCATTTGTTAATTAATGTAAAAATATTAAGGGGTTTCCTAATCGTATGCATTATAATGACAATGTAAGTGATTCTGGTTGCACTTGTGTAGAGTTATTCGCTTATCACTTTAGCAGTGTGTATAGTGATGAACATGCTCCAATATTTAATTATAATAGTAAAATTTCCCTTTCAGAATTTTCGCTTGATACCGCTGATATCTTTAATTCTTTGAATGAACTAAAGTCCGATCAATGGATCTTTGCGAGCACGTCATAGATAGCCGAGCCTAGTTCCGACAAGATTTTCATGTGTTTACTCCCTCTATGATAAGTTAAATTAGACGCAATAATATGTGTACGTATATCGTCCAAGGCGAAGACGTACGGCACTCGGTAAAACCATGCATTGAACAAAGACAAAAGCTTGGTTCGTAAGTCATTTCGTTATTCGTAACTGCATTGGCGGCGCCATAAGCAGTAATATCTGTTTTGTGTTCGCTTTTGCATATTTATTCGATTTTACAACCTGTACACTACATTTTTAGTTGTAACAGAAACTCGTCGTGATAAACATTTCTTTGTGATATATAAAAAGCAGTTCTTTTTAGAACTTTTATAACAATCAGCGGAATCGCTTGGCTTAACTTCAAAATGCCAGGTAAACGTCTAAATTCTCAGTCGCGGAATCTCGTGGTCAATCCTATGGACTCTTTTACAACAGAAAAGGAAAACAACGGTCCTTTAATTTCGCTGAATGCTGTCCAAGAGGTAATTTCTTTCTTTGTTGTCTAATGACCTGATTTTTAATATTACATCGTTTCACAGAGCGTTGCTGATGCTTTAAAAATAAGATTACGGACTATCTCCAGTACTCAAATTGCGAGTGAGAGAAATCAGTTGCTTTCTACTCCTGGAAATCTAGACCCCGGAAGAAATAAAAAACTTAAGACTAGACGAGGGTTGCAAAAACGGGAACCAACGTTAATTCGCATGTTGACATGCACAACTAATAACTAATTTCGGGTAACGGGAACGAAAAGCTTGGTATATTTTCGTTACCGTTCCCGGGTTGTTATGAAGCCGCCGTAACAGGTTTCTAAGATCATCACGCTGTAGCTTGCGCTTCTCTCTGCAACTCCGTAGAGATCTGTTACTCCTCGCGCACAGACCGAAATTTACTGATGTTTAAAACGTCAAAATTATGAAGGAATGTTGGGCTCATAACGAATTTGATTTATTTACCTTCCGGCCAAATATGGCCCGAGAGACCAAGCGTTTCGTATTCAGTCACTACAGAGGCATATTCGCATATACATCTCATACTGCTGTTTTAATGGTTTACGTTGCGAGCTCAGATTAATTCCAGTTTGTTGTTTATTTGTCCGATGCGCAATTTGTGTCGACCACGCCCCTGTTGGAATCCCTAGCGTTGATAGTACCGGACATCAGTAGTGACGTGCACGCAAAGATCCATTGATCCAAATATACCTGACTTACTTACTTGTGGGCCTGATGGTTTACCACCTTATTTTTTTTAAAGATGTATTTACTCACTTACAACACAACTTCAGTTATTATTTACTAGATCGCTATAAACCGGCATATTTCCCACATACTGTAAAAATTATTATGTTAATCCTTTGTTCAAAGATGGCTGCAGAGATGACATTTATAATTACAGAGGTGTTTCGGTTCAATCTGTAATCCCTAAAATGTTTGATAAATTAATTTCCATACAACTTATTTGGAATTGTAAACGTCTCATTTGCGATGAACAACATGAATTTCTTGAAGGCAGGTCTAGAACATCTAACTTATTGTCATACCAGTTGTATCTATTAGACGCCCTTGAAAAAAGATATCAAGTTTGTACTGGTTTTTCCAAGGACTTCGACCATGTCAATCATTCTGTTCTATTAAATAAATTAGAAGGTCTTGGATGTGGCGAGTCAGTGGTCAAATGGTTTGCTAGCTACTTAAGGGAACGTAAACAATTTGTCAAGATTGTCACTCGGGCAATCGCAGTCACTTCTGGTGTGCCTCAGGGATCACATTGCGGGCCCATCCTTTTTTTGCTTTTCATCAATGACATTGGTAGTTTTATTAAGCAAAGTAGATTTTTAATGCTTGCTACGATGTTAAGCTATTTACTGTAATAAAAAATCCTAGCGATAACAATATTTTACAATCCGATTTGAATAATTTATCTGAGTGGTGTTCATTAAATTATCTAAAACTGAATTTAAATAATTGCCTCTCTATTTCATTTAGTCGTGGCAGACCTGTAAGTCTAAGGACGTTGCTGGCGCGTGAGCTAACCAGAACAAGAGGCCCTCATGAATCAGGAACTTGGAGGCACCGCCATAGGCATTTCTTCTCCAAGTTCCCCTTTATCTTTTATTTAAATTACTTTATTTTAATATAATTACATAATTCACAAATTTTTAATTTTCATAATCTCTCTATTTTTTATTCCTTTTCATCTCTTCTTCTTTTCTTCTTTTCTTCCTTTCTTCTTTTCTTCTCATCTTCTTTTCTTCCTTTCTTCGCATCTTCTTTTCTTCTCATCTTCTTTTCTTCCTTTCTTCTTTTCTTCTTTTCTTCGCATCTTCTTTTCTTCTCATCTTCTTTTCTTCTTTTCTTCCTTTCTTCCTTTCTTCTTTTCTTCCTTTCTTCTTTTCTTCTTTTTTTTCCCTTTCTTTTTCTATTCTTCCCTTTGTATTTCTTTATACTTTTCTTCTTTTTTTATTAAAATGTCTTTTATAAATTCTTCAAATTTGTCCCAATTGTTTTGTTTTTCTGTTATTATTTTTATTATATTAATTATTGTCAAATTTTGCCCCATTTCTTCATTTAAATCATTTCTTTCACCTTCCCAACTTTCACATTCAAATAAGGTATGTTTCGCAGTATCTTCTCTTTCTTCACCACAAAATTTACAAATTGCACTGTCTAATTTTTTAATTTTGTTTAGATAATTACCAAAACTTCCATGTCCACTTAATATTTGTGTTATAAAATAATTTAGTTCTCCATGTTTTCGATTCATCCAAACTTTTATTTCAGGTATGATTTCATACGTCCATCTTCCCTTTCTACTGTTATCCCATCTTTCCTGCCACTTATTCATTGTTATTTCCCTAGCCTCTTTTTTAACATTTTTTTTTGTTTCTCCCTAATTTACAGTCATTATAAATTTTTGCCCTTTCTTCCAATAATAAGTCACCAGGAATTGATTTTGCCAAAATTTCTAAAGCATCGTTCGAAATTGTTTTATATCCACGACATATTCTTAAATTACTTATTCTTAGGCTTTTTCTTAACAACTCACAATTTTTTTTAGCATTTAAACAATTTACCCAACTTGCTGATCCATACAATAATTTTTATTTTGCAACGTCTCCTAGTAATCTTCTTTTATTTTCTCCCCCTCCTCCAATATTCGGTAAAATTCTTGCAATTTGCATTTCTGTATTTATTGCATTTTTAACAGCTTTTTTAACCTGATTCGTTTCGAATTTATTGTTGTCCAAGATGATTCCTAAATATTTGATACTTTTTTTTAATTTCAATTTCATGTCCTATCAATTTAATTTTATCAATCCTGTTTTTTTCCGCCCGTCTTGTAGATAAAAAAGCCGCTTCAGTTTTCTCCGGTGCCAGTTTTAAACCCATTTCCTCAATACAATTTTTTACCCTAACCAAACTTGAATTTGCCTTCCTTTTTAATTTTACCAGACTTCTATCGCTCACTATCACTGCTAAATCATCTGCAAATGCTATTAATTTTATCTCTTCTTCCAAATCCAAATTTAAAACTTTGTCATAACTCATGTTCCAAAGAAGTGGACCCAAAACTGAACCTTGGGGTACCCCACATGACATTTCGTATTCTTTCCCCTCATAAATAATTTTTCTTTCAAATAAATAATTTCTAATAATTTTTTTCAAATATATAGAAATATCAAAATTATTTAAAGATTCAAAAATTATATTCCATGGTAAACTGTTAAATGCATTTTTTATATCTAAAGTAATAATTATGCAGTGTTTTCTTTTTCGAAGAGGTCCTGAATTTGCTTCGTTCCTAATTTTTTTAACTTCTAAAATTGCATCAACCGTTGTTTTACCTTTTCTAAATCCGAATTGTCTACAATTTAATCCTTCTCCAATTTCTTCCACAATTCTATCATTAATTAATTTTTCTAATAATTTTCCAATAACATCCAATAAACAAATGGGTATAGACCCATTATAGAACCTCCGGGTTCTTTAGGATTTTTTCCAAATTTTTGTATCAAACATAATTTTGCTACTTTCCATTTTTTAGGAAAAATACCTTCTTTCAAACATTTATTAAATAAATTCAAAAACATATTTGGATTAATTTTTACAAAAAAATTTAGAATTTCATTAGTAATATTGTCAGGTCCTGGTGCTTTTTTATTTTTCATTTTGTTACATGTTCTAAATAATTCTTCTTCATCAATTTCTCTTATTTCTTCATTTCTAATTTCGATAATGTCATTAATTAATTCATTGCTTTTTTTTGGAAATAAATTATCAATAACCCTTTTTGCTCCCCCTTTCACTAAAATTTCAGGTCCCAATCCTCGTATTCCAATTTTTTTTGTAACAATTTTATATGCCTTTCCCCATGGATCCACCTCTACTTCATCGCATAGTTCTTTCCAGCACCTCTCTTTACTTTTTTCAATTGCTTTTCTAAATTCTTTCTTTTTCTTCTTTTGTTCTTCAATTAGTTCATCAGTTAAATCATCTCTTCCTCTTGCTCTACTACAATTTCTTCTTGCTAAATTTGATTGTCTTCTAGCCTCAGCAACTTCCTCGCACCACCAATATACTCCTCTTTTATTTTTTTTTTTTAATTTTGGAATTCCTCTTAAACAAGTTTCATTTATTCTATTAATTAATTCGACAACCATTGTTTCAACATCTTTAATTTCTAAATTTTCTTTTAATTCCAAATAATTTTTCATAACTTCTTTATCCATTTTATCCACTACCCAAAATTTCGAATTTACATTATAATTTTCTTTTTCAATTTTGTTATTTTGAATTTTAAAAAATATATATTCATGATCGCTTAATGTCTCTTCTTCTAATATTTTCCACTCTACAATTTTATTTCTTAATGATTCTGTCCCTAATGTTAAGTCAATTATTGATTTTGAATTTCCCCTCACAAACGTTGGTTGATTTCCTATGTTATAAATTTTTAAATTTAAACTTGTTATCAAATCCATCATTATTTCTCCTCTTATATTTGTGTAATTTGAACCCCAATGTTCTGCTTTGCTATTAAAGTCTCCACATAATAAAATTTTACCATTTTTACTTCTTAAACTCATTTCTAATTTATTTATCCAGTTTTTAAACTCATTTAAATCAATATTTGGTGATATGTAACAACTGTATATTGTAATTTCCTCTAATTTAATCCACAAAATTCCTTGATTTTCTGAACCCCAATTTTTAATTTTATTTTTCATTTTATAATAATAATAATAATAATAATAATAGTATTTATTTCCAATAACGTATGTTACATTCATGGGTTGGTCAAGAAGTGTAATTAAATGTTGGTAGAGGTGAACTTAAGTATTAGTAAAGTTAAAATGGAATAAACTATAAATAAACATATACCGGGTGTGGCACTTAAGACGCCTCGGACCATAGCTCCTTTACGATAAAAGCTATCGAAAAAAATCTAAGAACAAAGTGGTGCATAGTTACCGTCGCTATATTTTAAAAATATTTCTAATCATCAGTGGCGTGCCGTACTCCAGTGGCGTACCAAACTTATGTTTTTTTAAATGGAATGCCCTATTTTTTATTGCAGATTTGGAAAGTGCTCGACGAGTACTTATTTTTTTATCTAACATGTTATACCCTTCACTTTAGCGGTTTCGCTGTTATAACCCCTTCTTTCAAAATTGCGCCCCATTTTTGAGATTTTTTTGTAGAGAAACTAATTGACGCCGGCGCCTAAATTTTGAATTGAGGTACAGGTTAAGACCTCGTATACCTTCACATAATTTTTTTTCGGGTAATTTATGGAAAAAAAATAATTTTTGATTGATCTTCGTATGTTGTCATTTTTTCCGAAAATTTCAAATGGCACCCCCCTAAAAAAATTACGGCGTTGTACAGCCAAAACTCTAAATTTTTCATTGGTGTAAAAAAAATTATACATTGCATAACAAAATTTCGAAGAAAAAAGGAATTTCATCGCAAATGTCGGGAAACGTTTTCCGTTCCCAAGTGTGCCATGAGAAAACAAAAGATTGGTAATTGTCAAAGTACCAAAACAAATACACAAATACGGTCAACATAATAGTATGTACCTATTTATTCAACATGATATGAAAAATGCAGATAAAGCAAATTTAACAACTTAAACTAAATGTTCGAAATGACGACCTTCCTGCTGGAGGCATAACCGCAACTTCTGGTGATATACCGCAGTTCATTATTTTCGGTAATAACTGCCTTCTTTCTAACTCTCCTTGGCCGTTTCACACTTCCCGTAGTAGTAAATCTCTCCAACACTTTTTGAAACGCACGTTCATTTGGATGTGCCCTGTGCGGATATCTCGCAGCGTACACTCGTGATGCCAAGAAACAATTCTTGTTACATTCTCCAAGAATAAATATCATGTCAACCATTTCCTCTTGAGTTCGGAACATTTTTAGAACGTTTATCAAAAATGACTTATGGCTGCTACTGACGTCTAATAATTTACTTTGACAATTACCAATCTTTTGTTTTCTCATGGCACACTTGGGAACGGAAAACGTTTCCCGACATTTGCGATGAAATTCCTTTTTTCTCCGAAATTTTGTTATGCAATGTGTATTTTTTTTTACACCAATGAAAAATTTAGAGTTTTGGCTGTACAACGCCGTAATTTTTTTAGGGGGGTGCCATTTGAAATTTTCGGAAAAAATGACAACATGCGAAGATCAATCAAAAATAATTTTTTTGCCATAAATTACCCGAAAAAAAATTATGTGAAGGTATACGAGGTCTTAACCTGTACCTCAATTCAAAATTTAGGCGCCGGCGTCAATTAGTTTCTCTACAAAAAAATCTCAAAAATGGGGCGCAATTTTGAAAGAAGGGGTTATAACAGCGAAACCGCTAAAGTGAAGGGTATAACATGTTAGATAAAAAAATAAGTACTCGTCGAGCACTTTCCAAATCTGCAATAAAAAATAGGGCATTCCATTTAAAAAAACATAAGTTTGGTACGCCACTGGAGTACGGCACGCCACTGATGATTAGAAATATTTTTAAAACATAGCGACGGTAACTATGCACCACTTTGTTCTTAGATTTTTTTCGATAGCTTTTATCGTAAAGGAGCTATGGTCCGAGGCGTCTTAAGTGCCACACCCGGTATAATACATAGACTCACTACAATTAATAAACGTATTTAAAACTGAGCACACAATTAAAATAATAATAATTAAATAATTTATAAAAGTACATACATACATCAATTCATCTTAAAATCATAAAATCGTAAAAAGTGTAAAATCGTAAAAAATCGTAAAATCGTAAAATCGTAGAAATTGTAAAAATCGTAAAATGGCAGTCATATAATTCACATATTATTACAGAAAGTTGTGTATTCATCGATCGTATAGAAGCAGTTTTGCAAATTTATTTGTTGTATCTTTTTGAGGAAAACTTTTTTTGGTAATTGCCTCAAAGAATTTGGTAAAACGTTATATAGTTTGATGCATTGCACCACACATGAACTATGGTAATAGCTGTGAGAATGTTTTGGCAATCTGAGAGTTGTTGACCTGATGTTGTGTTCGTGGTAAGTTTGATTTTTTCCAAAAATGGCTATATTGTTTTTAACAAATTTTAGGGTTTCGTATATGTACAATCCTGCCAGAGGCATTAAATTGAACTTTTTGAACAACAATCGGCAACTAGTATTGGGTTTAACGGCTGCAATAGCCCGTATTAATCTTTTTTGTACAATAAATAATTTTTGAAAGTTGTTAACTGTTGTACAACCCCAGAATATAATGCCGTATGTTATTTGTGATTGACAGTAAGACAAATATACAATTCTCGCAGCTTCCTCACGTACGTCCTTGCGTGTAGAATATATCAAATATGAGAATTTGGAAATTTTTGAACATATCTGTTGTATATGGGTGTCCCACTTAAGATTATTTTGTATAGTGACACCCAGGAATTTAACTTGGTTGGTTTCTTTTATATGCGCACCGCTCATGCATACATCAGTTTGACCTACTGGCGCTCTATAGTTAATTATATGAGTCTTAGATACGTTAGCCATCAAATTGTTCTTGGTAAGCCAAGTATCTAATTCTGTAAGCATCTGACTGGTTGCCTCATTAAGTTTCTGTAGGCAGCTATCCTCCATATTAATAGTTGTGTCGTCCGCAAACATTGTGATGTGTCCATTGATGGTAAGGGGCATGTCATTGACGAATAATAGGAACAATAGTGGTCCTAAAACACTTCCCTGTGGTACACCAACTGTTTGAGTGGCGACTGTTGATGTACAATGAGCATTATTAATTGGCGCCGTTGTTACATGTTTCCTATCAGACAGATAAGACGATAAGAGACTGTAACAGTTGCCTCTTAGTCCGTACGCTGTTAACTTATTCAATAGTAGTTCATGGGGAACACAGTCAAACGCTTTCGTTAGATCAATGAATACTGAATAGACGTGTTTGTTATTATCTAGATTTTGTAAGACAAAATTGATGAAATTGTATATAGCATGAGTGGTGGTGAAGCCCTTCCTAAAACCATACTGTTCATCACATAGTGAGTTATTGTATTCCAAATAGCCTATGATTCGGTTATAGATTACTCGTTCGTATATCCTTGAGAATACTGACAAAATGCATATTGGCTTATAATTACATATTAAGTGTGGGTCTCCCTTTTTGAAAATTGGGATAATCTTCCCCACTTTTAATGCTGACGGAAATACACCTTCGGTTAACGCCTGATTAATGAGATTTGTGAGTGGTTTAATAATGGAATCTTGGATATATTTTAAAACATTCATTGATAAGTCATCACAGTCTTTCGAGCTGGTGCATTTCATATCATGAATTATTTTTGTGACTTCTAATTCGGTTACGGGATAGAGAAAAATGGATCCTGATACTTCGTTAGATATTTCAGAGTTATGAACATTCCTTGTTCCTTTCGTGTTACCAATGGTGCTAAAGTAATTGTTCATAGTGTTAACAATTGTTTGGGGGTCGTCAATTTTGGTATTAAAGTCGTCAACAATATGCTTAATGCATTTATTTTGTGGTAAGTTGCCCTCTTTTTTGTTTTTAAGTACATTACATAATTCTTTCGTTTTATTGTTTGCATTTTTAATTCGATTGGTGTTATAATTTTTCTTTTGACGTTCTAGTGTAATTTTATATTCTTTATTCAGTGTTCGATGTTTTTCATGAGCTAATTCACTATTAGTAAGTTGGTATATTTGGTAATAGAATTCCGCATTATTTCTTATCTGTTTTAGGTTTTCAGTATACCATGGTATTTTTGGTTTAAACTTATTAATAATTTTTGTTTTTATTGGACAACAATTATGGAATGCAGTTAAAAATTTAGCATAAAATTCATTAAATGAGGCTTCACAATTTGCATTTGTTAGCTGACTTTCGTCCCAATTTATTGAACCTAACGCTTCCTTTAATTTGTTTAAATTGATTGAGTTAATTTGTCTACTTTTTACCGTCTTCAGATTTCTCTCTATTCCGCAGCCGAATTTTAATAGTTGTCCCTTATGATCGGAGATGTTTGTCTCGAGTACATCAGCATTCATATAATTAATATTGGTGATTATGTTATCGATACACGTACTACTCGAACTAGTGATTCTCGTTGGTGATTTTATTGTTACTATTAAATTGTAACTCTCAATTAGATTGAGAAAGTTGGAAGTCTTATTATCATTTTGTTTATGAAGATCCAAGTTGAAGTCACCCCCTAATATAATGTCTGCTTTTTCTTCTATTATTAATTTGTGCAAGATATTCTCAAGGATATTTAAAAAATCCGCGAACACTCCATCTGGGGAGCGATATACACATAACAATATAATTTTGCGGCTATTTTCAATAAAACACTCAGCACAAGCCAGTTCAATAGTCCTTTCTTGTGATAGCTCATTTATATCAGTCCTGCAGTTTGTGGCATATTTGTTTGACGCCAAAATCGCTGTTCCACCATGTATATGTGTTGTTCGTTTAAACACAGAGATCTGATGATAAATGGTGATGTTAGGAAAGGTCTCGGAATTTACAACCCAGTGCTCTGTAACTAAAAAGAAATCAATATTCAATTCGGACAATAATATTTCAATTTCATTAATTTTGTTCTTAATTGACTGGACGTTATGGTGCAATACTTTTGCCGCTCCTATATATTTGGGTTTATTTGGTATTATGTCTTTTCTCGCAATTTCTGTTTTCTGTGAAAAAAACGAGTAACATAGGCTCCGTAAGGCCAAATATTAGAATCCATAGCCTTATCGAAGTGGTTCCTATCAATTGTTATTTTAAATGATGAGTAATATTCCGGGTATTTTGATTCCAATTTCTCGCATATTACTTCTGGAAATTCGGATTTTACATACACACATAGTTCTTCGGGTTTGGTTGCAGGGTGAAGTCTTGATACATATAAAAATGATTTTCGAGCGATTGCTGTAACGGTTTCATTCTTGGTGGACATGCCGACAATTCCATGAGATTTGTTCTTCTTCTTCTTCCTATTTTCTACAGTTTTCCAGGATTGTTTTTCATTTTGTTTATCATCCTTTGCTGTAATTGCACTATCTGATTTATTTTTCGTTGATGATGTTAGTTGGGTTGTCTGCGTAATTGGAGTATTTTTACTGGTTGATGGATTACTCGCGCTCTTCTTTCCAGTTGGTTCTTTCCTTGGTCGAGCTGCTTCAAAAACACGGTCGGTGTTGAGGATTTCTTCATGCACACTAGCCGATAGGGATCTAGTTTTTGACGAAGTAATATGTGGAATTTTTAGTGCTTTATTTTCACTTTGCACCATTTGTTCAGAGATGGCACCATGTTGCTGGTTGATATTTGTTTGGAAATTTTCATAATATTGAACTCTTTGTTTGAGTAGTTGAATATTATCCTTTAACACAGAATTTTTATCATCGATCTCCGATACAATTTTATTGAGCAAATCTATTTGCTTCTTAAGTGAAGCGTTTTCTTGGGTTAATTTGCTAACCTTACTTTCTTCTGGGCCGCAGCATAATATCCAGATTCCATCCAGTGGCACTAGCCCCTTGATCTTCTTGGCACAACTGCGGTGATAGGTATTACCACACTTTTTGCAAACTAGCACTTTACACAGCTGATTTGCACAACATTTTAGAAATAGTTCTTCAGGCTCACTAGATTCACTTGTTTCGCCCGCCATTTAAATTATCATTAATAAATATACCAACATCTCCGTCTTTTTGATCACAAAACCATCTTTCATCAATTTTTTTATTATTTGGTTCACTCACAATAAGAACATCTAAATTTTCACTTTTAAATTTTTTTAATACCAAATCATGTGCTTCTCTACATCTTCCTATATTGATTTGTAATATTTTCCAGTCTTCCATTTTTTTTTTGTTTTATTATTATATGTATTCATCTTTTTTTTTTCAGCTTCAATGTATGCATAACATATTTTACTACCTCTGTAATGTTTACTGTCTAAATTTAAATTTTTGCATAAAATACAATTAATTTTGTTAACACATTTCTTCTCATTATGATCATCTTCTCCACATCTTTTACATAAATTTTTGCCTTCAGGCTCTTTACAATTTTTTTCATCATGATTATACTCTAAACATTTATTACAATATTTTGGTTTTTTTTTTCTCTCTTCAATTTTGCAGTAATTCCAACCTATTTTAATTTTTTTTTTATTTAATAAGAAATCAATAATTTCCTCATTACTTTCCACTAATGCTATTCTAAAGTTTGTTCCGTAATTTCTTATCCATTTTATTTTACATTTTTCTTTTTCATTTACTGTTTCTTCAATTACGTTCATAATTTCTTCTTCAGTAATATCTTCTAGACTTACAGGTCTATTTTATAACTCGTAACGATGTCGTTGTAATTCGATTCTCGTTCCGATAACGATTTTTCAATGAAACTCAATTTTGTAACTTTTCATAATCGTTACGAAACGATGAAACCGTTCCGATCCGATCGTTCTGGAACGACAGCTCCGTTGCCAATCATTAACGGATATTTTGACCTGATGCTATATGAATTATATATTTATATTTAATTTTCTCATGTAATTTGTGGTGGATAGGAATTATATATTGGAACGTAGATAAGTTAATTTTTATTTAACTACATAATATCATTGTAAATTGTGTTACAATGCAAAATTGTTATTCCTATATTACTAGAAAATTATTTACAAATCTAGAAAATATATTTTCTGAGGAAGAAGTCAACACATGAACTCGTATTTATGAGACACAAGTCCTTCTTTATTCTCGAAGAAAGCTTTAGAAACATGTATAGACAAATCTAAGAAATACTTCTATAATCCATTGCTAAACTTTTTTTATTGGTCCTCCTGCTGCATTTAATTATGACCTCCATGATTCATCCAAAATATCCGGGTTTTGGGACTATTTATTCCTTCGAAGGGCTTCATTCCATTGTAACTCTTCTAGATATATTTGATACTGCTGTGCAGTGATATCTGGAGCAAGATTTTTCACGACACTACTTCGACTTTCACTTTCAGTTATTATTAACACTTCATCACTTAATTAAATTAATTCAGTTCAATTTTAATTTGATTTTTGAAAGTATCCGCAAAAATAAGCACAATGTTTAGATTTGAAATGTAAACGTCAACTGTCACGACGCTGACGAAATTAGAAATATAGTGAGCTACAAGTGTACTATTCGTTCTAAAATCACAAGTTCATCGTTACGAATAAGCATTCAAGGTCAACGCCTAACGATGTTGGTTACAAAATTACATTTTAACCTAAATCGTTCGCAACATTGTAACTGACGTTCCGAACGATTATAGTTAGCTAACGAATCGTATTATAACGATTGTTTATAAAATAGACCCGTTAGTCATTTCAATTATTCAATAGGTAATAAAAATTTAATCTCTGTTAACAGAGTCCGTGACGGAGTCCACCCCAATTACATATGGATCAAAACAAGTGTCAACAACAGAGCCACCAGAAAAGCCGTAGATGCCGCGAAGAGAACGTGGTTAAGAGAAGACTTTAAGAAACTCCTGGCAAAGAGATACGTCATCTCCGCATACTTAAAGGTAATCCACTCCGAATTGACAAGTATTCTCCATAATCTAGAATTCGATCTCCTTTATGAACAAATTAAAAATAAAATTAAGCCAATATATCATATCACAAGAAATACGTTACACACAATTTAAAATTAAAGAAGCTTATAAGTCGCAAAAAACACCCCAAACTAACACAACCTCATATAGACACAACAGTATTCTTCGATCGTTTCGTGAACTTAACTAACGTCCAATTTACACGTCAAGAAACCACCCTATTAAATAGAGGATTTAAATACAACTTCAAATCACAAGCAAAATCATCCGAACTTGAAATATTAGCCGTTGAAACCGAAATAGCGTTAAACAAATCCCAAAATAACACAATATGTAACAAAGCCATTGCTAAAAAAAAGATTTTGAGTCATAAAAATTCAGTTATTTATAAATCATTTGACATTAAGAACGCTAAATCCATCAAAGACAAATCAATAGAAAATCAAATTATATTCAAGAAAGCAGACAAAGGTAACACAATTATTGCTATTCCGGAGGCTGCCTATAAAGAAAAAGTAATGAAAATAACTTCTTAAAACTTAAGGCTGACCCCACAAAAATGTTCATCAAACAGCTTAAAAATACACTCGACAATTGTCCCGCTACCGTAACAGTTAAACAAAAACGGTATTTTACCCCAATGAATCCACGTCCACGTCCACGTAAATTATAGGGCCTTGTCAAAATTCATAAACCCGAAGTTCCAATCAGGCCCGTGGTATCATACATTAATGCACCATGTAGTAATCTGTCAAAATTTTTAATTGAAGAAATCATAACTCTTACAAATTTTAAACCAAAATTTTCCATGAAAAACTCATTGGAACTAATCGACAAAATTTCCAAGACTGACGTTCCCAATAATAGTTTATTGGCATCCTTTGATGTAACTAGCTTGTTTACGAGCGTGCCACTACAGGAGGTAATCGGCATCGTAGATGAACTATTCACAATAAAGGGGGTTAATCCAGTTATTTCAGCCGAAATTTTAAACCATTTAGATTTATGATCTCCAATTCGACAACTCCTTCCACAGTCAGCCAAATGGTTTAGAAATAGGTAATCCCTTAAGTCCATTACTCGCAGAAAATTTCCTAGATAATTTAGAAAACACAATTAGTAAACATCCTCTATTTGATCAATGTTTATATTGGGTTAGATATGTGGATGACATCTTGGTTTGCTTCCAAGGAACAACTAGACAGCTAAATATTTTCTTAGCATATCTAAACGATTACACAATAATATAAAATTTGCGTTGGAAGTTGAAGTTGACAAAACGATTAATTTCCTAGATCTATCTATTTCCCATAAAAACAATAAACTGGAATTTAATATTTTTCACAAACCCACTCATACAGATACCACCATCCACTTTAAATCCTTTCATCCTATGCCTCATAAACTCGCAGCATATAACTCATTTATTAATAGACTATTTAGCATTCCTTTGTCAAAATCTAATTTTCAAATTGAATTAAACCGAATTTTAAAAATTGCAGACAACAATGGCTTCCCCAAAAAGTTGCCTTTAAAACTAACAACATACTACATAAATTCATAAATAATGCTAAAGACAAAAATAAATAATCAGTCTACTGGTTAGAGTGTGGTGATTGCCCCATGGTATATGTCGGACAAACAGGCCGCAGCTTTGAAGATCGAATTGCTGAACACCAAAAGAGCTTTATCAACCAAAAAACTACGTCAACATACGCCAACCATTTAATAGACAATAGCCATAGTTTCAACAACAATTTTACAATTTTAGACATATGCGATAAAAGTCAAAATTTAAATCTATTAGAACAATTAGAAATTAATAAATATAATAAACGCGGTGTGCTACTTATTGATCAAACCGATGTAAATAATTCACCTTTGTTAAACCTATAAACTCTAAATTTGTAAAATCTTTTATAACCGCTTAAATTGTAAATGTTTCCCAACCCGTTATACACTCTCTAACTTCCCCACCCCCTAACAATATAGTATTTAAGTCGCAATTGTAGCCTTGTCTTACCATTACTCATCTGCCTGATGACGCCACTGTGTGGCGAAACATATGTCGCAGTGTTTCGACATTGAAAATTTGTGAAAATTCTCAACACACGTGTTTTACTTACCATATATATTATGGAATTTCATCAAGTAACAGCCTCATCAATACAATATTTTGATATAGCTAATTCTGCCTTTATGTCTTATTGAATTTACCTTTAATTAATTGCATTAAATTTTAATATGTAAAAGTTTTTTTTACACTTAATTTTAATAAGTAAGTGTTTCTGTCGTTATGCCAAATTAGATTTATTTTTAATTAATGAATATGTAAGAGTTTCTGTCCATTATTATAATAACGTAACTCTGTATTCAATTGATATTTTAGAACTCTTGGATGAACTACAATTGGGATTCGGTTGGTTTTGATCTTTTACCCTGTATAACATTGTGCTTTGGTGTTTATATTTTGTATTTTTGTTAGTTTAAGATAATTGTATGTTCTACCATTTTTATATATGTCTGCGTGTGTAAGACTTATGGTTGTAAACACAAATAAATAAATAAATAGTACCTGCCATCGGTTACCACTTGGTAATCTTCATGTTTACATTGTATTGACGGGACTAACTCCACATAGATAGTACTTATAATCTCTACTTTACGACTACATGTCTGAAAATTGTAATTGGTCATCTTCAGCAGGTATATAAACCAGGGTTGAAATTCTTAAAAATCATTCGCAATCGAGTGTTGAGAGACGCAGACTCATTGTACAACAAACAGATATTTGACGATCTTGTGCCCTGTTTATGTTATTGTTATTGTGCATGAAATGCAAAAAAAAACTACGCGGCCCTTACGGCGTGGGCTGCACAGTTTTTTTCTGAAAGTCACGTAGGCAAGGAAATAAACATAAACGCAGCAGCGGTATTAGCTACTATTTGTGTAGGCAGTGGCCGATCTCAATTAAATCAATGTTTGTCCATCATAAATGTGCCATCTATTGCATTCAGAAAGTACAAATTCGTGGAAAATAATATTGGCGAACTGGTAGACTCAACGGGGCCAGCCCAACACAGCATGCATTCAGCTGTTTGGACCTTACTGAGAGGTCGGCGCAAGGACAAAGTGCCGAATGTCCAAACTACCGATTCGCATTCGGCTCCGACGCCTTGTTTCCGAATGATGCGACGTCGATTGGCGTCGTTCGGCACTTTGGGCATGGTCCGTAGTATGAAATTCGGCACTTTGGGCATTCGGCACTTTGTCCCGAACCCGACTCAACAATCAACAACGAACTCAAAAAGGCAGGGAAGAAGCAAGAATCGCCAATCCCATGTATATCAGTTATTGCTGATGGAGCATGGAGGTTTCGAATAACGAAGGTAAAAGTTTGACGATTTGAATATGGAACGAAGGATACAAACTATTGCCCTTAATAAGTGTTTCGGGCTGTTAACACAAACACGGAGACAGGTGGTTATTGCTTTCACTGAAAGCAGCAGTAATTAGAGAAGGTATATCGTTAATTAATTCATGAAAATTCAAATAGGGTGAGTGCAAATTAAAAATTTCAAATAGGAAAACATTTAAAATAACCATATTGAATGAAATGACAATTGGATGGACACTCCAAGAAGACAAAAGCACAGGCAGTTCCTTGAACAAGATGGTCCGATATCCTTAACTGATTTGACAAGCGTTATACAGCAGATCAAATGTAATGGAACTCAATTTATGGTTAATGAGTATAACGGCGCGTATTACTTATTGAATAACGCTTTCGCATTGTACATAGGCAAACTAGTCAAGCATTCTAAACCATTCAATTTACCTGAATTTCTATAAGTACAATTGACGAATTCGTATCTTTACTCAGAATTCAACTTACCCGTGCTGTTGTCTGCAACGCAATCTCAAAATGCTCCCTTATTGGCCAATGCCAAATACGAGCTATTTTATCCAGTCCAGACGTTATAAAATAATTATTATTGGGGGACATTACAATATTAACGAATCCATTATTGTGTGCATTAATCACGTGTTTCCTTAATTTTAAACACGACGTCCAAATGCAAAGCGTACCTTTCGAGCATCCCGTCAATATGAATTTGTCATCTTGTGTCCATTCAATTGAAATAATTATGCATTCAGCACAAGTACACTGTCCCTTAAACGTAATCTGGAAACACATGTTTAAACTGAGAAATATATTGTAATGTTATTGAGAAGAAGCACATCTTAACCATTGAAAAATGTACTTCCTAGTTTGATTTATATACACTATTAGATAGTTTGCGTTTGACGATTGTTGCACAATTACAGGTTTCTCTATCCCAAAATTGGAGTAAATCAAGCAATCATGTAAGAGAATGAGAAATACAAAATGTAATGTGCAATAAGTTGAATGAGTACCTTTCTGTATGTCATGTCCCAGATAGCAATTCTTCGTTTTATCATTGACATTGCTAGTTTATTGCCACTTCGGTTCCATTTTATGCAATGTTCAACTGTATACATTATTTCTAATAACATGGAATGTGAATTTGTACTAGGATTCCATATAAACACCTCTCTATCATATATTGATGCTAAGTATCCGCAGCTCCCCCAATCTAATATGTGGTGACCTGAAAACCAAAATACACAAACAACTTAACATGAATTAGTGAAATATCTCTAAAGTATATTGTTTTAAATGCTCAACTTTCATAATATAAGAAATAAAATCCCTAACTTCAAGATCTAACCTTATTAATCAGTGAGTGGAAAAACAAAATGACGGTTTTTACTGAGACAGCAAAAATCGTATTTCGTCGGTTTAAGAGATATCCTACACAAGAAAATCCAATTATGTTCAATAAAGCTCGCGCGATCGCCTGGCTCACTATTCTGAGCTGCAAGAATACACCATGAGAGAGTTTAGTTTCGTTAATAGATGGCGATTCACCCATTTCTGAAATTAAAATAACGTTTCGCCTGTCTTTCGCAAAGGCGACGATATTATTATTACTCGCCTAAGCGATGCAGTGAAAATACCTGTTCGCTAATTTGCGTAATCTAATCGCTCTTCGAACTATGATGTCGATTTTCTTTTTGTGTAGGAAAAACGAGCTAAAAATGCGTTAGTGCTGATTCGATCTCAAATACAATATAACTTTTTCTCTCGGTGAGCTTGAGAGGGCACTTCATAGTGCCAGTAATCTCCAGGGACGGACCATAAGCCATGCAAAATGCTACAGGTATTACCTTCATGGTTGAAGACTGAACAAGTTTCTCAATTAAAAACCCATCAGTAATGTACACATTCTTCAATATGATTAAAAATTATATTGTTTGATAGTACTTACAAATATTGAATTTCAACTCCGGTACATCTAAAATTGTTAAAGGTGATTGTATTTGGGCCTTTTTCCTCGGTCTGACGGGCCATAATATATTGGGTGCTGTTTCATTGCTTTGCTGTTGCTTGTGCTTTCTCGCTTCCGAAAAGTTTAAAACTTTCTTAGGTTTATCCACAAGTGCCGTCCAGAGCCTGGAAATTATTTTTTAATTAACTAAGGGAAGTTTCATTTGGGCCTTTTTCCTCGGTCTGACGGGCCATAATATATTGGGTGCTGTTTCATTGCTTTGCTGTTGCTTGTGCTTTCTCGCTTCCGAAAAGTTTAAAACTTTCTTAGGTTTATCCACAAGTGCCGTCCAGAGCCTGGAAATTATTTTTTAATTAACTAAGGGAAGTTTCAACATTAAAAAATATAAAAAGACAGAGAGAGAGAGAGAAAAGTAGAAGCAATTGAACGCAATACATTTAAAATAACAAGGTAAGTCAAGAACACCTCCTGCCATTATTATTTAAAATTTGAAAAATGTGACACAATAATAATGGCAAACGTTGTTTTTAGTTTTTGCCTTTCTACTTGTAGATTAATTATAATTACATCAGAAAAATAATTATGCCATTCCAGGTATTTATGTATGATAAGGAGCAGCTTTCATTTGTAAAATACTGAAGTGAAAATGGTAGTCTCCCAAATTTGTATATCGATGCCACTGGATCTGCGGTTAAGAAGCCTATATATTGTAAACAGATTTTGTATTACTGTGCCGTTGTCTAAACTCGAAAAAGGATACATTTGAAATGCTGCCATCTTTACACAATAAAGATGGAATATCATCTTGGCTATTTGAATTTAAAACTTTTTGTTTGAAAAGAAATATCACCTGGCTACCATTTAAATGTATTATGACTTATTTTAGCCTAGTCATAATGCAGTATGTGAAACATATTATATGCCATAATTATCTTATTGCAATATATAATATAACATCATGTTTAATAATGAAGTCAGGAATAAACTTATCAGTTGTTTTACATCATATGCTGAGTATATCTAATTTAAAAAAAAAACATGTGTAGATGTTAATCAGCACTTTCCATCCTCTTTGACACACGTTAGATTTGTTTGAAGAAGTTTTAGCGTCTTTATTCTATGTAAATATGATTAAAATAACGTCCCATATAATTAGTTGCCTATTTATTATTTCTACGTCAAAATACGAAAATGAATTTAGTAAAGCTAAATAGGATATACTTGCTTCTATTAGGGTAGACCGGGGGATTGCCGCCACCCGGGGCATTGCCGCCACCCGGGGCATTGCCGCCACCCGGGGCATTGCGCCACTCCCAGGGGGTGATGCCGCCATGGTGTCGGCATTACCCCCGGACGCGTCTCTCCACTGTATAGGTCAAAAACAATTTTTTAAAGGAGCGAAAATGCGCAAAACACAATTTTTTCGTTTATTTTCTAGATGCCTCGAGTTCATAAAAGGTTTACCGATAAGGCTAAATGGTCTGAGCAAGATTTGAAAGCAGCTTTGCAGCATGTGTCTAAAGGGAAATCAGTGAAAAGTGTTGCTCTACACTTCAATAATAAAACATCGACTCCTACCATGGGCAGAAACCCAGTTTTTAACAGGGAACAAGAAGAAATATTGAAGGACAGAGTTTTTACAATGGCAAATCTATTCTATGGAATTACAATCACAGAATTAAGACGTATGGCATTTGAGGTGGCGGAAGACCTAAAACACAATTTTAATCGCACAAGTATGGCCGGAGAGGATTGGGTGAATGGTTTTCGGAAAAGAAACCCTAATATTTCTCTAAGAAAGCCCTCCGCAACAAGCATCAACAGGGTAATGGGTTTTAATAAAGAAGAAGTTGATATTTTCTACCATAATCTAGTCTCTAATGGATAAACATACTACCTTAGAACCGGCACGCATTTTCAATATGGATGAAACGGAAATATCTAGTGTTCAAAAGCCTTTTCATGTCCTTGCACCTAAGGGGAAAAATCAAGTTGGAGGAATCACCGGTTAGGAGAGGGGCGTAATATCACAGTTGTTTGCTGTATGAGCGCGTCTGGCTCATTCATCCCTCCGTTGTTTATCTACCCACGGAAAAGAATGTCACCGTTGTTGGAAAGGAGGGGCCTGCTGGTTCAGTATATACCTGTTCCCATAACGGCTGGTCCAATGAGAATTTTTTTTCAGATTGGCTCAAGCATTTTCAGAAAAACGTGAAATCCTCGATAGAAGATCCTGTTCTACTTATCCTCGATAACCATGGAAGCCACGTGTCCCTGGAAAGCTATGAATTTTGTCGTGAGAACTATATTCACATGCTCTCAATCCCCCCACATACCTCACACAAGATTCAACCGCTCGACGTCTCATTTTTTGGACCTCTGAAAAGAACATTCAATAAGGAGTGAAAAGTTTATGAGAGCAAGCACCTACAATAAAATTACTCCTTATGACATAGCATCAATCTTTTATGGCGCTTATATGTCAGTTGCAACAATAGAGAAGGGAGTATCAGGATTTCGCAATACTGGGATCTTTCCAGAAAGCTCAAACACCTTCAAGGAAGAAGATATCTTCCCTGTTCAAAATCTCGAGCCAATATGCATCGACGATCCAGATGACACAGAATCTGAAAATTGAGAACAGGCAGAAAAGATGATCTTAGAAGAAACTGGTGAAGAAAATAATCTTGGAAATGCGAGCAACACCTCTGAAGTTGGGTTACTGGATGTAGAACTTTGCTCATCAAAGACCGTTCAGGAAGTGCCTCAAAAAACGTTTCTTCAATCGCTAGAAAAGTTTTCACCAATTCCAAAATTGGCAGCAGAAAGGGTAGCGGAAAGTTCTAAAAGAAAAGGTCACTCGTCAATTCGAACATGAACCCCAATGAAGGCAGTTTTGGAAGAAACAGTAGCTAAAAGAAAGGAAAAGACATTGAAAAGGGAAGAAGCCGAAAGAAAAGGTTTTGGGAATGTCCATCAAAACTGAATCCAAGGCAAGGAAAGAAAAAGCAGTGACAACACGGCAAAAGAAAATGAATAAATCTTATAAGAAAAGGGGAAAGCGACTTTTTAGTTTTGAAAAGTCTTCAGATGAGGAGGACATCGACGTCAAAAAGTTGTGTGACGACAACGATAATGATGACCTTTCTGATCCAAGCGATCCAAACGTTCAACTTTGTGGCATATGCAATGAATATGGAACCAACGAACTGTGGCACAGATGCACTTGTTGTGCCAAGTGGGTGCATTCAGAGTGTAGCGATGCTGAAACAGCTGAAAACTACACTTGTGATTTTTGTAGGTAAATTTTAGGAAATCAGATAAATTTAAAATACACTGTTTTTTCACTCGTATAAACTAAAAATGTTATTTCGATCTAGCTCATAAATACGATTTTTGATAGTGATAAAAATTGAAGTTCTCTAAGGTGGCGGCATTCTACCCTAACAATGGTGCAGATGTTAATGAAGTTGATCTCATATCAGATGAAGTTGGGTATATATTTTCACCTAAAAGTGATACTTTTTATAAAAATAATAAGTTTTATCAAAAATACCTTAACGTCCTTCAAAACGTCAAAGACATAATTGAATCAGAAGATAATGATACAAAATTCGTACCACAATAGCAATTTTAACCAATTCATATTCAAAAGTATATGGTGTATCTTTCATTGTGTAGTGGTATTTGGGGAGAAAGGTCCAGCAACTGTTGAAAACTGGATCGGGTTGGTCAAAAATAAAATTTGTAATAAAATACTTGATCAGAAATCAAGATTTTTAAGGACAGTGAGAGGTGTTCTTTCGCCCTACAAAGAACACTCATATAATATTCCGAAAGAAAGATGTGCCACCAAACGAAAACTTGAGTGTGTCGAAGAACCCTGGTCCAAAAGATAAAAGAAAGTTCATTCTTATTTCAAGCAAACCATAGTAACAAAATATTTTAACTCCATTAAAACTGATGATTGTAATATTGATCCATTTAATGGTGATAATTTTAATAAACTTTAGTTGAACCAAATATAGGAAATTGTAACATGGACTACGTGATTTCAATAAAAAATAACGAAAAATTATATTTTATGAGTTATAATACTTTAAATAAACGTTCTCATAAAGGAGATTTGTGGCTTGATAATTTTATAATTGAGTATTTTTACATCCACAATACTAAATGAAGAGAAACCCATCCACGAAAACCAATTTATAATGCCAGTTTTTTTCTGACAATCGTTGGATATAAGCATTTTGATGCTTTCGAATTTTTTGATCCAGCATTCCCTAGAAGCCACAAAAAAATTGTATCTTCATAAAATTAACATGTTCAGAGCTGCACCGGAAACGGTAGATTCGTACCTGGGACCGAATCATTTTCTACGATTTGTTAAAATATTCCTCTCAAATATTTAAAGAACATTACCATATATGGTACATTGATTACATTTTTTGAAAAATACTTTTCCAATATCCGCGGACCTAAGAAGTAAATTTGCTTTCCGGGACCGAGTGACCACCGGTGACCGTGGATTATTTAGGTTATTTTGTTATGGGTTATGCCAATAACCTTGTGCGCGTACTAAATAAAAGTGAGTGATCGAAAACGCAAAATTAAAGTGACTAAAAGTCTGTAAAGGTAAAATATGAATCCTGATAGAATACTAACCCAAAGAGAGCTTGAAGAAGAGGTAGAAAACATAATGCCCGAAAATGATCAAAATCAGAGAGAAAATGAAGAAAGCTTCGTAATGAACATTGATGTATCGGATGATGAAGAAATAACAAGTCTTGGAAAGTGTGGTGGATATTTGGTTAATAAAGACCTATTTTGACAAGGAGGAAAATTCTACTAAAGAGCATAAAGATGATGAGCAAAGGAAGTCGACATTGCTGATGCAAGTAGGGCAATCTGCACTTGATAAGTTGTGCTGGGTGCCTGAAACCAATTCAACTGTGGGCCTATCCCCGAGGTGGTTCGAGTTCTGAGACGACAGATCCAAGTGATGTGTTTCTGTATTTTATAGACCAGGAAATCATTAATATATTTGTGCAAGGGACAAATTCTTATATGTTAAAAGTCAAAGAAAAAAAAAACAATATAAAATTAATGCTCGCAAAAAAACATGCAACAAAAAAACAAAAATTGGGTAAAATTAGAATATGTAAATGATCTGTCAAATAAAATAAAAAATTGGGACGGAATTTAACATTATATGGACAAACTCCACTAATATCGGTAAACTTTTGTGAAATAATAAAACAACCAGAGAAATTAAAAAAAAAATCGAAATCGAATGTGGGGATTGTGATGCAACCTATATTGGCCAAACCGGAAGAACATTTACTATAAGACTAAAAGAACATAGAAAAGCCATTTTAGACAATAAAGGCACCACCGGTTTTGCCAAACATTGCATCACACATAACCACTTCTTCCAGGAAAATAATTTTAAAATCTCCGAGAAGGATTAGAGATCAACAAAGCGTTTAAGCGGGGAAAACGCGCCGCAATTACCTGAATGTACAATTTTAATATATAAGCAAAAACATTTTTCTTCTCTACCATTCCTAGATAATGATGTAAAAATCGAAACTAGTCGGAATAAATTGTAAAAAATTATGAAATCAACAAAATGTCTAATTTCAACAACCTTTAATAGTCAAGTAAATGTTCAAATTACGCCCCATGTGCTGGGCACGAATACAACAACTACATCGCCTGCTAAAGGAACGATACGTGCTTGTCACATAAACCATAAACATACAATACATACATCAGCATATTCAGAATTACTTAAACGAGACATAATTAACAAACTGGGGAAGCAAATAAGTTTTGTATCGAGTGAGCCACAAAATTTTGTTTCAGAGTTGGCTGTGAGATAAATGAGGTATGTCGCATATTATTATGTCATGAGACTAAATTAGTTCAATTGAATTAGATTTAAAAAAATGAATTAATCTCAGACATGACTGCTAAGTGTCTCCCTCTCTCAGGTATGGTCAACTCTGAAAGAAAATTCTGTGGCTCACACCTTATAAACAATTGACAACTAGACATTAACCAGCTCAAAAATTTTTGTTTAAATTCATGGCAATCTAATGAATTTATACTGAAAATTGTAAGATTTTTTTACGATCGAAAAATGTTTAAGATTATCTCGATTACGGTAATAAATCGGACATATTTTTATTTGAATTTTTCTGCTCAGAATAACATTATCTATATCCTGTTTTCGTTTGGCACACTCTTAACGAGAAAATATTGTACATTTGATGTTCTTTGACATGGTTTTCGTTGAACTAAATTTCATTAAAGAAGCTACAGAGTTTAACGACAACCTCTGCAAAATGCAAAATAGGCTGACGCACCAATACAAAATCGACGATCAAGAAAAAACTGAACACCAAAAAAATTAATAAATACCGGTTTTCAACTCGCTGAATATAGTACAAGCATAGGTAAAATAAATAAACATAAATCAATTTTGTCAGCAGTCTTTTCAAATTAAATAGGTTGATTTGATATGAATTGACCCAGAACAGATATGTACAAAACTAAATTATTTTAACTTAAGATACACTCGTCTAGGATATAATAATGAGACATAACAGTAATTCGCTGATTAAATATTTTTTTGCTGATAAACTAATATTAATGACTATGAATTTTAATTTGAATTAATAAACAAATAGTATATTATGCAACAAGTGTTATAAACGGCACTTTAGTCACGAGTTAATTAGGCACGAGCGGAGCGTAGCGGAGCGAGTGTTTAATAACGAGTGTCTAGAGAAGTTTATAACACGAATTGCATACTATACTTTTTCTACGACTAAATTGGTAAAATTTTGAAATTATTTTATAATCTCAAATGGACATGGTAATAGTACAATATTATTAAATTAGTCTACTTGGGTAAATATACATTAATAGTTAAGTTAGAGACATTATGGCAATTGCTAAAGAAAATCATTGATTCTCCTAAATTTCTATGATGTTGTTTATTATTTATTTGATTTAAGTTGAAAGTATTCCTTGTTTCATTTATTTATCCTTTATTCTGACAGATTGTTGATAAGTGACAACTAACTTGATTTTGAGTTTCAATTGATTTTAGCGATTTAAAAATCTGCAGCTAACTTCAGTCCATGACTAAAATGCACCAAGTCACAGTTTGTCAAGGTGTATTTAAAGAATCACTTAGCGTCATGGAAACATGCGATAAATGACATTTTAGAGGTGGGAGTAGAAAAACACACTTACACTTCTTCGTAGCTTTTTCTTTTGTAGTATTCACTCGCGTAATTAATGTATCTTGAATCATTTGAAGTAAGCATGCTGTTGTTGGATGAGACCTTTGCTGAGGTTGATGACAATACATATTTTGAAACATCCAAATTTTGACCAGCGCGTCGAGGAATAAATCTATCAGCTGAACTTTGCGAATTATTCTGTAACATAAAATGTATTACAACAATTACAAATCTTAAACTGTTATTCCGCATAAATATTGTACAAACTACAACCCTTTTCCAATTCATTTCATCATTTAATCCTCCTTAACTACCTTGAATGGAATAAAGTGTTAAACAACACAAGAAACATGGGCAGAAAGACCCACGGTCGATAGCCCTTTATTAAATTGTTAAATTTGCTTAGTTAATATGTAAAACACTTAATAAATAAAGATTGTTTAGTAGTATTGTACAAACATACTGACAATTAGAATAGATCATTTAACAATTTGTTAATTCTAACTTAAATTGGCCCTGATTTCTAAAGTGGTTTTGGTGCCGGTTAAAGCCAGCAGTGGCAACAAATGTAGAACATTTTTTCTCCCTATCCGCATTTACACCTTTCAAATTTTGCTTATCATGATTGGCAGAATTTAGAACATGGCAAACGTCGGCATCAAAATATCGAAAACACGACTCCAGATTATTGTTTTATGCAAGACAATGCACCATCGCACCCAGCGTCACAAACAATAATGTATCTTCACATGAACTGTCCTGATTTTATAGAACCCAATTTATGGTCACTTTGTAGTCTAGACATGGATAGATTACTTCGTTTTCGAAAAAATCGGTTTATGTAAGAACAAGAATTCGTGATATTAATCATCTGAAGGAACGAATAATGGAATGCTGGAATCAGCTGCGTTGGAGTCAAATAGCTTCTGCAATTGGGTACCGGAGAAGACAATTTCAAATGATAGCTAATGAAAATGGGGACTATATTGAACCACATCTGTAATCATTTTATTTTTGTTGGCCCAAATTGTAGCCAATAAATTTCTTTTAAAAAATATGCCTTCATGTTATGATGCAAAAATTTTGAGTTAATACTATTTCTTAAGAGCAAAAGTACTTCACTTTATTTATACAAATTTGGCTTTTCAGTGTTATATTAATTATTTAAAAATATGAATACTTTACGTTCATACGAGTGTAATATACAGGGTGCAAGTTTTTGGAGCTCAAGCATGGGGATCTCGGTTATTTGACGAGGTACAAGGTCGGTTAAATCAGGGCAAAGTTGCCTAATCTGGGTGTTTCGATTTTCGGGAAACATTATCAACTTTGTTTTTTTTATGGGTAAACTGTTACAACCGAAAAAACACGTAAAAAACTAAAAATTTAAAAAAAAAATCAAATTACGCAGTGTGCCCTAGTTTATGCTCGACAGTGTGGTTACATCAAATTTATAATAACCATAAACTATATCAAAATTGGACCCTGTTATGTAATTGTGGATTAGGCGACCAAATTTGAAAAATTGAGTTACTAGTGCCATCTTTTTGAGAAGATCAATATCTACTTATCTGAATAAATTTTTTACTAAAAATTACCTTTTTTACCTGATGTACCTCCGAATTAAGCGACAACTGTAAATTTGTTAAGGAAAGTTAATTTTTTCGTTTTGTAATATGAGATTAATCATCTAGTCCATATTACAAAACTTAGTTTATTATTTCAAAACAAAACGAATGGCGCATGGCGTTGCGTACTATTTCGGTTTAAGTGCGTCGCTTACTTCTTTATTTCGGATAATATAGTTCAGTTATCCCAGTGCGTTGCCGTGATAACGTCTTAACCCTTAATAATAAGTGAATATTTATTGTTAACAAATACAACAATCATATGGATAAGTTTAATAAAAATTCTCGAGGCTACCGTCTTATTGTGCCTTTTATGAAAGAAAATGTGATCCAAATAATGACAGCGAGAATGTGGAGGTAAGTTTATTTTTTTGTTCTTCCTGCTGGCAATTTTATCATGTCAGAGAATATATTAGCATTTTAGGATTTTTTATAATTTCTTGCTATTGCTCATAATGGCAATGTAGTAATGGTTATTATGAAGTGTATGGTTTATACAGGGACGACACAGTCTAGTGAAATGAATGTGTTTTTCTTTTTAATTTCTCGTTTATTTTCTTCCCAGGTTATTTTAGCAAAAAATTATAAGATAGGTTTTTTGTAGATATTAGAAATCTATCTGTAAGGGACCTATTTTATATATTGTTTTATTATCTAAATTTGAAATTTAAATGGTTTTTAAATCATTTCTTTAATACAAATACGCCCTGCTTTGGAAAAAAGACAACACATATCTGATGATAATGGAGAATATAAAAAATACATTTCAATCCATGACAAGTGTAAGCGCATAACCTTATCTATTTTCCAAGGCACTGCTTCTTTATTATGGATCTCTACAAGAAATTTATCTTACGATTTTTTGTTGCAATAAGCTGAGAAGAAACTAATTGACGATTTCAAAAAATACATTGAAATCTCTATGGTGCGTTATCCTATGCGCCAGCCTGTATGACTACTACTAATAATTACAAATGTCACTTTTTGTAACTTATAAAATTTAATAGCGTCACATTTTATAACCAGATATAAAAACAACTTAATTAAAAATATATTTTACAATAATTGAAATATTGATATTTTGCAATAAATAAATAAAACTAAGTTTTATTTTTTCTTTTAGAACCGGCTTTCAAATACCGACAGAATGGAATGTGCTGAAGTAGACACTGCCTACAAGGCAAGTCAGTTCTTAATGGAGACATCTTTCCAAAATGAAAGTTTATTGATGAATGGTATTTACCCTACCAAAGTTTTACCCTCAAAAGAATGTATCTTACCAAACGATCCCGTTTTGTTGGATATTTCCAATATTTCGTTTTCTGATATAATGAACGATCGCAGAATAATCCTAAATTAAATTTAAATTACAATGAAGAGGAAGAAAATAAGGCAGGTGTGGATAAGCATATAACAACTGATAGTCTTACTCGTGATACTTCTATCGGAGAATTAGAAGAGATTTCTGATGAAGTGGTACTAGAAACCAATGAGAGTAATGAAAAGCTTAACAATGAAGCTGCTGAAGTCACTACACAGGAAGTCGGACAAAAAGGAAGGCCAAAAAAAGGACGTAAAAGACGATATGAAAATCAGTCTAGAGATTTACGAAAATTACGCTGCCAAACTAATCAAGAATATATTAGTCAGAAAGGAAAAGTAGTAAAACCACGAGAATTTGAAAACCATTCCTGCAAAGATTTATGTCACGAAAAGGTTAGTTTGGAAGAACGACGGAATGAGTTTGAGATATTTTGGAATTTGGATAATTATCAAGCCAAGTGCCTTTACATAAGTTCCTCAATACGAGTTATAGATGTAAAGAGAAAAAGAAGCAAACACTCTACAAAAAGGTTACATACAAGATTGTATCGACTTGCTGACAAAGAGGTGTGTTCAAAGATGTAAATTGAGACTTTGGGGATGTCGTCGGCGAGAGTTGATAGATATTTAAAAAAAAGTTGCTTCAAAAGAGATTATAAAAGACAAACGAGGAAGTGGAAGTAATCCTACGAAAATATCTGTAGAAAGAAAACAAATGGTTGTGGAACATATAAATAAATTTCCCAAATATCAATCTCATTATTGCAGGAACAAAACCGACGCATTTTATTTAACAGCTGATACTACTATACAAAAAATGTATAGTTTATATAAATCCGAAAATGAAGACAATGTTTCCTTTTCAACCTACAAACGAATATTTTATGACGAGTTCAACTTGCAAAGGAAGAAACCTAAGAAGGACACGTGCAATAAATGTGATAATTGGGATATAAAAATTAGAGATTGTTAGTCTGCGGATGAAAAGATTTCACTAGAAACTGAAAGGAATACTCATCATGATGGAGCTGAAGCAGCTCGAAAACTAATGTATTCTGACCTGGAAAGGGCAACAAAACAAGATCATTTGGAAGTATTAACTTTTGATTTAGAGAAAATACTAATATTGTATTTTATAAACGTCAGCTATGGTTATATAATTGTGGAGTTCATTCTGGTAAACGTGGTCAAGGATTTTGTTATGTTTGGATTGAAGGTGCAGCAGGGAAAGGTGCACAAGAGGTAGGATCCGTTTTAAGAAAGCATTTGCAAGAAAATATAAGCTGTCAAGTAAAAGAACTAATTTTATGGTCAGACAGTTGCGGCGGCCAAAACCGCAATATTAAAATAGTTATGATGCTTAAGGCTGCCATGGAAGAAATTCCCCATTTAGAAAAAAATACGATGCGGTTTTTGGTATCAGGGCATAGTTTTATGCCCAATGATTCGGAATTTGGTGACATCGAGTCAGCCCTCAAGTTCCAGAAAAGGCTTTATACGCCAGACGATTATGTCGAAGTAATGAAAAATTGTCGCAAACGAAATAAGCTAAAGACTAATATTATGGGCAAAAATGCATTCGCTGGTGTTGACCATATACTAAAAAAAATTGTTAATAGAAAGAGAGATGCAGATGGCAACGCAATTAACTAGATGCGAACCAGAGAAATAACGTTTGTCAAAGAAAAGCCATTTAAAATCGGTTTTAGCCATGAAGGGCATATTCAGGAAGTCGATATTAGCAAAAGACAGTCAGGAAGAAGAGGAATCCGTTTAAATGTTTCGCTTTCGTCCAGCCTTATCCAACCTTTGTGGCCCAAAGGGAAACCTGTATCCATCCCAAAATTGAATGATTTAAAATCATTGTTACATCTAATTCCTTTAGATGCCCGGATATTTTATGAGGATATCATAGGCGACTAAGAGATCGTAGATGATATTAACGGTTTCAACGGATCGTTAGATTTTGACCCAGAAGATGAAAATTGAATAATATTGTAATATTGTAAAACATTTATGTTCACTTTATTAATAGTTCATAAATAATAAAATGTCTCGTCTGCTTCCCTTAATAAAAATGTTGTTTTATATAAATTACCGAATTATATTAGTTACGTAAATAAGGGTTAAATGCCAAATAGTGTCGCTTAATTCTCTCAAGTCTTTAAACAGATGTAAATACAAATAAAGTTATATCGAATTAAGCGCAAATTTTGGAATAATATCGTAATGTTTGCCGATTTTTAAATTTTAAAAATACAAATGCGCAGCCTACATTTCATCCAACTTAATGCCAAAAAATCAAGAACGTAAGTATTCTACAGTTTCCAGGGCGACAAAACAAAAATGCAATACTTTAAACCCGTTTTTCTCCACTTAATGTAAATGTCGCTTAATCCACAATTACATAACATGGTCCAATTGGCAACTTATTCCAATCACTGTTATTTAAAATATTTGTAAATACAGGGTGTTACAAATTTGATGCATTAACATTGCTATATGAGTAAATATAAGATATACGGAGTTGGCGAAATTAAGGCCAAGTTGCATATTTTAATACTAAATAATTTGTTGAAAAGAAAGAAATTAAAAATATTAGGACTACATTCGGAGATATTCGATAAAAACCGAAAAAGTCAATTTTTGTGTTCATTTTTTTGTGATTTTATTGCTGGTTATTTTGAAAAACCAAGAGCACTTTTGTAAGCTCTTCCAGAAAATAATTTCATTTTTCAAATACGACGATTCGTTATTTAGATACAAACATCAGCATTTTTTTTTTAATACAGACCAGAATTTTTTATTTAATTTTTGAGTAGCTTTTCACCTTCGAAAACTAATGATGTCACACTTGTCACAAAATTGCTTGCTCTAGGAGTTATTTAAAGGTTTTCTTTTTTTAGTTGAAGAGTGGGCATTGACTTTATAACTTAACAAAGTGTGCCCTGACCAATTCCGTCCATCAACAATTACCAAGTGTGTGAAAAAGTTTGAAAATACAGCAAATGTAGCGGCAGCTGATTCAAAGGGTATTTTAACAGTCCAATTTCAATAAATATTATTTCAAAAACATTAACATTACAGGTAAACGGAACAGAAAAAGCAACGATTAATTAGAATAGAAGAGTTTTGGGTTTGACAAATGTTAAACCAACAACTAGCATACGATGCATTGCTCGTGAATTCTGTCAAAAAAAACCTCTATTGCATACTATTTCCAAATGGGAACATAAGAATGTTTGTTAAAATAAATAAAAAAGATTCGAAAACTGTAAGACATCCTCAACAAATTTTATTTTTGAGGAAATCTTTCAGTAGACTTATTAAAATTGAATTATATATATATTTTTTCTTTATTTTTCAAATGGTGAAGCGAACAAACCAACTAATTACAACTAACTCTAATGAAATGGAGTAATTCCTTAAGTAGATACAGGGCCGCTAAAACCAGAATGGTTCAAATTGCGGATGTTATACCTCTAAACGGGTGTGAAGAACTTAAACGCTTTCTTAAATTTCTTGATAATTGTGTTGCTGCCAAAAATACTGATAAAAATACGTCAGTAATGAACCAAATGAAAGATGTTAAGATGCCATTTTGGTCATTAGCCTTCTCAAACAGATAACAGGGAAACGTGCAAAAAAAAACTGCAAAGAAAAATTAAGCATAATATGCCTAATTGTTTTAAAGATTATCATCAAACATAATGCACCGCATAATGTACCCAAATAAATTTTATAAAAAATATAATTTTGCCACGTCAGTCACTGATGACTGACAGTGAGTACCTACTTTGAACTTACTATTTAGCGCTGTCAGTCATGAAAATGAATTAAATAAGCTTATTCTTACTTATTTTATAAAATAAAACTTAAAAACAAAAAAAACTTTTTTTGACATTTTACAAAAAAACTTGTTGGCAGCCAATGTGTTAAAGTAAAAATTCATTTTTTTTTTTCAATAAATCATACAATGGAGGATTAAGGTACACTTTCAAAGTACCTATTCTTCAATTTTTAAAATACTTCAAATAACTCTTACAACAAACAATTTTGTGACCAGTGTGACCCATTCATTTTGGGAAGTGAAAAGCTACTCAAAAATTAAATATGAGGTCTGTATTTAAAAAAAAAAGGTGATATGGGTATCTAAATAACAAAACGTCAGATTTAAAAATAAAATTAGTTTCTAAAAGAGCTTACAAAAGTGTCTTGAGAAAGTATTTTTTTAATAACCAGTAATAAAGTCGTAAAAAATTAAAACCAAAATTGTTTTTTTCGGTTTTTATCGAATATCTCCAGAAGTAGCTGGAATATTTTGAATTTCTTTTTTTTTATTATTCAGCATTACAATGTGCAACTTTGATTTAACCAACTCTCTATCTCTCATTGTTACCGGGATAGCAATGCATCGAATTTGTAACAACCTGTATGAGTTTTTATGTCAAGTTTGAGAAACCTTCATGTTCGCTACATCAATATTTTTACGTGCATCGTTACAAAGTACGGAAAAGTATTGCGTTCGTGATTTTTTTTTATCCACATTCAAGGTCTCCACAAGCAATGTGTGCGTGTATGTCTGTCTCGTGCGTATCTCAGAAACTAATACAAGATCTAACGAGAAACTTTGAACATGAACCTTATTGGACAATCCGAGAACTGAATTTCGGTAAAATTTTGTACTCCCAAAGTGGGTGTTTACCTTATCCGGTTTTTGTTTTTTTTTTCAAAATAATAAGAAAAATTAATATCTTTTACTTGAAAAAAATTACGAATCATAAAATCAATGTTTTTGAATGCAAAAATGTTCGTTTTTGATTAATTCATTAATTATGAAGTAAAAATAGTTACATCAAATTTATATTAACAATAATGAGAATGCAAAAAATAAGCAACTTGTAATGATTACGTTTCTTTCAAAATATCATTAGTTTTTGAGTAAACTGACGGTAAAAATTATTAGAATGTGAAATAAAATTAGTCATTTTCATTTTTCATACTTTCGACGTTTCAAATGTAAGTATCATCCGATTCTACAAAATGCTCGAGGTACATTTAAAATCAATTCAATAAAACGAAATGTAGCCTGAATATATTAAGTCTTACTAAGACCGTAAACAAATAACTTATTGAAACAAATACTTCCCTGGCTAGTGCCACGCCGGATATTGAATGATACAAAAGAAATTTGCATGTTATTACTAGTACTACTAGCGAAATAACATTGGTTTAAGATCGTTTATTTCTACCCACAGGACTAACTTGAAAATTAAACTAAATTGAATTTGAAAACTTTAAACTATAATAATGAACCATAAAATATGTAAAAATTAAGTAAATAGTCATCTGCAAACGCGTTTCGAGATTTATCTCTCATCAGTGCAGCTTCGCATTTAAATTGAATGTTAAAGAATAAAATACACTTACGGGAAGATGATCGTGAACGTGAAGAAGTCGTAAACGACTGAGGAGATTATGGAAGGTTTGAACGAGTTTTATACCTTAGTTGGAGGTGATTAGTGAAAGTACAGATGTGAAGAAATAAATGATCTTGTTTTCTGTTGGAAACCGAATACACAATTAAATAGCAAACAAATTTGTTTAACATTTAAAATATCATTAAAACTGAAAATAAACCATGAAAGTATAAATATTTCTATTCCGTTTTAAAAATTCACAAAATAAAGTACCACTTTTAACACTATTATCCTTATTCACTATTATAACAACAAATCGGAGAATATTACACGATGGCCACCTTACCACTTTTTGCAAAGAATTCAAAACAAATGTGAAAAACAGGTTCAGAAAATTGTATCGTTATCCAAAATTTATCGTATTATATTTATATTAACGCAGTGTGTTTCATCAGACAAAACAGTTGGAAGTTTACTGCCAACCATTGGGGAATTTTCTCATGAAAGCATTGTTGATCGGGAACAAGTTTTTCGTGCGGTCGCCATTTTCCTAAGCGTAGAAATTAGTGTTGGAATTAAGCGTTGGAGATGTCGAAGTCATGGTGATTATCAAGTCTTATGGATACAAAAATATAATTAATCATATAACTGAAAGTGAGAAAATGCACGAATTGCTGACAGGTAAGAAAGTAAATGCTTTTGAGTAAATAGCTAAATTTAGCACATGAAAGCACTGCAATCAAAATGGCCGAAGTAGCGTTCATCAAATACCAACATTCAGCACAAATGAAAATACACATGCTGCCAGTTGAAAAGTCTGACGAACGCGCCCAATAACACAATAATAAAAGGATTGTAGATTACTATTAATTCTAATTGTTTGGTCTGAACGCAGAGATTTTGTGAATGCACGTATTGTCGAGTAATTACTCAATAATCTGTACTACAGTAATTTTTGAAAACCTGTACCGTAAATGAAATTCGAAAATAAGTACAACCGACATAAATAAATCTAGGCAATATACATAAAAATGAAGGCAGAAAAGATAACATGAGTAAACACTATTATTAATTAATAAATATTACTTACAGCTTGGAACATCCTGGAAATTTACAACGAACTAAACGTAAATCACGGATGAAGGAAGAAACAATAATGATATGAACATCGCAATTTGTAGACAAGAAAGTATTTTATTTAAGGAACACATTTTTTCGCTTTTTTATTCCAGACTCGGAATTAATAGATAATTTCTATCATACCAAGAGTTTTGTTTACTACGACGGCCATGAATTTAACCGATGATGTTTAGCGGTTACATTTTATTTGAATATTCAATAATTATTGTTATAGTTTGACCAACGGATCTTTGCGTACATGTCATAGGTAGCGGAACATAGTTTCGGCATGACTTTAATGTGTTTACGCTCACTACGATACGTTAAATTAGAAACAATAATTTGTTTATACACGGTCTTCGATAAAACTATGCATTGAGCAAAGACCGAACTTTGGTACGTAAGTCATTGCACGAATCGTACTTGCAGTAGAGGTGCGGCATTTCGAGCATTTTGATACGTAAGATAAACATTTCTTCGTACTACATAAAAAACAGCTATATTCAGAACAGTCTAATCTATACGTGTAGCCTAAACTCAAAATGTCAGGTAAACGGTTAAATTCTCAGACGCCGAATCTTGGGGTCAATATTAAGGCTTATTTTGCAGCAGAAAAGGAAAACAACCGCTCTCTAATTTCCCTGAATGCAGCAACCTGGGCCAGAGTGAAAGATCATCTTGGTAATAAACTCAGACCGTTACAATGCAAAGTTAAATTCTTGTAAGATTATACCATTTTATATATTATTTAGAAATATTGTTCAGGCATTTGTAAGAAAGGGTAATAAATAAATAAAATAAAGAGGTAAATTCAAGTTTTTCATTGTTCAATTACATCGTTGTTTGTATTACATTGTTGCATTGAGAGTTGCTTATGTTTTAAAACTAACAAGGGGAGGATCAGATGAGTGACTCACCGATTTCATCCATCTTTGGCACACGTGTAGGTCATGACTGGGAGGGTAGCAGGTGCAAGTAATAGGGCGCACTATTCAGCCGTTTTCGAGAAAAAATGGTTTTTAAATTTGTTATTCATTCGTATGTTTATATACCTTTTGCGTTAACAAACATATACCCACCTTTTGGCCCATCGATAAGACCTCCGATTCGTAGTCGGAAGGTCGAAGGATCGAATCCCATTGTTGAAGTTGGGTTCATTCATTTTCTTTTTATAGTTTTTATAAATCTATGTGTATTTAAATATCTTAATTTTAGAATCAATCAATTTTTTTCTCGAAAACGCCGAATAGTGCGCCCTATTACTTGCACCTGTTACACTCCCAGTCATGACCCACACCTCTGCCAAAGATGGATCAAATCGGTGAGTCACACATCTGATCCTCTCCTTGTAAGATTACGAACTGTAACCAGTATTAAAGTTGTGAGTGAAGGGACAGTAGTGGAGGTGTTCATATCTAATTTGGCGTACATTCAGAGAAAATATAAATGCGAAACCATTGCGAGAGATATTTTTTTTCGATATCGCTCCTTGTCTGTCGTTTGGCGGGAGAATGCTGCCGCATGTCGCTGCTTCGTTCGGTCGAAACCGGTCCCCGCTTAAAATACAATCATGAGGTAATAAAATTTTCTCGTCCCTAAGTGATCGAAAATTTTATATAGTTATACGATTCCTATCAGTTAATACCATATCTGTGATTTTTTTCATCTTCCAATTTTTGGTGCGTCGTCTTCAAAATTTCGAATAACTAAAATTTTTACTTTTGATATTTTTTATATTTTTATCACGAATTGAACAGTAATTTTATATAAAATTATTGGTTCTATTTAAGAATTAATAATTTTCTTTTCAGTTTCGTATAATTTTGTATTGAAATTAAATTGTAAAATAACATAATAATATATAATTTTATACTTATGATTTTTAAACATACAGCTTAACGCTACTTTCTTTCGCTTTTAAAAATTGTATTTATTTTCCTGATTATAAGTGAAAAAACTATGAAAAAAACCCTAGCGGTCTTCACATTTTTGAAATAACAATGGATAATTATTTTAATGGGGGCAACATTATTCGTGGACGTAATTTGTGACGGAAAATAAAACGCGGAAAACAATTGCCAATCATTCAAAAAACATCTCTGGGCTGGATAATTAGCGGGGGTTCTATTAATATACTGAAGAAAAAAAAATGAAACACTTGAAATTCGTAAAATTTCGACCATTTTCAAACCGCCATAACTCGACATATTGTCAATCGATTTTGATGAATCTTTAAGGGCGAAAAACTTTGAAATGTCTTCTTTAGTCTTGCATGCGAAATTAAGCGTAGGACCTTCCGCCCCCCTCTAGCGCCCCTGTGAAAAAAAGTTTTTTCTGGAAACCATGTCCAACTTTGACGTGTCTACAGAGTTATAAAAATTTGATCAATTCCCTATGCAGGATTTTGCAAAAAAAAAGTGCATTTTGAGTAAACTCAGATTGGAATGATACCTTTTTGAACCCTTCAACCCCCGAACAAAAAAAAACACGATTTTGGGCAAAAAAACTTCCAACTTTGGCAACGTGTACCGAGTTGGAAAAAATGTGTCGACTCGATCCACCAAAAGGGCATTGAGATGTGTTCAATAACCTGGGCAGGACTCAAATAACGAAATTCCTAGCAAATTTTGTAGTTTTTTGACTCATAAGTCCGAAGTTTTTCGACTAAATTGTTTTCGTTTTCACAAACTCCAATGTATTGTTTGTATTATCGCGGATATTTTGTTATTAATAAATAATGATATATCACAGGAAAAGGTTTTTTGCTCTTTTTGCATATACATGAAGATTTTTCGAAACGTGTTACTAATAGTTCATGTTTTTTTTAATGTATGCTCTTTAACAATAAAACAAAGATATTTAATCAATTTAAGCTCTGCAATGCGGCAACTACTCGAAATTGCTACAAAAAACAATACCGGAGAATAAAGTTATTCGAATTTTTTAACACACCCGGTCTCACAGACCAATAGGGTCACCATTGGCGGGTTAACAAAAAACTTTATTTAAGGTCAAAAAAGGCACACTTTAACGATCTCTGAAAGGTCGGAAAAAATGTGGGTCTTACTTACCACCATTCGTCTATTTTTCCATTTGTCCAATTAAAACAAACAATAGAAAAATCTATAAAACTAAATTTACTTGAATCATATGAAATAGACAAATTCTTAAACACACATAATACACTACAATGCCTTAATGCCAAATTAATTCTACTACTAAAACATTATACTCATATTTATAGTCCCCTTTTCACTAAAACACAATTACAGTAATAAATTAATTTATATTAATACAATCACAATATTCTATAAATAAACAATTTTATATAAGATAATATAGGCAATAATATATACATACACATGTTCGGGTACTAAAACCACAAAAATTCCACCAAGATTCATATCACACAATATAACATAACCTCACTAAAATCAATCACCTGCCGATTCCCATGCTGTTCACTGCAAATTTTTTACATTTTTCATAATTCGAGCTAGAAAATATAATCTAAACTAAAGTTTAATAAATGCATTGCTATCCAACACAACACATAACGTTCAAGATAAATTATGACCCTCAAAACATAGTTATAGATACCGTGCGCGCCTAAAGTATGGAATATATTCAGTAATTATTTTTGGAAAAAATCCTCGAACACGTCGATTTTCTTTTATAAAAATACATATTTTAGCATAAAAGTCGATTTTCTGTCGTCATTTGTTTTTGAGTTATGACATCATCCGGAATTTTTTTAAATGACAACCCGCACTTTTTTTTCTCGATTTTGACAGATGTTTTCATTGTCGAACTGACAGTATAAAAATGTTGCCATCTTACATAAGAAATTTTTTGAGTAAATGAGCATTGAAAGTGAGAAACCGTAAATCAAGAAAAATTGAGCAAAAATGTCATGAGATTTAGTTTTTTTTTCGAACTATTTAAGTTGGCAACAACAATAAGATCCGCCCACCGCTTAACCGACAGCGAATAAGATTCATCCGCCGTTTCGGAAACATACATGTAACAATGGTTGCCCGTAGCAGCGCTTCGTAAACATGCGAATAACAATGAGTCACGTTCCCAACGCCAACATTTTGGGAAACAAACAATAATCCCGCAATTATAAGCCAGCGGCAGTTAACACCAGCCCTTGTTGCAATTTAAGCATAATGGCACATTTAACTGTCACACACAAAATTCAAATTTTAATTCTCCTTGGATGCGGGGATAAGACTAGAACACAACAAGAAGTATGCGATTTGTTTAATGCAAACTATCCAGATCGCACCATCAACCAATCTACAGTAAGTAAGATTCAATCCAAATTTCGAGAAACTGGCGACGTTAAAGATATTCCAACACCTGGACGTCCAAAAATTACTGAAGATCAGAAACTTAATATTTTGTTAAGTATGGAAGAGAATCCCCAGAATGCATCTAGACTGGTTGCATTAGAAAAAGAAGTCAGCCAGACAACAGTCCTACGTATCACGAGGAAGGAAAAGTATCATCCCTACAAAATTCAACTCGTGCAGGAACTCAACGAAGACGACCCCGACCGGCGGCTACAGTTTTGTGAAACTATGATGGATTTGTGCCAAGCAAATCGACGTTTGCACCGGCAAATACTTTTTTCGGATGAGGCCACGTTTTGTCTCAATGGCACAGTGAACCGTCAAAATTGCAGGTATTGGAGTCAGACCAATCCTCATAGGAAGGTTGAGGCACATACTCAATACCCACAGAAATTAAATGTTTGGGCTGGGATACTTGATAATATAAGTGACAGGAGAAATATGTTTAGAATTTTTGCAAAGTGACCTTGTTCCAGCGCTTGCAGCAATTTCTCCAAACAATATTGATCCTGACATTCCAAATAATACAATATGGTTTCAACAAGACGGTGCACCCCAGCACTATGCGCACACCGTTCGAGATTTTCTGGACAATTGCTTCCCGAATAGGTGGATTGGCAGGCGAGGACCAATAGAATGGCCCGCCAGATCCCCAGATCTTACACCCCTTGACTACTTTTTATGGGCTTATTTAAAGTCGAAGGTCTACGTCAACAGACCACAAAATTTAGCTGAACTAGAAGATCGCATAAAAGATGAAATGCGCAGAATTAGTCCGGAAACGATTAAAAATGTTCAAGATGAATTTCTTCACAGGCTTGCGTATTGTCAAGAAGTCGGTGGATGGCAGTTCGAACACCTAATTTAATATTTGTATTTGCTTGACAAAAGAGTTTCTGTTTATTTTGTGTTACCAATAAATTTTACATTTTCTTACTATCAATTGTCATTTACTTGAATAATTTTTTATGTAAGGTGGCAACATTTTATACTGTCAGTTCGGCAATGAAAAACCTCTCAAAATCAAGAAAAAAAATGGGGGTTGTCGTTAAAAAAAATAATGGATGACGTTATTACTCAAAAACAAATGACGACTGAAAATCGACTTTCATGCAAAAATGTGTATTTTTTATAAAAGAAAATCGACGTGTTCGAGGATTTTTTCCAAAAATATTTTATTTCGGTTTTACTGAATATATTCCATACTTTAGGCGCGCACGGTATAAAGACGTGTAAGTACTAACAAAATATTATACAGTATGGAAATTAAGTAGCGGATAAATTCGGTAAGCAATTTTCCCAAACAACAATAATCTCGACTTTCCATATAATACAATATGGTTTCAGCAAGACGGCGCACCCTCCCGGTATGTGCGTTTTTTTGAACAATTGCTTTATGAATAGGTGGATTGGCAGGCGAGGACCGATGAAAGGGCCCGCGAGAGAGATGAACTGTGCAGAATTAGCCCTGAAAATATTTAAAAAGAAGAATTTCTACGTGTTCGAACTGTGGATGGCAGAACATTTAATTTAATAATTGCATTTGATTTCTAAAGATGTTTTTGTTTATGTTGTGTTGTCGTTTACTCAAAAAATTTCTTATGTAAGATGGCACAATGAAAATATCTCTCAAAATCAAAAACCAAAAATAGGGGGTTGTTATTAAAAAAATAATGAATGACGTCATAACTCAAAAACAAATTACGACTGAAAATCGACTTTTATGTAAAAATGTGTATTTTTATCAAAGAAAATCGACCTGTTCGAGGATTTCTTCCAAAAATATTTAATTTCGGTTTTACCGAATTTATCCGCTACTTAATTTCCACACTGTAGGTACCTTTCATAATAAAACATAATTTTCCTGCTTTCTGTTACACCCATTACACTATAATAATTAACCAAATGATTAATTATAGAGTCTGATCAATGGATCTTTGCGTGCACGTCATAGATAGCCGAACAAAGTTCCGACAAGATTTTCATATGTTTACTCTCTCTAAAATAAGTTATATTAGACGCAGTAATATGTGTACGTATGTCGTCCAAGGCGAAGACTTACGGCACTCGGTAAAACCATGCATTAAACAAAGACAAAACCTTGGTCCGTAAGTCATTTCGTGATTCGTAATGCATTGGTGGCGCTATAAGCAGTATTTTCTGTTTTGTGTTCGTTTTTGCATATTTGTTCGATTTTACAACCTGTACAGTACATTTTTAATCGTAACATAAACACGTCGTGATAAACATTTCTTCAGGATATGTAGAAAATAGTTCTTTTTAGAACTTTTATAACAATCGGCGGAATCATTTGGCCTAACCTCAAAATGCCAGGTAAACGTCTAAATTCTCGGGCGCGGAATCTCGTGGTCAATCTTATGGCCTATTTTACAGCATAAAAGGAAAACAACGGTCCTTGAATTTCGCTGAATGCTGTCCAAGAGGTAATATCTTTCTTTGTTGTCTAATAATTACCCGATTATTAATAGTGCATCGTTTCATAGAGTTGCTGATGCTTTAAAAATAAGTTTACGGACTATCTCCAGTATTAAAATTGCGAGTGAGAGAAATCAGTCGCTTTCTACCCCTGGAAAATCTAGACCCCAGAAGAAATCAAAATCTTAAGATTAGACGAGGGTGCCAAAACGGGAACCAAAAGTTAAATAACATGATTCGTATGACATGCACAACTAATAACTAATTTCCAGTAACGGGAACGAAAAGCTTGGTATATTTTCGTTACCGTTCCCGGGTTGTTAAGAAGCTGCCTCAACCGGTTTTTAATATCATCACGTTGTAGCTTGCGCTTCTCGCTACAACTCCGTAGAGATCTATTACTTCTCGCGCACAGACCGAAATTTACTGACGTTTAAAACGTGAAAATTATGAAGGACTGTTGGGTTCATAACGAATTTGATTTGTTTACCCTTCGGCCAAATGCGGCCCGACAGATCAAGCGTTTCGTATTCGGTCACTTCAAAGGCATATTCGCGTATATATCTCATAGGTGCTGTTTTAATGGTTTACGACGCGGAGTTAGACTAGTTTCAGTTTGTTGTTTATTTGTCCGATGTGCAATTTGTTTCGACTACGCCACTGGTGGAATCTCTAGCGTTGATTGTACCAGACAACTATCAGTAGTGACGTGCACGCAAAGATCCATTGATTCAAGTATATAAATCACAATTACATTAAGCTTGTTACCGGCGCTTCATCGGAAGCGCCGTCAACCGGTTCATTCAGCATTTTTTCAATAAAAACATCGGTCCCACGTAACTCATTGTACAATTTATTAGCTTCATTCTCCTTTTTTTTCTCCAAATGAGTAAAGTTCGCGCCATACATTGCGCCCCCTCACATTATACCTATACCTAGCGCCCCCTCACATCGGACAGCTCAACATTATCAATTGGTAAGGAGAAACCCCTCTCGGCTATCCAAAGGAAGAACAATACTTCAACAATTCCGTTGTTCCACGCAGCTACCAACTGCACGAACGAAAAACCTGGTCATTCCAGAATTCGCCACATCTGGCAGGGACCCTTTTACCTGCCATCAGGCCGCCCGAGCGAGCGAGAATCGTACGTGCAGGGAACAAAAGAATCGGGGATGACGTCGGAGGGTAATAAACCGCCGAACCCGAGGCAGATGAAAACCCCCTATGTGGATCGCGAAACAAGGCCACATACGCGAACCACACATGCGTCATTAGATAGCTGAGAGGAAGACCGTTCGAATGATACCAAACATAAACCTGTTGGTCAATGTTGAACAACGCCGAACGTGAGCTGTCCGAATGTATTGTGTAAATATTTGTAAATATTTATAGTTAACTAATGTTGTTGAGTATATCAAAAGATGCGTCACAATATTGGCCATCTTTTGATATAAAGATAAGAAGGATCGAGCCAACCCTTTGGACGTTATTACATTAAATGTCCTAAAGCCATCAGTCTTCGCCTCCGATGGGCTTATATCACATATGCTCATATGCGGAATAACTTTCCGCATATGGTGATATAAGTTTCATGTCAAAATATTATTGTTTAATATTTATTTCGAATTATTTTCTCTGGACTGGCGAAGGATGGGGGTCGCTAGAGGGGACAGAAGGGACGAGGGGTTGGCTCGACCCGTATAAATATCCCCGGCCTACAAGGGTGGATCTCTCTCTCCTGAAGAAAGTGTGCCCTTGTACGTCGAAGTGCTAAAGTTAGTCGTACGAATCGTAAGTTCATGTTTATATTTTCATTATTCCGATTATTGTATAATAGTTTGCAAATTTACATTTTTGTCTCATTTTCGGTTTGTGGTTCTTTTTTTTTGTTTTTTTTTTTAGGAACTCTATTTTATTCGAAAATTTCGAAACCCTTCGGTTCACTTCATTTTCTTTTTAATTAATTGCTGGCCGGAAGTTGCGAAGTGGGATTCACTTATTTTATATTTTGTTTTTTAATTTTTTTTAATCATCAAAACACCCCTCCCCGTAACAAGCTCACATGTATATAAATAAATACATTTAAAAAATCCCTTAATCATCTTAAATAACCAACAAAACTAATAATTTTAATTAATAACATGTACAATAATTATTTTAATAGCTAATACCACTTAAGCAAATAATGTAATTTAAACTAGATATATTTAAGATTAATTTAACTTATATGTTTTATATTTTTTTATATGAATTTGTTCTTTTGTAGTTTTTCACTGAAAATTAATGGTTGATTAATCTACCGAAACTAGTCTGAAAAATAAAATCAATACATGATAGGAAGTACTACCTTTATTACTGTAAGACAAACAAATTACACTGACAGAATAAAATTAAACACTTGAGATCTGTAAAAATTTAGGTAATTTTCAAATGGCCATAACTCGGCTTCTATCCAACCGATTTCGACGATCTTTTGAGAAACCAAAAGCAAAATGTGTCCTCTTTGAGAGGGTTTATCCCCCACTCAAAGAGAGGGCTCTATGCCTCTCCAAACGAAAACATAAAAAGGCCACAAAATGCACTTTTTTTAAACACCCATAACTTTGTGCCAAATCGGCCTAGGAACTTTGTTTTTGAGTCCTGCACAGGTAATTGAATACATTCCAATGCCTTTTTGGTGGATCGTGTCGACACATTTTATCCAACTCGGTACACGTTGCCAAAGTTGGACGTTTCTTTGCCCAAAAACATGTTTTTTGTTCGGGGGTTGAAGGGTTCGATAATGGATCATTCCAATCTGAGTTTACGCCCTCGAAGTAGGGCCAAAATGAGATTTTTTGCCGAAAGAATAATTAAATTTGGTTGAAAAGTCGCTGAGTTATGTGCGAAAAACCTCAAAATGCACTTTTTTAAACAACCACAACTTGGTGCCAAATCGTCGTAAGAACTTCGTTCTTCGAGTATTGCATAGGGAATTGGATGGTGGATCCAGTTGACAAATTTTTTCCAACTCCGTAGACATCGTCAAAGTTGGACATGGTTTCCTGAAACAACATTTTTTCACAGGGGGTGCTAGAGGGGGGCGGAAGGGGTTAAGCTCAAGTTCGCATGAATGACTTTAAAGAAGACACTTTAAAGTTTTTCTCGCTCAAAGATTCATCAAAATCGATTAAAAATACGCCGAGTTATGGCGGTTTAAAAATGGTCAAAATTTCACAAGTGTTTCATTTTTTCCCATCAGTGTAGTAACACGACAGCAAATTGTAATATACCTCGTGTGGAAAATTTTGACTTGCAGAAGTTCTGGGAGTTAGATACCCTTCAAACAAAACCACATGTCACCGCGGAAGACATTGCGTGCGAAAACAATTTCGTCCAGACAACCCAACGTTTACAATCGGGCCGATTTGTTGTTACGTTGCCCTTCAAATCATCCATATCACTAGTTAATTCAAAATGCATTGCGCTAAAACGGTTTTTAAGCTTAGAAAATGAATTCAAAACCAATGTGGAAATGGGTGAAAGTTACAGGGCTTTTGTGAGGGAGTATATTGAGCTAGGCCTCATGGCTGAAATTGACTCCAAATCTATGGAACCGAACAAAACGTTTTATTTGCCTCACCATGGGGTATTCAAGAGTGATAGTGTCACAACTAAATTAATAGTAGTTTTAACGTTCTTCAAAGTTAGACAATGGACTTAATAACTTGCTCATGAAGGGACCTGGGGGTCGATTCTGCTAATCGGTGACTCTTATCACCGGTGAGTTTTGCCACTGATTTTAACTGCACGGTTTTTTGACATTTCTGGTGAGATGGTATTCTCGTCGCATGGTGAGATGGTATTCTCGTCGCATGGTGAGATGCGAAAAGTCACCGATGGCTTTTGTCACCGAAACTAAATGGCAACGTTGATTTCTTGTTAATGGCGGCCAACAAACCGCTAAATTCAAATATATTTACTATGGAATAAAAGACTAAGCACACAAAAACTACGATAAAGTGCGTTTTTAGGGCAAATATTTTTCATTTTCACAATATGATTTACATATTTAGAATGAAACGATAGGATAATTTGTTTTGCTCATTTTCTCTTGTTCTTGTTTTTTTTTTTTCTATATCATAACATTTATTATATTTTCAGTTTTGTCCTGTAATTGGTTATTCCGTTGGACAATAAAGTCTATTATTATTATAATTACGCATTTACGAACGCGACGAGAGCCAAACGAGATAAAAAAAACACTTTGTATAATCACCCCCAAAACATGTAGAAGTACCACTTAAACGTTATGGGTTTGGGAAAAATTTATTCTCACTATCTAACGACCGATGAAGATTACAGAACAGCAGAAATGTGCCCTTGTGGACTTCATGCAACACCACCCACAATTGAAATTACATAAATTTAGTAATTCATTTACCAGACACGATTATTTAACGTTGTGGCGCGAAATAACTTCAACGTTGAATAGTATGGTTGGGCCCCGTAAAGACTGGAAGTTGTGGAAGAAGGTGTGTATTTACCTGTATTATTTTTTTTATTTTTTAAAATATTAAACAAATGTAAATAACTTTTCTCCACGACCACCATAGAATTGAAGCATTCTGAAATCAATTTTGATTATAGAACGTACACATTCTCACTCTTGTTATGGAACAAAACACTATGCGCTTATGCGTTTTGCATGTAATTCATTCCATAACAAGGTATAGAATGAATATTCTCACACCGTTTCGAATAAAACAATTAGCCTTGGATATCACAATTGTCAAAATACTATAAACATAACCACAAACGTGATAATAAAACGTAAGTTCTTTGTGTTCATTATTTTATTAGTCTATTTTATCTGGTCGAGGAGAAAGTATAGTCTGATACTCGGTAAGAATGGAAATTCAGATGCTCGTGGTTCCTCGCGCTCGCCTCACGGCTCGCGCTCGAAATATTCCACTCGCATCGAATTTCCATTCTAACCTTGTTACAGAATATACTATTACATCTTATGTTAAGATTACAGATTTTGCACAATATTTTTTCTACAACTGTTAAAATAAGAATATACCTGAATTTTGATAATATGTAAGTACACAGAAAAAAAAATGTAAATTTCATAGTTTTTTTTTGACTCTTGAAAACATTTAATTTCTTCACATGCGAACAAAAGGGGTCATTGGCAATTTTTTGATGTGTTAAAAGTGGCAAACTTCGCAGTTTAATGGCGATGCGCCTTTCCAGATAATTATGGGAAAAAATTTTCTCATTGCAAAAACATTTTGATAATAATTTATAGAAATACTTCAAGTTTTGATATATTTCAAGAGTATTGAAGTAATATGTATCTTGTGTAGTACTTTAGGAAATGTTTTATGTTTTGATTGAATGTAAACACAGATTTGAATACGTTGACTGCCAATACGAGATACCGTGTAATCTGCATTCTGGTTCAGGAAGCCGACGATGAGTTTTCTCGTAGTTCATTTTCTTAACATTTCTGAGCAATATTAAATATATTCCTGGAAACAGTGGAAATAAGCATAAATGGGTTCTAGAAAAAGAAAATAATCAAGTTTGGCTTACATGAATAGAGTATTTATTCATAAATAACCAGAAAATATATGCATAAAAACATTATTCCTATTTAAAAAGTAAAAGAATAATTTTTTGTCCTTTTGATGATTACTATATAAAGGGTGATTCAATTTGAATTTCCACATTACAATCTAAAATATTTTTGACACGCCACTGTATTTGTCAAGGGCAGCGTGTGATTTCTAACCCAAAAAGTTAAACAAAAGTAGTCATGGAGCAATATACGCAAGAACAACGTGTTAAAATTATCCAAGCATATTATGAAAATGGCCGATCGAGGAAAAGTGCATTTCGTGCTTTACGTTAAGTATTTGGTGCGCAAAATCGACCTTGTGCGAGGACAATTTGGAATGTGGTCCAAAAATTTGAACAAACTGGATCCGTAGCTAACATCAAAACCCCTCAGCGTGCTCGTAGAGGTCGTTCGGAACAAAATATTGCCATTGTTCGCGAAAGCGTGGCCAAAATCCAAGCACATCGATTCGTCATCGATCGCAGCAAGTGGGCCTTACGTATTCCACTACACAGCGAATTTTAACAAAAGATTTGAAGTTACACCCGTACAAACTCCAAATAACACAGGAATTGAAGCCTCGAGACCATCAACACCGACGTGTGTTTGCCGAATGGATAAGAAAACAAGGGGTACATTTTTCAGTGAAAATTATCTTTAGCGATGAGGCACATTTCCACGTTGATAGCTTCGTAAATAAGCACAATTGTCGTATTTGGGGATTGGAAAATCCAAGAGAGATTGTTGAAACGAAAATGCATCCTCAAAAGGTCACTGTTTGGTGTGCCTTTTGGTCCGGAGGCGTAATTGGCCCATTTTTTTTCGAGGATCATGCGGAGAACTCTGTTACGGTTAATGGCTTTCGTTATCGGAACATGATAACAGATTTTCTTTGGGAGCAGTTGGAAGATATGGATATCGAAGATTTATGGTTTCAACAGGACGGTGCCACCTGCCACACAGCAGGAGAAACGATACAATTACTGCGCGACCAGTTTCCCGGTCGCATTATTTCACGTAACGGTGACTTCAATTGGCCGCCGCGATCGTGTGATTAACTCCCGCAGATTTTTTCCTTTGGGGGTATCTGAAGAGCAGAGTATACAAGAATAAACCGAACACCATTGCAGAGCTGAAACGGGAGATCAGACGCGAAATAGCCGGCATAGAACCTGATTTGTGCCGCAGAGTAGTCGAAAATTTTAACAAACGAATTAGGTCATGTCACATGAGCCGCGGCGGTCATTTACATGATATCATCTTTCACACATAATTGTAATGAACTAACCTTAAAGGGCAAATAATTTTTTTTATATTTTTCAACTTCTACGTGTTTTTTTAAATATTTTTAATGTGGAAATCCAAAATGAATCACCCTTTACTATAATTACAGTTTTGAACAATATTATGTACTGAAACTGATTTGTGTTTTTGACCGGAATCCTGAAAATAAATGTGACAGTCAACGTGTTAAAGAACGCATTTTATTTGCCTTTTAGACTTGGCAAGATTTACGCTCGCGCACCAAATTAAAGTTGGCAGACAACAAGAGGGAAGCCGATAGAACTGGTGGAGGTCCAGTAAACAGTCTACCTTTGACAACTATCGAAGAAAACATAGCCTCCACCTTTTCGTCAGTGGCTATTTCTGGTCTGGCGGTTCCTCAGCCAGAGCCTACTTTTTCTTTTGAAGAGGATGCCGCAGTTTCCAATGAACCAAGCTGATTAACTTCCTATGAACAGGGTCCAAGCACTGCACCTGCACGAATTGTTGCTGCGCCCAAGCGGATTGTCCCACCAAAAGCAGGCAGACGGACACGCACTTCAGCATGCAGTGCTTACCAGGAGCACGGAAAGTACCGTAAAAAAAACTTGCATTGAAGGAAAAATATTATAATAGGAAATTGAAACTTCTTGAGAAGCACGTTGACGCCCTTAATAGTATTGCGTTATCTCTATAGAATATTTAGATAATTAAGGTATATTTACAAATAAATAAAATATAGAGGCCACCCAAATAGTATTTTTTTACTGTATCCTATTGATTCAATTTATTGAGAATAATAAAAATAATTATAAATTAATTACATAAATTCACACCATTCAATCTATTTACTTATTTATATAATATGTCTATGGAAATATTGAAATAAAATTATTTTATAAACATGTTCTATATATTTCAATCCATATATTTGGCAAGTAACATTTTATCAATATATCCAAAGAAATATGTGGATGACAGAAAAAGGCAACATTGTATTGTCTCTGTCAATTCTGCCACCGTTTGAACTGTTTTACACGCAGACATCTGTGCTGGTGGCTATTTCGTTATATATTCCTGTCTATTCTCTCAATCAGTGTATAATTTATTTACAAGCTTCAAAGTGTGATATTTGACCGTAAGTAGAGTTGTACCAAGCACTCGAGACGTGTCTTAAAGTCAATTGGCACTGGAGATTGGATCTCGCGTTCCCCGAATCCTTTCTAACTATGCGCCAACTTTAGCCCCACACATCTCGAGTGCTCGGTAATCCTGTACTTGCTTTTGGGATCCGCAACACAATCTCATATATCATGATATTTCCTCAACATTTTTTTTACAAATATTGCAAACATATGTACATATTAATATTTCCTTAACATTTTATACAAATATTGCTGCAACATATAAAAATCTGTCATAATCAATTTCACAGAAATGTGTGTTTTTCAATATTTAAGAAATATTTTGTGCTACAAGGGAAGGGAGTTAGAACATGCTACTATTGCATTAATTAAATTAGCACAGTTAGAGTCGTTTCAGGACGAACTCATTCACTTAAATAAAGGGCAGAATATAAATTCGAAATGCAAATTAAAATCATTGAGTCCATACATGGATCATGAAATAATTCGAGTAGGGGGTCGTCTGGATGAGGCCGATGTCAATTATGACCAGAGGCGACCTATTGTACTTCCTGACACCCACTCACAGATTTAATACTTAGGGACGTTCACTTAAAACACTTTCACTCTGGTGTACAAACCAGTATTACCGTAAGTAAAGGTATTGATCACCATCGCTTAAAAACATCGTAAAAAGGATTATTAATAAATGTGTTATTTGTTTTAAAGGCCAACCAGTTATAAAGAGTCAACTGATGGGTAATTTGCCGACTTCGCGAGTGTGTGTAGCACGTCCATTTATCAATTGAGGGGTACAATGCTATAACCAGGTAAGTCCACTTTTTTAGGAAAATAAGTTATTTATAATTTCTTATGCAGCATCAAATTATCTATTATACCGTGCAATAACCAGGTTTAAAAGTGAAATATTCGCCGTACACGGGCGTTTTATAACTTGCCTACTTAATAATGTAGTGCAATAACAGGGTTAGTCCAGGACTTGCCTTGTTATTGCAAAGTTCTGTACATGTGTTTAGTGATTTGTAACATTGTGTCTGCAGTCAGTTTATTTCCATCAAATAAAACATTGTGTTAGCAACAATGTCGTCAGAGAGTGAAAACTCGTTAAAAGACCCTTACTCTACTGATAGTGATGAAGAATATTTACCCAAAAATGAAGTTACACCAAAAATACAACGACCTAACCTCAATATTTTTTCTCGCAATTCTGACGATTCCTCTGAATCTAGTGCTGATGAGTCACATAATAATGTGACACCAGAACATACAACTTCTACGGCTGTATCAAGACAAGGGCGTGGAGTTAATAATGATAATACATCCCTAGAATCGTCTGATAATGAAGTGCCTAGAATTATTTCACGTACCCCTCAGCTAGGAAAGAAGAAGAAATTACGCAAAACATTATGGCAAAAAAGTATTCGAAAAGTCAAAAGAACCAAGGGACAGAATATGAAAATGTAAAAGGCCAAAGGGTTTCTAAAAATCAAATGGGAGAAAAGTGCAAGTGCAGAAACAAGTGTTTTGAAAAAATTGGGGATGAAGGCTGCAAAAAAATATTCACTGATTTTTATTGTATATCTACAAAAAATCTGCAAGACTCGTATTTATATGGATTTATAAAGAGGTGTGATATTGCCCGATCGAGGCCTCGATCTGAAGAAAGAAAATATAGAAAACAATCAACATTTTCTTATGTCGTAAGTTACATCATTTTTCTTTAATATTTATTTTCCAAATATATACATTTTAGATTCGGCATGGTAGCGAAGAACAAAAACTTTGTCAGCAGGCTTTTTTATCTCTGCATGCAATAAGTAAAAGCAGACTTGAGCGGCTCCAGAAACACCTATCCAGCAAAAACAATATTCCACAGGTTGATCGAAGAGGAAAGCATGAAAATAGGCCCAACAGAGTCCCTGATGACATTATTGCTCAAATACGAGCACACATTTTAAGCTTCCCAAAGTATAACTCACATTATAGCAGAAAAGACAATTTACATCATTATTACTTATCACCACTATTGACTATTTCTAAGATGCATGAGTTATATTTGCAAAAATATGAGACTAATCAGTGTCAACTAGCTCAAGATAATCAACTTAATAACCCTAAAGTAAAATATGAGTTTTATAGAAAATATTTTGCGGAAAATTATAAAATAAGTTTCGGCAAGCCAAAATCCGATACTTGTCAAAAGTGACAAATTAATTAATAAAATGAATGCCGCTGATTCTGAAGCTGAAAAAAGGGCATTAGAAACCGCAAAGTCGTTGCATCTTAAAAAAGCTGAGAATTCTTACTCCGAAATGAAAACTAGCTAAACGTGATCCCACAATAGAGGTATTAACCTTCGATTTTCAACAAAATATGCCTTTACCAGTTTCTTCAAGTGGCGAAGTTTTTTTATAAAATACAACTATGGATTTTCAACTTTTGTGTGCACGTGGGTAGTAATGGAAATAGCTATTTTTACGTATATGATGAGACTTTAGGGGGTAAAGGACAGAACGAAGTAGCTAGCTTTCTTTTGCACTTTTTTAATACTTACATTAAACCAGAAGTTAGGGATTTATATATATTTTCTGATAACTGTGCATCACAAAACAAAAATTATATGTTGGTACAATTTTTTCAGACACTTGTATACACTGGGCGGTTTAACTCAATTTACCATAGGTATCCCGAACCGGGTCATAGTTTTTTGCCCTGCGATCGCAGTTTCGGAGCGATTGAAATGCAAAAGAAAAAACACGACAAGATATATTTACCACGGGATTATATGAAGGTACAAGTAAACGTTTTAAAGTGATACCTGTAATGCAAAATATGTTTTTAAATTTTAAAGATCACTTAAAACAATTTTTTGTGCGAAACCCGTCAAAAAAAAAATAATGACTTTACCATTTCCAAATATAGAATAATACACTACCATAACAGTGATATGGTAACGAAAATAGAATGTAGTGAGTCAGTAGGAAATCCAATTTTTTATACTTTTGACATAGAAAATAAAAAAGTTTTGGAAAAACCATCATTACCGAATCATGACCAAATATTGTACCGACAAAGAAGAATATTGAAAAAAAAAAAATTTGAACACGAAATGTCTTTATCTAAAAATTATGTACTCAAGTGCGACTTTTGGTTCTACCAAGGCATCGAAGATTATCATAAGTCTTTTCTAGATCCGGATGCTGTCACTTCAGCCTCAGAATTCAGTGAATTAGAATAAATGAATTTTGTTTGTTGGCTTAAAATTAATGTCTCCTAGTGTAACTGTTTAATAGTTTTCTTGAAATAAATTTATTTGGCTCTATTTTCTAGACTCCTGACTTTGTTTTTCTTTATTGTTGAATTTTTGGCAAATACTGTGCAATAACCAGGAAAGTCCATCAGTTTTTTGCTCTTATTTTATTCATTTCCAAAATTAGAAGTCTAATATTTTAAAGGAGTGACATCCTGCAAATATCACACCACACATGCATGAAGCCAATAGCAATCTAAATGGTTGCTTGAATGTAAACACGTTTTTGGCTCTCCTCAACAATTTGTCTTGGTGGACTTACCTGGTTATTGCATTGCTGCCCTCAATTGTGGTGTAGATTTTTGCGGTCCATTTTTGTTAAACGGAGGAGTGCGAAAATTCAAAATTAGTAAGGTTTATGCCGCAATATTCATATGTTTCGCGACGAAAGCGATCAATATTGAATTAGTGAACAATCTAACAACGGATGCCTTTATTGCGGCAATGATTCAGTTCGCCGGTTAGTCCTAATCCAATCTCTTCTAGGAATTTTCTACTAAGCGATACGAGGTAAGCCGCCATCAGTGTATTCAAGACCATAGACATTAACATCGCCCCCAGTGATTCAAGGACAATTTAAACTAAGTAACTCCTGCAATTTCAATAAATAGAATAGATCGTTTGATCCAGTTAGGGATGTTGAATTTAAAAACACACGTGCCAGCAGAAACGCTAAAAGAAAAGTACTGCAAGCAGACCCTTAGAAGCAAAAACAAAGTTCGGTTGCTCTATCAAATAATGAATTGCTACAAATATTGAACAGCGCAGATGAAAATCGCGTTTTTCATTGCAAATAAAGTTCTTCCTCATTGTTTCGTACGAATTAGCATGGCGAGGTGGCGAAGCAGTAACATGTCTTATATCTTATTTCCACAAAGAAATCGATAATAAGGGTGTTAGTACAGGTTACCCAATATTTACAAAAGCCACGCAAGGAGGAGCAAAAAGATGCACAAATAGTAAATGGTTGACACCACACGAGGCAAACCCTGGAATTTGTCCGGTACGTCTATTATATGTTACTACATACTACTAAACGCAAGACAAGAACCATTAATAACGGGAGAACGGAAAAACGTAGATAGGTGAAATTTTCAAGAAACGTTCGAAATATTTTTTCGCCTGCATAATCACAAATCACAATCATCTTCACTCTTCTTGCTCCGGGAGCTCCGTGGATGGTGTTTGGAATGAGTGCAGACGCTTCATTAAAGACAATCCTCAACTCTGCGTTCTTAACGCAGATAAGGGTGACGTTACTGTGGTGATGGATAGGGATGACTACAATCGTAAGGCCCAATTGCTCCTGTCGGATGCTGAAGTCTATACAGTTTTGCGCAACGATCCAACATCATCGACCCAACGCAAATGCAACGAACTTCTTAAAAGTTTAAAAACCAAAAACCTAGGTGGCGACAATGAGTATGATGTGCAAAACTCCTTTGTTTTTGCAGAGGAATTTAATGATTATGTGGTGCCACCAGGCTATGAACTGTTGTCGCTGGACGTTGTTTCTCTCTTTACTAACATCCCCTTAGATTTAATTATATCAATTATAGAACAGAAATGAGATCAGATTGCCCCACATTGCACCTTTGACCTCGACTACTTTATTGTAACCGTTAGGTTTGTATTTGACAATAGTTATTTTTCTTTCAACAACAAATTTTACCGTCAAATTTTTGGTACCCCCATGGGCTCTTCCTTGAGTCCAATTATTGCCAACATAACGATGAATTTTCTTCTTGACCAGGTGTTACCTACATTACCTTTTGACATACCATTCATTAGGAAGTACGTGGACGATCTGATCTGTGCTGTCCCTGCTAACCAAAAAGAGAATATCTTGAATATATTCAATAATTTCAACCACCATCTTCAGTTCACAATGGAAGAGGAAACCAACAGTAGTGTTCCATTTTTGGACACCAGGTTAGTAAGGAGGGATGACAATGTTATCATTTTGGATTGGTACCAAAAACCCACTGCCTCGGGCAGGTACATCAATTATTTCCCCTTACCCCTTCAACCAAATAAGAACATCTTGGTTGCCATGAAGAACCGGGTAAAAAACATTTGTTATCCTTCCTTAAACAAAAACCTACAAAAACTAATTTCCATATTCATCAACAACGGCTACCCCCCGTTGTTAGTCAAAAAACTGATCTACAGTGGCATCACAGATCCGGTCGTCCGTACTGCTCCTGATCCTAATGAACAAATCGAACACCTACACCCCGTCAATATAGAAAAATCATCGACGTCCCCCAGTTAACTTCTAAATTAATTCAAACTTTAAAAAATGATAAAATTCGCATTGCCAGATACAATCCCAAACCTATTATACGACTATTCTCAAGAATGAAGGACACGACACCAGAAGGTCAACGTTGCAATGTGGTTTACTCTGTTCCTTGCGGAGACTGTAGTAAGTCTTATATAGGTCAGACGGGACAGTGGTTGCGATCCAGACTCACCCAACACAAAAAGCGACATAAAATTAAAAAAGGCATCGTGCGCACTCTCTGTACACGCTAACACAGAAGGCCATTCTGTCAACTTTGGGGGTGCGAGTGTGTTGTGCTCAGAACCTAATTACAAAAGCAGACTTTTTCTTGAAATGTCTGAAATAGTTCACACCGAAAGTGTCATGAATTTCAAAACTGACACTGATGGGCTGAGCACCATTTACTCGCACCGTACCTCCTTAGTTGCAAAAAACTTTTGCCGCTGCGTTTGGATGATTCTGGCTAGCTTCCATTGTTACCGTCCCTCATTTTCAAAATTTTCTCCCAAAATTCAATTTCGGCCCAACCTCTCAAAATTCACTTTATACCGGGTGTGGCGGCACTTAAGACGCCTCGGACCATAGCTCCTTTACGATAAAAGCTATCGACAAAAATCTAAGAACAAAGTGGTGCATAGTTACCGTCGCTATGTTTCAAAAATATTTCTAATCATCAGTGGCGTGCCGTACTCCAGTGGCGTACCAAACTTATGTTTTTTTTAAATGGAATACCCTATTTTTTATTGCAGATTTGGAAAGTGCTCGACGAGTACTTATTTTTTATCTAACATGTTATACCCTTCACTTTAGCGGTTTCGCTGTTATAACCCCTTCTTTCAAAATTGCGCCCCATTTTTGAGATTTTTTTGTAGAGAAACTAATTGACGCCGGCGCCTAAATTTTGAATTGAAGTACAGTTTAAGGGGTCTGGCCACCATGAATTTTATTTTTTTTTCATTTTTTATTTTATTTTTTTATAATGAAGTTTGAAATGTTACGAACATTTTAAGACATTGGCGGTACTGAGAATCGCAAAATTGTCGAAGTTATAGGTATTTTTCGTTAGGAGAGTGGAGCCGCTGCGGACGGTCGACCGCGCGGTTTGACTCGCACGACGAATAATAATAATAATAATAGAATGAATATTCTCATACTGTTTCGAATAAAACAATTAGCTTTGGATATGTATGGACCAGGAATCGCTGATTGAAGGTAAGAGTCAGACTAAGAAAGAAAAACCGCGCCGTCGGACGTATAACCGCACACTTAATTTCTTTTGCGTTTATCTCGAAACTACATTTTCAGAACTGGGGTCATCGAAATCTAGTAAACTATCAGTCCGATTGCTCTGAAATTTCAACACAATACTGACAGATACATTATCTAAAGCATGACGTAGGATTTTTGCGATTACTTGATTAGTTTTTTTTTTGTTGACTTTTTTGTCTTAAAATTTAGGTGAAAAAATTACTTTTTTTTTCAGCTCACCACAATCTCTCAAAAAGTTGAAAAAAAAAGAAATCGCTACGTGATGTCGTAACTACACTATCCACAAATATGCTCTTTTTTTTGTTTTCGTTTTCAGATGCAAATGAACAGAGCTATCGATGACGCCACATCCCCCCCTTTGTACGGAGGGACTCCCGGGAAATGTATACAGCGCCGCCATTTTGAAATATTTTTCATTCAAAAATATGTTAGACATTCTTCAAACTATTATCTACATTGTGTAAAAAAAATAAAACAAAAATCATTTATACTTCAGAGTTTATGAATTTAGAAAAAAACAAACATTTTCCGCGCGACCAAGGTGGCCAGACCCCTTAAGACCTCGTATACCTTCACATATTTTTTTTTTTCGGGTAATTTATGGAAAAAAAAAATTTTTTGATTGATCTTCGCATGTTGTCATTTTTTCCGAAAATTTCAAATGGCACCCCCCTAAAAAAATTACGGCGTTGTACAGCCAAAACTCTAAATTTTTCATTGGTCTAAAAAAAATTACACATTGCATAACAAAATTTCGGAGAAAAAAGGAATTTCATCGCAAATGTCGGGAAACGTTTTCCGTTCCCAAGTGTGCCATGAGAAAACAAATACACAAATACGGTCAACATAATAGTATGTACCTATTTATTCAACATGATATGAAAAATGCAGATAAAGAAAATTTAACAACTTAAACTAAATGTTCGAAATGACGACCTTCCTGCTGGAGGCATAACCGCAACTTCGACTCACAGGTTCTAGACACTGCCCTAAGGACTTCTGGTGATATACCGCGGAAAGCCGCGCGGATTCTCTCCCTCATATCCTCGACAGTAGTTGGTACCGTCCTGTAAACCTCGTCTTTGATATGGCCCCAAAGGAAGAAGTCAAGGGGAGTGAGGTCTGGTGATCTTGGCGGCCACCTCACAGGACCCCCACGACCAATCCAGGAGTCCGGAAACGTTTCATCGAGAAATTCCGGAACGACACAGCTATTATGTGCAGGAGCTCCATCGTGCAGGAAAACTATCTGTCGAAGAGCGGCTAGAGGGACATTTTCCAAGAGATCATCCAAGTCGTCGTGAAGGAACCTCAAATAACTGTTGCCGTTCAGATGCCCCTCGATGAAATAAGGACCCAAAAGGTGTTCTCCAAGTATGCCTCCCCAAACATTCAGCGACCATCTTTGCTGGTGGTTTATCATTCGCATAGCTTGTGGGTTTTCATCGGCGTAATAATGGTAGTTGTGGCGATTGACACTATTAACAAATCGTATACTTTCGGAAAAATCATTATGAATCACCCGTCTAGAAAATTAACATCCTATCCAGGAAAAAACCTCGCATCGAGGAAAAGCACGCGAGGTCCTAATCACCTATCCGGTGTGGGAGCTCTACTTGTGACAGCATCCGAAAAGGTAGAGGATGAATCCATGGAAGAGGCTCCAAAGTCCATTTTATTTCCATCTAAACTCAATGTGGACCAGCAACGTGGTCAGTTTGAGTGGCTCAGCTCTGAGAAAGACCTTCACTCTAGTACGGATGAGCCTCCAACTCAAGAAGAGGAAGAAGACAACCGCAGTGTGGAAGAACCGGAGGGAGAGCCAGAATCAGGTGATGAGGATGATCCAGAAAGTGAAATGGATATAGATGGAGATGAAGAAGAGGACATTGAATCTATGACTCTCAATCCGTCTCTCACTGCTGCGGGGATCTTGACAAAAAAGAAACATGCTCCCTCATTCCACATCAACTTTGATTGTTTCGGAATGTCAGAGCTGTCGAACCTGGGCAACTGGTTGAATCAAGTAGCGGGCGGTGGGTTCCGTACATTTGGAGTCCCAGACAACAAGGGCTATCTCGTATATGTTAGATCTGATGAGCCGGAACAACGTGCGAGAGACCGATCTTGTAAGAGGCAGAGAGATCCCATCCCTGATGATAGCCCCCCGATGAAATCAGTGACCGTCCCTCAAAAGCCATTGAGAGTAGTTGACTCAGTTCCTGTATCCAGAATATTGGACAAGTTAAGAAAGGGTGTAGCCATGAAACCGAGGTCTAAGAGGGGGAGAGATTACTGGATATCCATGGAGAAAGAGGGCTTTGACGAGTCCACCGTTTCAGAGCTAGCAGGCCGCATGGAACATCCCAGATTGTCAGAAGTAATCAGGGACATCCTAACCTCACGGGGAGAGTGGCGCTTTTTATCATCTTCTCATTTCCTTCCTGACGACTAAGCATTTGTAGGACAGTTGTGATATGCCCTGATCTTTAGAGGATTTGTCATGCCCATTTCTATGGAACATTGCTTCATCAGAAAATAATACGCGCATAAGAAATGATTCCTCCTGCTCAATTTTGTTGATAGCTCACATGCCTCACATGAAAATCTTGAGGTTGCAATTCTTGGTGCAGTTGAATCTTAAATGGACGGAATTTGTACTTTTTAAGAACACGATGTACGGATCGGGTTGAAATATCGTGATTCCTACTAATATCACGGATACTGGTATGAGGATCTTCAATAACTGCCTCCAGAACCTGCAGTTCATTATTTTCGGTAATAACTGCCTTCTTTCTAACTCTCCTTGGCCGTTTCACACTTCCCGTAGTAGTAAATCTCTCCAACACTTTTTGAAACGCACGTTAGTAGATGATATTAGCGGGTTCTGGGACAGGAAGTAATCCCGGAAGTAATCCCGGAAAACCGGAAGTAAAATCTGGGGGAATTTAGTGGCGGGAAAATCAAATCTGGGGGATTCTGGTGGGGATAAATTCAAATTTGGGGGAATTTGGGGGCGGGAAAATTAAATCTGGGGGAATCGGTTGGGGATAAATTCAAATCTGGGGGATTTTGGGGGCGGGAAATTCAAATTTGGGTAATTTTGAACTCAAAATGGCCGGCAACTGTCTAAATCTGGGGGAATTTAGTGGAGGGAAATTTAAATCTGGGGAATTAAAATGGCAACAGGGGAGCTTTAAGTTCTACAGTGTTGCCGAAAAGGCATCTGATTTCCGGGATGTGCATCCGGTTTCACTAGAAAACGGCAACGTCGCAGAGCTTTAAGTTCAATTAAGTAGCGGGAAATTCAAACCCCAAGTTTTACCGGTGTACCAACTAACATCCAAAGTTCTACAGTGCTGCCAAAGAGTCATCTGATTTCCGGGAGTTGCTTCTAGTTTCATCCTAAAATGACAACGCTGCTATGCTTTAAGTTCAACTAAGTGGAGGCAAATTTGAAAATGTTTGATGAAATGGTGATAAAAATTAATTTGGTACGTAAATTAGGGGTATGCTTAGAAAACAAAAGTGTTTATTTCTTTTGGCCAGGTGTTGATTTCTTTTGGCCAGAGCGAGTCTCGTTTTTTGATGACTAATGCAATTCTTGGGATCCGCATGATGCATGGTTGTGCAATAATGAAACGGGAATGGAAACATTGAAATTATGTAAATAATATTTGTGTCTATGTGTGTGTGTAGAAGTCTTCAAGGTTAAGAGAATTTGAATACCACAGAATATAACGAGTACTTATTATGAATTCATCTTTATTGATGTAATCAACTTGTAACGCGATGCATGATCTTAGAAGTGTGATTAATAATCGCAAGTTTTTGCGTAAGAAACAAAGTATTATTTCGGTGAAAATTGTCAAATTAGAAAAGACAATCGAAAAACTGCGGAGAGACCTAGAATTGCGAAAAATTATAAACAACGAGTTGGCGACACGATTGAAAAAATTAAAAATCTAAACGAATATTTTTTTTTCGTATGTGCTAATTTGTGTGTAAAAGTGCTCGAGGTTGCAATCGAAATCGTTAATTTGTGATACAGACCGGTCGTTGTGGTCAAGAAAACGGTTGTCACGAAGCAAGTATGAACAAGATTTCATCAGTTTGAGTCTAGAAACGGTCAGAGAATGTCGTCTAGTTCGGTAGTGATTGCCGAGTTTCTAACAAGAAAAGAGTCAAATTTGGCTGAAGATGAAGGTGAGAAAATTGTAATGGATTATTGATAAATTATTACCTTCAATTACGTTTCCAGAATATGAAGAAGGATACGATGGTGGTCGATGTCCAGTTTGTCTCACAAACGTTGTAAAGTATGTAATTAATTGCGGACATATGTTTTGTTCAGCTTGTGCGACGAAATTAGCTGATTGTGCTGTGTGTCGAATGAAGAAATATTTTCTGCAACGAGTGTTTTTACCTACATATAAACGACAAGATGAGTTTAATTCATCGAAGAAAAGAAAATTAGATGAGGAAACAAAAGTTTTCACAACAGTAACCCCCGTTAGGTATCTACCCCGACAACTATTCGCAACAGAAGAAGAAGAAGAAGATTCATGGGATAGCTCATATTCACCACCACCTGCTATAACACCCCTGCAAAGTCCTACACCTGAGCCTCCAATCCTAAACAGTGATTCAGTATTTATTGACGAAGATTCAGAGGAAGCAATTTTTTCCACACAAGATATTATAGACAGGATGTACAATTAAAGTGTGATGGTAAGTTTTTACTTATAATGCGCAGAATCTAATCAAAACCGAGGATATACTTAAGATTGCTCTGAGAGAGTAATCATTCAAGTTGAAACAGTCAACTAATCAAGATGTCTTTCTCTACAGTTGAAAGTGCTGCAATGGTCGATCCGCTAGAAAATGAAGTTAAGAAGGAGTCGACACTTTTGGGTCAATCTACCTATCCTCTCAATAAGTCGGGATCAAAGAGCGTGTCCATCGGTATCAGCCCAGCGGTAGGATTCACACCAATCGTGAAAATCTGGGGAGCCCATGATCTACCTTTTCTAGTTGAAAATATGGTACCGCCTGGCTCTAAATTTAACAACACTAAATTAATTCCAAATTTAAATAATAAATCGAAATATATCATTCATTACCGTAACTTGAAACAGGCGCTATCAAACGGTTTGAAATTATCTAAAATTAACCGAGTTATTTCTTTTAAACAATCGGATTGGCTGAAAAAGTATATCGATTTGAATACTAGCATGCGACAATTGGCTGCTAACGATTTCGAGAAAGATTTTTTCAAATTGATGAACAATTCTGTTTTCGGCAAGACGATGGAAAACGTGGATAAGCGTGTAGACGTGAAATTAGTGAATCATTGGGAGGATATTGGTAAACGCCGCGGCGTGGAAAGCTTAATAGCAAAATTAAATTTCAATTGTTGTTCCATATTTAGTGAAAATTTAGTGGCAATCCAACTTGATCGATTAAAAGTAATTTACAATAAACCAATTTATGTCGGTTTTAGCGTTTTGGACTTGTCAAAATTGTTAATGTATAATTTTTATTATGAAAATTTAAAACCAAAGTATGGCAAAGGTGTGAATCTTTGCTACATGGACACGGACAGTCTTATATTGCGTGTTACGACGGACGACTTATACGATGACATGAAACAGGACTTGGATAAATTTGATACGAGTAATTTTGACATAGACAATAAGTATGGCATCCCATTACAAAACAAAGCCGTGTTGGGGCTTTTTAAAGATGAGCTCGGGGGAAAATTGCTAACTGAATTTGTTGGGTTGAGGGCTAAAATGTATGCTGTAGAAACCCCCGAGCAACTTATTAAAAAGGCTAAAGGTGTCAAGAAATGTGTTGTCGTGCAAGATTTAGATTTAAGTGATTATAAAAATTGTTTGTTTAAAAATGAACTTTCATTTAGAAAACAAAATTTATTCAGATCTATTAAACATACAATTTTTTCCATCACACAAAATAAATTAGCCTTATCGCCTCATGATGACAAACGGAACATATGCGCCGACGGGGTTCAAACTCTAGCCTGGGGACATAAAGATATTGTCTAATAATCCAGATTTGGGGATGTTATTCATTTTAAAAGGTAGCTACTTTAAATCTGTCATGTTTCATATGCTTCGCTATATATTTGTGTGTTTTCGTTTATATTGGGATATATTTTTTTAATCAATAGAATTATATAATGACTTAGTTTAGAATAGGATTATACAATGGCTTAGTTTATAATAGGATTATATTTGTTAGCTTAGGATAAATAGATTTGTAAATTATAATTTGCCTCAATACAAGTTTATCATACATTCAAGCAACATGGAAAGAATAATTGTATTACTAGTTGTTATCATTATTATATGTATTTCAATTTAACGGTAAACATATGATTATATATTTAATTATTTAACTGATGATAACAATTTTTACAGATGAATTTCACCTGTTTTATTTTATCTACAGCGTTTATATTGTTTATATTATGGGTAATGTGTATTGTCACTGGAGTGTTAAATATTATACACATTAAGTTTAAATAAAAAACACACATGTTAAAATTGAAAAAGCGATTTATTATTTCCTTAACCAGTATTTTCCTTTACATATTTTAATATTTTTTGCACGTTAACAATACTACAAACACTTAAGTTATTCCTATGTGATTGACAACAATAAATAGATTTTTTTAAATTAGGACAATTATCATCATATTCTAAATTAATAACAACATCATAAAACTGTTCCAGGTAAGTACATTTTTGGCTACCTTTCACGTACACAATATCCGCTGACAATTTTTTAAACAGTTTCGGTAATTCACTTAAATCACTTTCACCACTGCTGTAGGGGATTCCGTGGTAATTGTTTTCCAACCACCTAACTTGTTTCTTGAGTTCTTCATTTAGACGGCAAAACGGTGTTGGTGGCTTGAATATATATGCAAGTAATTTTTCTCCATCGTATGTAGCGGCAAGTTCCTTCGGAGTAAAGTCGGGTGTGTTGAATCCCTGGATGTCAATAAATAATATTTTCGGCGGAGGAGGTGACGTAATGCGTTTCAAGAGAACAGGTTCCAAAGTTTTTTCCATTTCTTGAACCCTCTTATTAAATCGAAGTCTGTCTATTGCCACCTGCATCCAGTTTATGGCATTATCATCTTCTTCCACCACATAGGTAAAAATGACAGGGACCAAATCGAAGCACACTTTTTTAAACATCTTAAATTATTTTTCTAACTATGCCAGATAACGGTGTGTATTCAACAATGGAATCGCTTAGAATGAGACAATAAGCACGAGTGTTGTCTTTAAATGGTTCAATAGCTTCCATCTCAATGCGCAAGTCCACCGTTGATGACTTTACGCTTTCGTTTTGTTTGGATACATCAAATACGAATAATGCATAATCTTTAAAATTCGTAAATGAGAAATGCGGTCTATTTGTATGATTGTAATAACTCTGCTGAAATTGGCAATACATGTTGTATACAGTTAAGTAATCATCATTTCCAAAATCCAAATTTAAGTGATCATATGGATAAGATTCTGAGTTCAGGTAAATTCGTATGTTTCTTATATTGCTGTTATCAAACATTGAAGCATCAGCACTACCCACACCCTTTTTATTTTCTTGGAAAGCGATAATTATGTATCGGGGCTTCTCCAAACTGCTTGAGGTTTTTACGGCCCATATATCATCTCTAGATTTTTTCATGGTTGGTAGTTCATGCAATTCCCATTTTCGAAATGGAATTAATATATTTGGATCGTTTTTAATTTGCTCAAACATTTGCAATTTTAATTCATCATTCAGTTGAATGTGTGGTACACGCCATTCAATTTTATTAAGTTTAAATTTAATTTGGGCAACAACCGCATCATCATCATCACATTTGAAACAATTCACATCACTGGAGGATCGCAATAAAACCAATTCCTGTTTTACATTGATTATTAATTTTTGGTAATCCTCAGCAAATCCCATTAAACACTTTAAAGGTATTTGCGCATAAAATTTCTTGTTTGGAAAAAATGTTTTTATGTGACCAGTCTTAGCCCATCCAGAAATACCGAGCACTTTCATGTCTTCTGAATCATCATATGAAACATATCCTTTTAGAGTACTAGTAATTCCCAAATCCCTGGTTCGATCGACTTCAATACCGTTTAGTTCATATCTAATTTCCTCAAACAGGAAAGCGAACGCATTTGTAACTAATTCAAATTTTTTACCCGCAGATAAATTGTATTCAACTTCCCCGCTCAAGTAAATGTAGCTGTCTGCTGGACAGGTATAAATATCTTGATTGTGTATTGTTATCCTTATCTCATCGCTGTTTCCAAAGTTTGTAGCTCTAGGTTGATATGTGTGATATTGATATTTGGCAATACTCTCGTCGTAGTGAATTTTATCGAATACCCCAATTTTATCCATTATATTTGATTTTATAACCGAGAGAAATTAATTTAGCGAGACTGATACGTGTCACTTCTTTGGGTGATGAACTCAAAGTGATAGTCTTTAGGTGTGCACCCTCCTTTTTATCAAAAACAATACCCATCACAATGTCTTTAATTCGAGTCTAACCAAAATATGTTCTCCTCTAAAATTTACAAACTCGCCTTCTTGATCAACAATTCTCAACGTTATATTATCAATTCTATCTCGAGTTTTTACAGGTAAATATAAAATATTTTTCGGCTCTATATTTATAGCAAAACCTGGATCAACAGATGGACTAAACTCGAACAAGGTGTGGGACAAGTTACTGTCGTAATAAGCACCGCTAGTAATATTGCACTCGATTCTTATACTGTTAACTTTAATTATTTGCACGGGTAAATCAGATGTATGCAGTGTCCCCGCTTTTAGAATTTTATTTCCGGAAAATCCTAATAATTTTCCAATAGTGCCTTTATGCGACGAAAAATCAATATCGTATTTACTTTTAATTTCACTCTTTAGAGTATTATTATTAGGTTTAAGTGATAACACTTTATCAGCTTCAGTTTGTGCCGCTTCGCTTATCAACAGCTGACGTTGTAAATATGATTCAATGTCATTAATTTCGTACGATCCCGTTGGAATTGAGATTATTTGATTTTTCCCATAAATAAATTTATTGTTCCGGTCCTCTTCAATATTCGGAATTGAATTATATGTATGAAATCCTATTAATCCTAAACAATATGGACGACTCGGATCAAGTTCAATTGGTGGATAATAGCTTACGGAGAGCACACTACTTACACCTTGCAGAGTGAAAGTTTGAGACATGACTAAAACATCTTTACTATATCATCTTTATTTATACAAAAATTCTAAGCACAAATGTCCACAGTTGTAAGAACTAAAGTTCTGATATTGATCATGATTATATTTTATATGACAATTATTAAAATATTTAATCAATTCTAGAGGTGGTGATAAATTTCCGAAACTATCAAAGTAACGAACAGTATCTCCAGCCTTTTTATAAGCCACCCAATGCGTTCCAAATCGATTAAAGTGGATCAATATACTGATAAGAGAGGAACCGATCGCAATATTTATTTAAAACTAAGATTTTTGGATTCAATTCGATTCATGTCATCGTCGCTTGAAAAATTAGCAAAGAATTTAAAACCAGATCAATTGATTAATGTTAGAAAACATTTTCCTATTGATAATCAATTTGATCTGGTAACGAAAAAAGGTGTATTTCCTTATCAGTACATGGATTCGTTGTCGAAATTGGAGGAAACAAAATTACCGCCGCAAAAATTCTTTTTTAATTCCCTGGCAAATACCGACATCACTGCTAAGGAATATGAACATGCGCAAAACGTTTGGCAGCATTTCAATTGTCGAAATTTGCGCGAATAGTACTTCGAGCGGGAGCTTGTTGATTAATGAATTAATGATACCTTCACCACTGTAAGTTATCATTTAGGAGACAATCACTGCTACAATGTTATATATACCCCCATACAGATGAAATTGCTATTAGTGCCATGAAGGTTATCAAACAGAAACAATCTCTTCCTATTTCAAATTTAGATAAGTGGGTAGGTGAGGGGTTTAAAAATCAAATGCGAAGACATGGTGATCTACTACCTAATTCAATTAGAGCGGTGATATGCGGTCCATCTAATTGCGGTAAATCGAATGTAATGCTATCACTCCTGTTCAATGAAAATGGTTTGAGATTTGAAAACGTGTACATTTACTCTAAGTCACTTTATCAGCCAAAATATACATTTTTGCAAAAGACGTTGGATGCTATCCCCGAAATTGAGTATTTTCCATATAAAGAGAATGCTGAAATTATAAGTCCTGAGGAGGCAAAAGAAAATTCCGTTTTCATATTTGACGATGTAGCGTGTGACAAACAGGATAAAATTAGAGAATTTTTCAGTATGGGGCGACATAAAGACGTTGATTCGTTTTACCTTTGTCAGACCTATACTAGAATTCCTAAACATTTGATACGGGATAATGCTAATTTTATTATATTATTCAAACAAGACGACCTCAACTTGAAACATGTGTACACTGATCACGTGAGCAGTGATATGACATTTGAGAAATTTAAGTCTTTATGTGTAGAGTGCTGGAAAGAAAAATTTGGTTTCATTACTATCGATAAAAACTCGGACGAAGGTAGATATAGGAAAGGTCTTGACCAGTACATAATACTGAAGTAATCATAGTTTCGCTACAGTATTAAAACAGCTGTACAAAGCTACACACTTCTTGTAACTACCTGTCTTTTAATAATAGCTACCTGATTTTGAATAACAGCTACCTGTTTCTGAATAACAGCTACCTGTTTTGGAATAATAGCTACCTGATTTGAAATAACGGCTACCTGTTTTTAAATAACAGCTACCTGATTTGAAATAACAGCTACCTGTTTCTGTGAAATGACTGATGTTAAAAGAAAAATAATAGCAGTTCAAAAGGCTATTAGAAATAAGGCATTAGCTCTGAAATTAAATCGTAATGAAAATGATGAGCGGTTAGAAAAATTGTACAAACCAATCACAGAGCCTTTAAAATCAATCATAAAAACTCAAGAAGAGGTGAATTTATCATTGATGAAGCCTGAATTAATGCCCGCCTCTACGCCTAATCCGTCACCCGCTAGGGGGAATTTTAGGATGGTACAAATTCCGAGACGGTTGGAATCCTCTACACCTAATACGTCGCCCGCTAGCGGAAATTTTTGGGAGGCACACATTCCGAGACGGTTGGAGTTTTTGGGAGATGAAGAAGTTTTTGAGCGAGATCCAAATGAGTCTTCATCACTTAGAGATATTACCTCCGCAGAAGAGCCTCCTTCTGAAGAAATAGCTAAGTATTTAGATAAATTTGCACCTCTACCCAGACAATATATTGAAGAATTAGTACACGCTGGAGGTGATGATTTTGATGCTGTCTTTGGTGTAACTTTCAATCCTGAAAATGATAAGTTTCGAATCGGAAAAACAGACATTGATCTAGATGGAAATGATTTAATTGTTAATAATGTGCGTTATAAGGGTACAGTGGGTTTATACGAATTACTCTTTAGAAAGGAACCTACGGCTTTCCATACTGAAGATGAGAGAAATTACATTGATATTCTGAAGAGAACAAATACGTTACACCGCGATTGTGACCCCTCGAAACAGATACGAGGCAACCCATCTCACAAATACAGAACAATCATAAAGCCTCTGCTGGATAAATATCCAACGCCGGTAAACAAATCATCGATTCCCCGTCCAACGAATCGTAAGAATTCCGCTCAGGGTCAAGGATTTGATTCAAAAATGGTCGTAGATGAAAAGCCCCACCGTTACACATATTGGGATGATCCCAATGAATTGGTTGACCGCTTATGGTTGTTGCATGCTTCGCAACGTGCGGGAAATACTTCTCACAACAATGAAATTGCTTCAATCGAGGAGGAGTTACGTGAAGCTAATATAATCTATTAACATAATGCTTATATATTACTCGTACAGTTGTCGTCAACCAGCTCTGACGTCATCCTGAACCTATACGATGAGCGTTGACAAGTTCGGACGACACTCTAGCAAATCTTTAGCTGGTGCTCGTGGCCCACCCGGTCCGGGATTTGTGATAACATCTGATGGGCATTTTGATTTGGAGAGAAGACGTTTAAAACGCGCATTAGATCCTCAAGATCCGGACGATCTTGCTACAAAATTATACGTGGATAATATTAAAAAGAGTGTTTTAGATGGTTTTGATAAAAAAATTACGGCTGCGAAAACTTCTCTAGAAAAAGCGATAAATGGAAAAGTGAATCCAATACAAAAAATATTACAAGCTACCTCGAGTGACATTAAAGATTTAAAGGGGATTACATCTAATATTAAAAATGATGCAAAAAAACTGAGTGAGGGGCACAATAAGAAAATTGATGCCGCTACATTTCATTTGGAGGAAGCCATAAAATTGCATATTAACCACGTTTTAAAACAGGTAGAAGAAATTAAGATTAAAAATGATGTCACTCATAAAGACATTTTGGAGCGTTTACAAATTTATGAAAAGGCAATAAAAGATGTTGTTCTGAACTTAAACATCATTTCTAAAAACGTTTCGAAACCTAGAGGAGGTTCTCAATGAGTAAAATTAAAGGCGATATTGTTAAAGAACTTCATAGACCTGCTAGAGTAAAATTTCCACGTCGCCGTACAATTATTAAAGGATTGGATGATTTGTGGCAAGCTGATTTAGCTGAATTTGGACTTTATGCAAGAGAAAATAAAGGTCATAAATTTATTCTCGTGGTGATTGATTGTTTTTCAAAGTATCTGTGGACTGTGCCGCTAAAAGATAAATCTGGGATAAATGTTACATCAGCATTTAAAAGTATACTTTTGAAGGATGGTCGAATGCCTACAAATTTACAAACTGATCAAGGGAAAGAATTTTATAACAGTCAGTTCCAGACTTTAATGAAAAAACATGGAATTAATCATTATTCCACTTACACGATTATGAAAGCCTCGATGGCTGAGCGTGTAATTAGAACTATTAAAGAGAAACTTTATCGCGCCTTTAGTCTGAATGGAAAATACCGCTGGCTAAGTATTCTGGATCAGATCACGGATGATTACAACAATCGTAAACATGGCACGATAGGAATGCGTCCCTCTGACGTCACTAAAGATAAGGAGAAACAGTTATTAAATTCGGTTTATTCACATATTAAAATCGCTGGACTTGTAAAATTTCGAGTGGGTGACGTGGTTAGGATAAGTAAGCAAAAAGCACTTTTCGATAAGGGGTACACACCAAACTGGTCTACTGAATTGTTTAAAATTATGAAAGTTAAAATATCGAATCCCACAACTTACCTGCTTCAAGATATGCAAGATGCACCAATTACTGGAGCATTTTACGGCGAAGAACTTCAAAAGGTGAAACATTTGGACGTGTATTTGGTGGAAAAAGTTTTACGGAGGAAAGGCGGCAAGATCTACGTTAAGTGGTTAGGATTGGACAAGTCCCATAATAGCTGGATAAATAAATCTAATATTGTATAATATTGAAATAAAAACATTTTTTTCATTAATACATTTTTTTTATTTTTTATAACCTCTACATATAAAACATATTGTACTTATAATAATAAATAATATAACTGTTGCTATTGCCCAAAATGATATCCACATGCTGAGAGAAATTTGCTCGAAATCATCCAACATCATCGGATGAGTAAAATTCCTTCCATTCTCTTCTTGAATTGGAAGCTTCATTTTGAGTGGTTACAAGTTGCGAGATTTATCTTATATATGCACTCCAGACAGCGGATCTTTGGTGGTGGTGGACCATCGACCTGATGTTCACCTGTACTAAAATGCTTGTGGCAGGGAAGTCTCTCTTCTGCTTGCTGTTTATATTCTGATGGTAGCGCCCCCCAAATTTCTAACAGTTGAACTCCTTCGACCTTATTTAAATAATGAATGGGTAAATATTTTACTTGATTCTCTGTTAAACGCTTTTCATAAAAAGCTTCAATAGCCTCATCTACTTTGTTTTCCATTCTAACTCTGTCAAGGTATGATTACTACTGATAAACACTTATAATTTCACTGAACTTAATAGTAAGAGGTTTGATGTGTAATTAAACATATTAGATAAGTTTTAAAATCATACTTTTTATTGAAATATTTTATTTATTTCAAAATCGAGACACATTTTATTATAATGAATATGAATACATTCCAACATTAAATAAGCATTTTGCGAATTTACGTGTGATGAAATTAGAGTTGATACATTGTTATATAAATCACCATCCAATTTTAAACAAGAGGATAATATCATGTTGTAATACATATTAAATTCCAACGCTTTTAATACATTCAACTTGTAATTAATAACTTTTCTCAAATCGAATAAATTTCCAAGTGTTTCTTCCGACACTACAACACTTAAGCCGCGTTGTTCAATCCAAACGGCCATTATATCGCGATACTCGTTCTTGGTGATCTTGTGATCGCCGATGGTGATGGTCTGCTGCATCTCTGAGATGTTGATTGCAGAAAACTGGTTCCATTCCTCCTCGCTGAAGAAGATGCAGGAATGGGCTCCCCAGATTTTCACGATTGGTGTGAATCCTACCGCTGGGCTGATACCGATGGACACGCTCTTTGATCCCGACTTATTGAGAGGATAGGTAGATTGACCCAAAAGTGTCGACTCCTTCTTAACTTCATTTTCTAGCGGATCGACCATTGCAGCACTTTCAACTGTAGAGAAAGACATCTTGATTAGTTGACTGTTTCAACTTGAATGATTACTCTCTCAGAGCAATCTTAAGTATATCCTCGGTTTTGATTAGATTCTGCGCATTATAAGTAAAAACTTACCATCACACTTTAATTGTACATCCTGTCTATAATATCTTGTGTGGAAAAAATTGCTTCCTCTGAATCTTCGTCAATAAATACTGAATCACTGTTTAGGATTGGAGGCTCAGGTGTAGGACTTTGCAGGGGTGTTATAGCAGGTGGTGGTGAATATGAGCTATCCCATGAATCTTCTTCTTCTTCTTCTGTTGCGAATAGTTGTCGGGGTAGATACCTAACGGGGGTTACTGTTGTGAAAACTTTTGTTTCCTCATCTAATTTTCTTTTCTTCGATGAATTAAACTCATCTTGTCGTTTATATGTAGGTAAAAACACTCGTTGCAGAAAATATTTCTTCATTCGACACACAGCACAATCAGCTAATTTCGTCGCACAAGCTGAACAAAACATATGTCCGCAATTAATTACATACTTTACAACGTTTGTGAGACAAACTGGACATCGACCACCATCGTATCCTTCTTCATATTCTGGAAACGTAATTGAAGGTAATAATTTATCAATAATCCATTACAATTTTCTCACCTTCATCTTCAGCCAAATTTGACTCTTTTCTTGTTAGAAACTCGGCAATCACTACCGAACTAGACGACATTCTCTGACCGTTTCTAGACTCAAACTGATGAAATCTTGTTCATACTTGCTTCGTGACAACCGTTTTCTTGACCACAACGACCGGTCTGTATCACAAATTAACGATTTCGATTGCAACCTCGAGCACTTTTACACACAAATTAGCACATACGAAAAAAAAATATTCGTTTAGATTTTTAATTTTTTCAATCGTGTCGCCAACTCGTTGTTTATAATTTTTCGCAATTCTAGGTCTCTCCGCAGTTTTTCGATTGTCTTTTCTAATTTGACAATTTTCACCGAAATAATACTTTGTTTCTTACGCAAAAACTTGCGATTATTAATCACACTTCTAAGATCATGCATCGCGTTACAAGTTGATTACATCAATAAAGATGAATTCATAATAAGTACTCGTTATATTCTGTGGTATTCAAATTCTCTTAACCTTGAAGACTTCTACACACACACATAGACACAAATATTATTTACATAATTTCAATGTTTCCATTCCCGTTTCATTATTGCACAACCATGCATCATGCGGATCCCAAGAATTGCATTAGTCATCAAAAAACGAGACTCGCTCTGGCCAAAAGAAATCAACACCTGGCCAAAAGAAATAAACACTTTTGTTTTCTAAGCATACCCCTAATTTACGTACCAAATTAATTTTTATCACCATTTCATCAAACATTTTCAAATTTGCCTCCACTTAGTTGAACTTAAAGCATAGCAGCGTTGTCATTTTAGGATGAAACTAGAAGCAACTCCCGGAAATCAGATGACTCTTTGGCAGCACTGTAGAACTTTGGATGTTAGTTGGTACACCGGTAAAACTTGGGGTTTGAATTTCCCGCTACTTAATTGAACTTAAAGCTCTGCGACGTTGCCGTTTTCTAGTGAAACCGGATGCACATCCCGGAAATCAGATGCCTTTTCGGCAACACTGTAGAACTTAAAGCTCCCCTGTTGCCATTTTAATTCCCCAGATTTAAATTTCCCTCCACTAAATTCCCCCAGATTTAGACAGTTGCCGGCCATTTTGAGTTCAAAATTACCCAAATTTGAATTTCCCGCCCCCAAAATCCCCCAGATTTGAATTTATCCCCAACCGATTCCCCCAGATTTAATTTTCCCGCCCCCAAATTCCCCCAAATTTGAATTTATCCCCACCAGAATCCCCCAGATTTGATTTTCCCGCCACTAAATTCCCCCAGATTTTACTTCCGGTTTTCCGGGATTACTTCCGGGATTACTTCCTGTCCCAGAACCCGCTAATATCATCTACTCACGTTCATTTGGATGTGCCCTGTGCGGATATCTCGCAGCGTACACTCGTGATGCCAAGAAACAATTCTTGTTACATTCTCCAAGAATAAATATCATGTCAACCATTTCCTCTTGAGTTCGGAACATTTTTAGAACGTTTATCAAAAATGACTTATGGCTGCTACTGACGTCTAATAATTTACTTTGACAATTACCAATCTTTTGTTTTCTCATGGCTCACTTGGGAACGGAAAACGTTTCCCGACATTTGCGATGAAATTCCTTTTTTCTCCGAAATTTTGTTATGTAATGTGTAATTTTTTTTACGCCAATAAAAAATTTTGAGTTTTGGCTGTACAACGCCGTAATTTTTTTAGGGGGGTGCCATTTGAAATTTTCGGAAAAAATGACAACATGCGAAGATCAATCAAAAATTTTTTTTTTTCCATAAATTACCCGAAAAAAAAATATGTGAAGGTATACGAGGTCTTAACCTGTACCTCAATTCAAAATTTAGGCGCCGGCGTCAATTAGTTTCTCTACAAAAAAATCTCAAAAATGGGGCGCAATTTTGAAAGAAGGGGTTATAACAGCGAAACCGCTAAAATGAAGGGTATAACATGTTAGATAAAAAAATAAGTACTCGTCGAGCACTTTCCAAATCTGCAATAAAAAATAGAGCATTCCATTTAAAAAAACATATGTTTGGTACGCCACTGGAGTACGGCACGCCACTGATGCTTAGAAATATTTTTGAAACATAGCGACGGTAACTATGCACCACTTTGTTCTTAGATTTTTTTCTATAGCTTTTATCGTAAAGGAGCTATGGTCCGAGGCATCTTAAGTGCCACACCCGGTATAATAACATCAGATTACATTCATTTTAACCTTTGCTCTGTATTTTCTTACATATAATTTTACAGATTAATTGTTGGTCTCGGGTAACGACATACCCTCCTTCTTCTTCTCTGTCATTCAAGATCATATATTATTAATCCAACAATTAATAGTCAGTAAGTTCGGCTCTCTATAAAGGTCACTCTATGTTATTTTCAGCCATTACAGAGTTCTATTTTCGCCTCTTCTCCGCAGATAAATTTTCAATATGTAGAGTCAATAGATAATTCAATTAGTTTTAACTCGCTCCACCGGTTGCGAAATGTCGCTCCCGTATTACCAGTTAATTTATTGTTAAATTCCCTAGTTGGTTGCCCTGTTGAGAAGAATACCGATTTTGGAGTAGCTGCATTGACGTTGGCTGCACGTTTGACACGTCGATTTTTCCGTTGCTATATTCAACTCCATCAGCTCTCCGAAACCGACATTCCATCTCTGATATGGCATCCATCTTGTTTCAATTACCATGTTAATGAATCAAGTTTTTTAATCTGTTCACGCGTAATGTTATTCGTCATCCATCATTGTCCCTTGTGCTTCTATGTAATTGCCTAAAGATGTTTCCAATATTCACGGTTGCTAGTTTTACTAAAAACTCACTATTTAGTAAGTATAAAACCAAAATTGTAGATTATGTTGACTAATACCACGTTTGTTGATCGATTCAATTAGAGCCCTGATGAAGCTGTAAATAAACGGCGAAATATTGGCAGTAAATAACAAGAGTTATCCTACCAGACCCAAGCCGCACACCCGTAACGTAAATTCGGTTTTCTAACTATAACGGCTGTTATACCCCTTCGTTATATACAGGGTGTCCTAAATAGAGTAGGATTGCATGGGTATCTTTCTTATTCTTAAAGCTAGAGATCTGGTTAAATGGGCAATGTTGTGCAGTTTTCTATGCTGATTCAGATTATGTTGAGAAATTTTCAAAATTCCGAGCAGTTTAGAAAATATTTTAAAAAAACTGAAAATCGCGATTTTCAAAGAAATAAAATGTCTCAATAATTATTAAAGATGCGAAAATAAGTTTTAAATAAAAGTTACTTGGTTTAATTAGGCAAACATAGAAATCAAGTCAAAATAAAATTCAAGATGGCGGTTTCCGAGATATTAATACCAACTTTCTTATTTCAAATGGCCGCCATATTTGATTTTTACACGCATAAATAGACTTTTTTTCTCTTTTCAACGATGTACAACAACCTATGTCAAAATAAAAAAGAGGTAATACGACTAAGTAGTAAAATAACAATAAATTATAAAAAATGCTCAAAATGTTGACCGTTATTGGCCAAACACAATTGACAGCGTTTTTTTTTTATATTAGTAGTTAAAGTTGGCACAGCCATACGAGAAGAAACAATAAAAATAAAAAACAAATACATATTTTTGAACCACGAATTTGTTGCTAATTAGTTGCCGTATTTCCGATTTTGTTGCTCCAGTCGTTTTCGAAAAAAAAAAACAATGGCTTTGCTAGCTTAAGTTAACGTTAGCACAGCCATACGAGAAAAAACAATAAAAATAAAAAACAAAGACATATTTTTGAACCACGAATTTGTTGCTTATTAGTTGCCGTATTACCGATTTTGTTGCTCCAGCCGTTTTGGAAAAAAAAACAATGGCTGTGGTAGCTTAAGTTAAAGTTGGCACAGCCATACGAGAAAAAAAACAAACAAAAAATAAAAAACAAAGATATATTTTTGAACTACGATTTTGTTGCTAATTAGTTGCCGTATTACCGATTTTCTTGCTCCAGCCGTTTTCGAAAATAATATAGGGTGGAAGAACCAAGTACGTACACCCCTACCACTTGGTTCGACCACACCCTCGATCACCCTACAACGGTTTTGAATAATATGTAGGACAGTTGATCTTGTTCCTCGAGAAGAAGCAGTCAAGTTTTTTTTACTTCGTCGCGAAGCTGCCGGTGCAGCCAGTTAGTTTGTTTTTGCTTTGGCCAGTGACAAATTTTTCATTATTAGTTTCGTTATTGTTTTGTTATTCAGTTTGTTATTTTAGTTTTATACTTCTATTTTAGTCATAGCGTGTTTAGATTGTCTTTTTTATTTTTGTTTGTTTTTATTCTTTATATTTTTGGATTAATATAAGTTAAATTTCATAATAGTTTTGTTGTTTGAATTCTTTTTTGTTGTTTTTCCGGTAATTGTGAGTGCGGAACGAGAACCGACAGTGACAAGGTCAGTTTTTTTTAAATTTATAATTTAGTTTTCTATTTTCTTCTTTGTACATGTTCATGCTCTCCGAACATCTGTTGCTAGTACGATAAGTTCACCGAGGGTTGTACAGTTATCGAATGTGATATTTACTTTTTTTGTTTAGTTCTATACGTGTATGATTTGCTTACTATACACCCCCGAGTGTAACAAGATGTTCTATTATTTGATTGATGCTGCTGTTGTTAATTCCTATATTTTATATAAAATAGGCGCTTCTACTAACCAGCCTACGTACAAAGCAAAATCACATCTAAAGTTCAGAAGCATTCTTGCAAATCAATTAATAGGAGAATTTTCGTCAAGAAAATCTGTTGGATTCGGCCCTATATACGCTAAATCGTACTTTCGGCCCGATTTTTATAACCGAAATAAATGGTTTGGGTAGAGGCAGGCGAAAAAAATAATATGCATAATCTAGACAACCTTCCGCGGAATATGAGTAGGCTATGCAAAAATCTGACAGTGACAGTTCAATGGTGCGCGATATAAAATTTCCTGAAACACTGTTTTTACTTAAGGCAGGCGAAAAAATATCGAGTGTAACTCATGCCAAAATGCTTTAGCACTTTTAGCCCATTTTCGGCCCTTGATACAGTATATACTATATTACAACAATAACCATCATAACATTTTCAACGTCGGCAACTGCATCCAACATTGCAGGCTCTCTCTTTTATAACCTGAAGCATGTTCAGGTAGTTTATAAATGGAACCCACGTAATTAAATGTAGCATAGCGCACGTAGGGACCGTGCGCTATCGTACATTTATCGGGAATAAAATTGCTGTACTTTTAAAAATTTTCAACGTCATTATTAATTCCTGTCAATAGCGTAGCTTCAAATTTTGGGCCCCACTGTGAAATTTAAAATGGGCCCCTACATTTTTACTTCCACTAATGGAAAATCGGGAATGTATTGTTTTCAACATTCGGTTCCTATTTGAGTTGGGCCCCCCCGGGGATGTGGGCCCTATGCTACGCTACTGGGTGTAGTCGACCCACCCATATGGTTTGGTTGCAAATCGGCACGCCTTATATTCGAGAGAGCATGATACGGCACGTTTTTGTTTTTGTTTGTTTCTTTTGGCGAGTGCCGTCATTATAGCTTGAACAAAACTGAGCAAAAATGCCAAAAAGGAAGCAGTCCCAAGTTGTGAAAGGAAGTGAGAAGATAGATGAAGTTAGTACCAGTAAGTTAAAATACAGATTTTTAAACCTATTTTAGCAACTCGCTTAAATTAGAAGAGGCATGTGTGCATTATTTTCTTGACTTTTTACTTAAATGTTTGGTAAGAAAATTTTCATATAATTTAATACATCTGCTTGTGCCATTATTTATGCCTACAACCTGGCATTTAACATTTTTAGGATACGGCTTCATTTTAACATTGATTTAATTTCTTAGGGCTAAATGAAATAAGAAAGTAAATTTTTAGAGAGATGAGGTTTTAATAAGCTTGAGAGCTCTTACGCTTGAAATCTAAAATGACTTAAATTATTTCATTTAATTTTAGGCCATAGGGTTAGACATTTGGAAATAATATGCGGTACATTCAACCAAAATAGTTTTGGTAATTTCGGCAATGTCCAGGGGAAAGATGTGCACGGCATGTGCATTAGTGGCATTGTGCGTTGCCTCAGATGTTTTTCCTCCAGCTTGGGCCAAAGAGACCGTAGACGCCGTTCTGAAGGTGGGGATCAATTTTATAGGGTTTGTATCGAGGAGCGAAGAACTAAGGCCCTCCGCACACGGGGCGATTGGTACTCGAAGCTTGAACGACTCGAAGTCGGAGCGATATTGCGTTACGTACGAAGCACGCGTCACAAGCGGGAGGTCCTCCGTACACGAGTCGAGATTTCTCGACAGTCAGCTTGCGGCCTTAGGAGCGTGCAAAACTTCTTCATTTTACTTTTTTTAACTTATAATTTGTATAATGGACAGTTCAAGTGATGAGGAAGACGCAGTTATGTTTTATTGGTACCGTCGCATGAAAAGAAGGACCCAGAGAGTATGGGTGCATCTGTACATAGAGCAGCACTTTCATTGTCGGCTGTTTGTTGCGGCAAAAGAATTACAAGAGAGCGATGCAAAATTTTTGGCATTCTACAGAATGTAGAATCGTACGTTGGACTTGTAGAAACTATAGCGCCGGCCATTCACTACGTGAATACTAATATGAGGGAATGTGTGAGTGCAGAAGAACGCATACTGATAACATTAAGGTAAGTTTTTTATTAAAAACAATTATAACGGTGAAGTAATGTAATACACGTGTTTACAAATGTATATGACTATTGTCTAAGGACAATTCAGATGGATCGGATGATTGCACATATGTACTTTCCGGTGTTGTATATTCACACTGACGAATTTGTTGCGGGTCAGTGCTGAAGCTTGCTTTAGTTGGGCACTGGTAGGATTGCACCACACTTGTACCAGGATGGTGTATGATTTCTGGGGATGTGCCCATTACTTCATCTATCAGAAGCAACATTTTCCTTTTGCATGCTCTTAATTGAACGTCGCTTATTTGCATTAAGTCAGGGATAAGACTATTTACAAAATTTTGCACACCCTCCTTTTTTTCTTGAGCATAAGTGGGTGTGTGGGCTAGTCTGGCTTTCTTGGCTGCAAAATATTCCATAAAGACTTGATCGGCGTCACTCTGCATACTCTTTCTTTTCAGAGTGGTCGCTGGAGATGCTCTTGGTTGTGTATCTGTGGGGGGTTGGGGTGATGGTGGCAACGATATGAAGGAGGGCGCTGAGTGTGACTGCTGGTCGGTTGTTTGAATGTGTGGTTCAAGAAATGTATCCTCTGAGGGATCATAAATTTCGAACTCTTCAGGTGTTTCCGAGATTTTCGGTAAATTTCCAGAAGGGGTACGGGCTACCTTTATGAAGGGCAGAGTGAATTGCATGGCATCTGTCAGGTAATACGGCCTTCTTTTACTTGCTCCACTCCCACTTGGGTTTGGGAGTTTTTTCCTCATTATTTTATAGGAGATGAAGCTTTCCCGTTGTCAAAATATTTACTGAGACCTTACTCAAAACGGGTTCTTGACAATCAAAAAAGAATTTTTAACTATCGATTAAGCCGGGGAAGAAACACAATTGAATGCGCATTTGGTATGATGACTGAGAAATTCCAAGTACTTAGTACAGCGATACGTTGCCGGGATGATAATACGATCAATGACATCATAAAATCGGTTTGTGTACTTCATAACTACATTAGAAAAAGAGACGGTTGTCAATACACACCGCAACTACTGGAAGAAAATGTCAGTAACGCTGGTTCTGCAAACTCCATAGGTTTCACGCCACCACTTCGGGCGAAAATATACAATTGTTCTACCGCTAACGCTTTAAGAGACTACCTAACAAATTATTTTCTGATACCAAGTGCATCGCTGCCTTGGCAGTGGAAGTATTGCCTTTGAATGTACAGTCAGAGAAAATACAATTGCGAAACTCGGTGCTTGGTTCGGTCGAAACCCCCTGCATAAAATACAATTATGAGGTAATAGAATTTACAAGCCTGGTTCCCTTCTCGCCCCTAAGTGATCGAGTGACGGATTCCATATCTGTGATTTTTTTCATCTTCCAATTTTTGATGCGTCATCTTCAAAAATTCGAATAACTAAATTTTTTACGTTATTTTGATATTTTTGATATTTTGACAATTGAAGAGTAATTTTATATAAAATTATTGGTAATATTTTAGTATTAATAATTTTATTTCAGTTTCGTATGAAAATTCCAGTTTTGCCAAGATTTGACCTTGAAACCCTTGAAACATGAAATTTTATTTTTTTTAATCACTAAAAATTATTATAATAATCTGAAAAATTCACATATATTTTTTACCCAAATAAAAGGTTATTTAGGGTATTCATTTTTTTTCCTCAGTTTAACCATTTTTTTCGCCCCTAAGCGATCAAGTGACGGAAAATTGTATTTCGTCAATGTTCTTTCAATGTTTGGTGCGTCATCTTGAAAAATTTGAATAACCAATTTTTTTACGACATTTCATACCTTATCACGTGTTTGTGAATATAAGGAAACCATAATATTTAATGCTTATATTGCCCTTTTCAAACTAAATTGCTGTAACGATTTAATATGCTACGAGTGCCAGCCATGTTATAATATTAGGTATTATTGGGATGGTCACTCTGCATAAATTCGGCGCGTAAATAAACGAGCGGAGTGTATTAGACGACCTCGTCTAGGCGGGAGGGAATTCCACAGCGCGTCACGAAATGCTAGTAGTGGGAATAATATCCTTCCCACTCTGCGCGAGTGAGCAGTGGGGAATCGGCGCGACTACGGATTATTTAAACCGCGACGAGAGCACCAGGAGACAGATTCCTGGTAGCATAGGCCTCGTGAGGAGTGCTATTAGAGAATTGGTGCTGGTGCAAGATATAGGCCGTTTGCGGTGGTATTTTGTATCAGTACGAGACAGGGGCGCGACACCGAGGGTGTAAGTTATTGTGGAGCATAGGCCGTTTGCGGTGGTGCTTTACATTAGCTATACCGAGTATATGAGTTATTATAAAGTATAGGCCGTTTGCGGTGGTACTTTGTATTAGCTAATAACGTGGGCGGCATCCGGACAGGGGCGCGACACCGAGGGTGTAAGTTATTGTAGAGCATAGGCCGTTTGCGGTGGTGCTTTACATTAGCTATACCGAGTATATGAGTTATTATAAAGTATAGGCCGTTTGCGGTGGTACTTTGTATTAGCTAATAACGGGGGCGGCATCCGGACAGGGGCGCGATACCGACGATATAAGTTACTGTAGAGTATAGGCCGTTTGCGGTGGTACTTTGCAGTAGCACGAAATGTAACTAAGCGCGGTACCTATAAAATCACCGGTATAAAGTATAGGCCGTTTGCGGTGGTACTTTGTATTGGCGTGAAACGGAGACTAATTTGATAGCAAGAATCAAAACATTTCTTCGAAGTAAAGGCCAAATGTGGTATACTTTGAAGAAACGTGCGCACCGTACCGATAGAACCGAAAATCTTCAAAATCCGTAATTTAATTGAAGCGGTTACCGAATTAACCTGGCCGACCGAAATAATGATTAAATAACCTCCGAACCGTTTCATTTGTTAATTGTAAATAAACACAATTATTTAGGTTTCAGTCAAAGGAAACCTATCAGAGAGGAGAACCAAGACTAGCCGTGCAGATCCCTGTCAGGATCACCACCGTCGCCAATAGAGGAGTTAATTTCTGAAGAATTAATTTATTTTATTATTATTTATTGTAAATAGATTTTTTTTTGGGTGAATATATTGGATTTAATTATTGTTTAATTTATTTATTGGACCAAAGGTAATTAATCAGTAAAAATATAAATTGAAAGTGAAAAATAAATGAAATGAACTCCGGACCAGCCCGAGGTGTACTAGAGATAGTATAAATCATAGTTGCACTGATCATTAATTTTATGACTAGTGAGCTAGACTGTTACAATAAACTTAGAAAACTTAGAACTTAGAAAAAACAACGTATTTGAACGATTGTTTAAAATTTTAGGTTGTCACTCGATCACTAAAATTATTAATACTAAAATACTTATAACAATTTTACATAAAATGATTGCTCAATTGTTGATAAATTTATAAAAATATCAAAATATGGAAAAAATATTAGTTATTCGAATTTTTGAAGATGTCGCACCAAACGTTGGAAGATGAAAAAAGTCACATAGATGATATTTTATTGATAGCAATCATATGACGAAATAAAATTAGTTGGCAAATTTTTTATTTTTTTAATACTCCAAATAACGTATAATGGCCTTGAAGAATTCACCTTATTTGGTATTTGGGTCAATAATATATGTGATTTTCAGATTTTTTAAATATTTTTTTAGTGGTTAAAACAATTATATTAGAAAAAATCTTATTTTGGGCCTTCCCGGGTCATGTCGGGGGTTTTTGATATACGGCTTACGACTACTTTGGTTATGGTCACAACTAATGAAATTTTCATATTTATTTAAAAATCCGTGTCGGGTGGCATTTTGACAATCTTACCTCGGGATACCCTTTTATTACCTCATAAATGGATTTTAAGCAGGGACTGGTTTCGACCGAACTAAGCACCGACATGCGGCAGCATTCCCTCGCCGAGCGGATTTCGCATTTGTATTTTCTCTTACTACCTGCTTAGGTAGTTTTTCGTTACGGTTTCTATTTTATATCTTGTTTTTTTTTCTAGTATGAAGTAATTCAATAAAAAATTTGATACAACTACGTTTTCTCACCACACATGTATAATCGATTTAAAGAAAATTCTCCGCTATTTCATCATTCTTAATTTCTTTAAATATGTTTTTCAAATTAAAATGTTGTATTGTTAAGTTTCATTAATTTCCGATAATCTATAAAACGTTTCGGTTCCGATAATCGATAAAATATTATGCATGTGGTGAAAAAATACTTGTACGATATTTTTTAATCAGTATTAAAACTACGTAACGTTAAAAACATGAATTAAATTAGATTCTAACCTGACAAATTGGCTTCTTTGGAAATCTCATTCTATGCTCTGTCCATACTGTCCTTCCTAGAATACTCTCGGAGGGTATGGTTGTACAGCTCTGGGTGTTTTTCCACTGCGCCGACAAATTTTAAATTAAAAACCTCCATGACACACGCGAGCCAAGCGTCACGCTCGATTTTTCTCGTTCCGAACTGTTCGCACAGTTCGAGACGAGTTCGAGACGAAATCGCACCGATTACGCTTCGAGTACCAGATGCCGCACTCAAGTCGCCCCGTGTGCGAAGGGCCTTACTCGCCACATGCGACCAGCCCCCACTTGACTGCCGATGAAGTTACACGTGATATGTGCAATACATTTTCAATTGCAGACTATGCCATTGTCCGACGCTGTACGGAGCAAATTCTACTAGCCGTATATGGACATTTAGACTACACAGTCAATGACATGCTTGCCATTCGGATTGACGCGACTCTTTGAATCGGCCTCTTTTGGACTATTTATATGTACTGCCCAGACAATAGCAATAATGAAGGTGGCCATGTCCGATGGCACCATTCAATATTGCATGGTTGATTCGCATTCTCGCCCAAATTTTTTCTGTGCGCCCAATTCAGTTCAGCCCAATGCATTTTTAGTACGATGTACAGCTGTACAGCAACTCGGAGAAGTTCTTTTAGAGATACATCGTCTCTAACCCCTTTGACTCAGTATGCGATACATGCTATTCTAAAGCTTGTCGCCCACTTGTCCGTTCCGTTCCGTCACGTCACGTTCCGTGGCCGTTTCCGGCAGACGACCGATAGTAGCATCGCCCACTTTTCCGTCGACAACCGGTAGATTGCGGACTGAAAACCGAAATTCTGTCAACAGTCTAGTAGTGAAGGTGCAAGATGCATGTCAACAGTAGCAGTAGCTCTGATGAAGAAAATATCATAATAATGGCCGCTTTAGCAGACGAGGAAAATATAAAGAAAAAAAGGAAAATGTGGGTCCATCCTATTAATAAAAAAAGAGCTCATTTCGGAGAATTGCATCATCTTTTCGACGATTTAAAAGAAGACGAAACAAAATTTTTTCAATACTTTAGAATGTCACATAATAAATTTTCTGAGCTTCTTGAAATACTAGAACCTGAATTAACGTTGCAGAACACTACATTTCGTAGAGCAATAACAAAAGAAGAAAGGCTTGCTGTGGCACAGAGGTAAGTATAGAAAAAACATGTTTGGCTTCTTTTTATGTCTATTAGTTTTATTAAATGCAAAAAAAAGAATTAAAATATTTCAGAAACTTTGGTAAAAGTCAACTAATCCTAAATAAAAATAATTTACACTTTTTGACAATAGTAAATAAGTAGCAAAAAATCCTAATTAAAAAACAAATAACACTTTTTGGCAAAAGTAAACCAGTATTAATTCTCTCTCACTACATAGTTTCCTGCCATTATTTTCTAATGTTTATATTGTCTAGTGTTTGTGGCGGTGTACATTGCTGATATGGTATGTCTGGAGAATGTTGTGAATATAGCATGGTGGGTGGTACAGATGAAATGTGTTGTGTTTCGGGATATGGCGACTGATACCACTGTTGTTTGTCAAAGTGTGTCGGTTGGTATTGCTGATTATCGAAAGTACCAAATTGACTCGTACTCGCTGTTGTCTGACTACAATTAATATTTTTATTCACAATCACTATAATAATATGCATATTTTTAACCTCGAAAAAGTTGGGATATTAGCGATTCCCTCTTCGAGATGGGTAATATTCTATTACTAACGTCTATTTCGAGGTACAGAAACATTTTGCGAACCTCTATTTCGAAATACAGAAACAGTCAATTGTCAGTTTATATAAACGTCAAATTGACATCAATCATGCGCTCGGTTCTCCAACGAATCTACTCTGAAGTGAATTTTACAATTCTGTTTAATTATGGATTACCACGTCATAACGGTCGCAACCATCCTCTTCATTAAGTACTTCTTATTTATAAGTGGATATTAATGATTTGTGCTCTTACACGAAACGGATTTATGCATATCTCAGGTTGGCAACATCCCAACAACCCATCAAGTGTCAAAACCGTAACCTCATAATAAATGCGCCTTCACAACAACCCGCGGACAGTAACGAGGACGGGAACGGAGGCGAAAATATAGCAAGCTTCTCGTTCCCGTTACCCGAAATTAGTTATTAGTTATGTCAACATGCGAATCATTTAACTTTTGGTTCCCGGAAGTTGTTGCGTTTACTTTTGTTCGTTACGTGAAATGCACGTTTACCCCATTTTATGTCAATTGCCGTAAGTCGTATTGAATTACATCATTATCTGCTGGTGGCTCGGGTTCTCCACGTAATCTAGCTGTATTATGTAATACACTACTTACCACAATTATAAAAAGTGTGGTACTGAGGTTTAAGTGACACCCATACGTCAATTTTTTTACGAATTAAATATGTCCGACATTGAAATAAATATGTGTACCAAAATCAAACAATTTTACTTTTATCATTACATTTCGTGATTGTGAATAAAATAGTATACATACCTCGCGGGAACACAATTCCAGCCTCGCGCAATTGCAAACCTTGGCGCTTCGCGCCTCGGTTTGCAATCTATGCCCTCGGCTGTAATGATGTTTATCCCGACTCGGTACGTAATATACTATTGCTTTCTGCATCACTTACTATTGCAAATATTTTTGACTTGACTTCAATCTGCAACTGAGGAGGAAACGTCCTCACAGTTTCAGCCATGTACTCGCAAAATTTTGATATAGGGTCTGTATTTGGTGTAGGTGGTTTTATTCGATTGCTTTTTTCAGTCAAATACGTTTGAAGTACTGCTGCTGTTGATAATGTTTTTTTGTTCTGTTTATTAGATTTTAATTTTGATTTATTAGAAGCCGCACTGTAGGGTGTAGGCGTTGATGAACAACTTGAAGTACTGGCGGTGCAGGTCACAAAATGGGTAGATTCTTCCTCAATATTTACGGCATTTTCCTGCGTTTCGGGTTCTGATAAATCAGATTCCACTACATTGCTTATTTGTTCCCTACCAGCCAGAAAGGGTCGCATAAACGTCATTTGTTTATCATACCGCCAACTTTTCCTCTTTGATGCAGCTTCCCCACTTCTGGTTTTCTGCGAATTGATCGATTTCCGGTAACAATCTCGTAAGGAGCTCCATCTTTTTTTGCATTCAGAAACTAAAACAAAATAGCCGTAAATGATGCTAAACTTTTCGTAATTTAAATAGGTTATTTGTTTCAGATTTTTCGCTACGGGAGACACATTTCGTACAATTGCATTTAGCTACCGGCTTGGAGAAACAACAGTTCGTAAGATCGTGTATAGAACTTGCAAAGCAATATGGGAAGAATTGGGGCCATTGGTAATGCCTTCTTCAAAAGAAACTTGGGTACAAAATGAACGGTACTTTCAAAGGAAATGGAATTTTCCAAACTGTGTTGCTGCCATCGATGGAAAACACGTAGTTACTGACAAACCTCCCAATAGTGGATCCCTGTATTTTAATTATAAGAAAAATTTTAACATTGTATTACTTGCTTTTGTGGATGCTCAATGTAAATTCTCTGCCATAGATGTAGGCGCCTATGGAAGTAATAGCGATGGGGGGATATATGAAAATTCAGCAATCGGAAAGAAATTGTTTAAAAATAATTTGGATTTGCCCGAAAACAAATTTTTACCTGGCACTAATGACATTTTACCTCACGTTTTCGACGGAGATGCAGCTTTTCCTTTGCATAAACATTTAATGCGTCCTTATCCTGGTAACGAAATAAGGAATAACGAAAACATTAAAGTCTACAACTACAGACAGTAGAGCTAGACGAGTTTCAGAAAATTGTTTCGGAATTTTGGTAAAGCGATTTCGTATTTATCAGAGACACCTGCAAATCAATCCTGAGAAACTGGACCAAGTCGTTTTGGCTACGTGTTGTTTACATAACTTCCTTCAGAATGATACATGTCACTGGACCGAAGCCGATGAAGATAATGAACCCGCACAAGGCTTACGGATTAGAAATAAATTTGCAAAATATTTCAATTCTAGCACTGGTTCAGTTCCATGGCAAACAGCAATGGTTACGAAGGGCAAAAGGTACATCTAATAGCAAGTCAACTATGTTTAATTTCAATTATTTTTTTAAGCTTAGTGAAAAATAAAAAGTACAATTTTCTGACAAAAATACACGTTAATTATGTTTATTTTAGAGAAATATTAAACGGGTTTGTGACTGAATATGCTATAAACATAAACACTAATGTTTACCTGGTCTATTTACTTCTGCTGAAATTTCCTCCCATATATTATCCTTTCTCTGCTGATTGTGGTAATTGCAATCACTTTTGTCATACATTTTATGGTATTTTTCAACCAACGCAATTAATATTTCATCATCCATTTTTTTTAACCTCCACCCTATGTTGATGAGCAACAGCTGCCAAAATAATACCAATCACGCGTTCGCAAGACTAGACTTGACTGCCCGTCGACGGCCGTCTATGCGCCCTCTTCGCCGTCACGTCCCGTTCCGTTCCGTTGTATGACGGAGAGGATCGGAGACCTGCAATCAAATCCGTCGACGTCCGTCGCCGTTTGCAACGGTCTGTGGTGAGTCGGGCAAATGTGCGGTGGTTCATTCATTTACATATGTTTAATCCTATCCGTCTTTTAACGGCCGTCGACGGAACGTGACGTGACGGAACGGAACGGACAAGTGGGCGACAAGCTTTATTGAACATGTTGGGAATGTGCCAAGCAACAATTTTATTTTCCACACAGGTATAAATGAGGAGTTGAACTGCAAAACTCAACAAATCCACTTTTATAATTTGTTCAGAAACCGCGAAAAACGTTCAGAAAGTCTATTTGTTGCTTAAAAAAAATGAATGTTTAGCCGTATTTTTAAATATGATTTGTTGCGTTTTGAAAGGTAATTCACACATATTCGGATTTATCTATGTTTGGACAGTAAGAATCGATACCAAGCTCATTTTGGCCCAAAATTGGATTAGTTGAGTTTTGCAGTTCAACTCCTCAAATGAAATACGAGCACGCCGAACATCAACACGTAGTATAAATAAAGGGGTAGCAGCTTCAAGTTTCAAACGTTGTGGATTCTTCTTATTTAGGAAAAATGGAAAACGTTTGCAACTTCTGTAATGCCATTAAATTTAGGGGGAAAACTATGTTCGATTGTTGAAAGAAGGGTTAAGTACGGCTTCCTATTTTAGGAAATTATCCGGACTTTTTTAAGGCTCTTCTGACTGGTGACCATCCCAATTCTAAGGAATTCTTAAAAAAACATTCGAGCGTACAACTTTATTATTGCCATGGCTTCAGTTAGTGCAAATTACGAGATGCCACAAGGTCGGGGGCCCCCTATTGTAAAAATCAGCGGCATATTTCATCACAAAATTGGGGATGTTTCCCGGAATAATCCTCGATTCGGTAGTGTGTACATTTGTGCAGGTAATTGCGATTCTTCGTGCGATAATCCACGGCTTAGTGAATCCACTTGGTCAACTGCGAGGCATGTTGATGGATATTAATCCATTTTAAGTCTCTATAAGCAAATGGGTGAAATTATTGATAATAGTGCCCAACAACCCACTGAGGAGCTACTTATTCATTTCTATTTAAATCCTACAACTGATTAGACGTAGATTTAACACACCAGTCGATCAAAATGAAATAGGAGCAGTCTTCGAATCCTGAAATGGTCAGGTACCACCTGACGATGAAAATGGTCTCCGTGTGTACTATCCTGATGCACCTGCATGTCATAATAATTATGGCATCAGAAACATTTCACGAATCTGTTCTATATCTGATCCCCTTCGTTATCCGCTGTTGTAGAACTTGGTTGGAGCAAAAATATGTCGTTATCTTCAACTCAGAATAAGAAGCGTGTCCGCATATCGATGTGTGAATTCTATATTTTCAGATTGCATATTCGCAAGAATGTGTTCAATCCATTGCTTTGCGCTTTGGAAGTTAACTCAACAATTTGTAGTTGACGTTAAGATTGAAGGGGATCGACTCAACTTCATCCGCAATAATCAGAAACTTTTGCATGCGAATGATTATGCAGAATTAATAGATTACCTCAATCGGCGATCAGACAATAGTAACGATGAATCTGCAGGTATTGGTCGTATGTTCATTTTACCGAGCTCTTTTCAGGCAGATCCCCGATTCATGTGCGGTAGGTATCAGGATTCGATGGCGATGATTGCCAGATTTGGTAAACCATCGTTATTCATCTCAATGACGTGTAATCCCAAATGGAAAGAAATTATTAAAAATATGGACAGTAATCAGATACCTTCCGACAGCCCAGATTTAATTGAAAGAGTATTCCATGAAAAGTTAAAGCTGCTTATGCGCGATCTTACGAAAAATGCAATGTTCAGAAAAGTGATTTCATGGGTATATGTGATAGAGTTCCAGAAGCGGGGACTTCCACATGCGCATATTTCGCTCACGATAGATGAAAGCGAAGCACCGAGGACCGCGGATGACGTGGATAAAATTATATCTGCGGAATTGCCGCATAAAATTCAAAATCCAGATCATCCTACATCAAGCGGTTTTGGATTTTATGGTTCATGGTCCCTGTGGTGACATTAATCCGACATCGCCCTGCTTGGAAGAAGGAAAGTGGAAGAATTAGTTCCCGTTTTCTTGTACAGAAAGAACTGTCATTAGCGATGAGCATGTTACTTACATGAGAAGACGTTCGGAAATTCCTCCGGTGTCACTCAAGAGTCATGTAGTCGATAACAGGTGGATTATCCCATATAATCCGCGGCTGTTATTAAAATACAGGTCTCACATTAATGTGTTATACGTTGCTATGTTGGCTGTGTTAAATATTTTTTTAAATATATCACCAAGGGCCACGACGCCGCCCTCTATCGCTTGCAAAATCAAAGGTTGTATGCTGATAGTAAGACGATAGCACAGGATGAAATAGCAGAATATATTGAAAGTAGATATGTATCATCGTGTGAAGCGATGTGGCGCATTTATAAAATGTATATGATGGAAATAAGCCACACTGTCGTACGGTTGCCGATTCACCTTCCGAATGAGAAGACTGTATATTTTAATGAAAATGATAATTTGAATGTCCTTATTGATAAAGCTGATCGTCAAGTATCTCTGCTCGAGGAATACTTTAAATTAAATAAATTAAATACAATAGACAAATTTGCGCGGATTTTTCATTATATTGATATACCGGAATATTACGTTTTCAGGAACAAAACCTGGCAACGGCGGAAAATCACATCCAAAATGATCGCATTTATACAATTATTACAAAACAAATTGAAAAGTTTAACCTTAGGATATTGTTACTACACGTAAAAAGAGCCACCTTTATATGACGATTTGTTAAATCCCCGAGATGGTAATCCGATCTTTTGCACTTCTTTCTGAGAAGCAGCAAGACGACGATTGCTAATCAGTGATGACTTGGAGTGGGAACGAACCCTTGAGGAATGTAGTCATACGCAAGTAGCCGGTCAAATATGAAAAATTTTCTGTTACTTGCTGAACTATTGTGATATTGCTCAACCTCGGATTCTTTACGAGAAATTCCAAGAACACCTTCTTGAAGATTTTCTTGGGCGACATATATCAGAGCATGAATCCGAAAAAAGGTCCTTACTTCGAATGGAGGGATGAATGCTTCACTTATGAATCATAACTTTGCTGACCTATTTGTCCGTTTTCGTTTAGTCGAAGCAATACATGCAGAAGAAACCCATGATGGAAATAACACCGAAATTTTTGATGAGAATGAGTTTGACATGGAAGCAGTACGTGTCATGAGTTTAGTGGAGGAAGTTGAAAGTGAAATTGCCCTTTTTAACCCACAGCAAAGAGAGCACATTTAAAATGTTGTGGGAATCTACAAAGGCCTGAAGATATCGCCAAATGTTTTTATCTGCAAGGCGCCGGCGGTACGGGTAACACATTTCTTTACAATGCCTTGCTGAAGCGTTTGGAGCTGGGTGGAATACCATATTTGGCAGTGGCACATACTGGTATAGCGGCAATTCTGTTGCGTGGCGGGCATACGGCCCACTCGGCTCTCAAATTTCCTTTAGACATACATAAAAAATCTTTTTCTGGAATTAGCCATGGTTCTTATGAAGCTGATCGTTTGAAAAGAGTGAAATTGATTGTTTGGGATGAAATTTCAACGACCAGCCACTTTACCATGTCGTAGGCTGATTATTGCGAAAAATACACGGTCGGGAGTCTGTTCCTTTTGGAGGGGTGACCTACGCCAATTGCTACCCGTTAATAGAAGCAATACAGCTCAAATGGAGCACACGTTTATTAATTGTCTTGCATGGCCTCAATTTCGGGTGGTCGAGCTGACCGAAAATATGCGTTCCGATCGTGATGCTAGAGACTTTGCGGATTGATTCAACTACTTCCTCCTAGCAGCATAGAGATTCCTAAACAATGTATCTCAAGAGATGTTGTCAAAGATATTTATGGGAACATACGGGATATCTGCGAAAGGGCTCGTTTTTTTAAGGTATTGTCGGAGCGAATGGTCCTCTGTTCCCTAAATCGTACATGCGACACCGTTAATGACCGCATGATTAATGAGATTCCAGGAGAATCCTTTGTTAGCCTTAGTGTTGATAGCATTGAAACAGATGACGTGAATGACAAATGTAAATACCAGGAGGAGGTATTGAATTCGCGAGATCACAGCGGAATGCCCAGACATGAATTGAGGCTAAAAGCAGGAGTGCCGATTATTCTCCTGCGAAATATATCTATGGAAGATGGACTGGTAAATGGAACTAGACTAATTACTATATCTATGTCACACTTCTTGCTTACCGCAGAAATCGTAACGGGAGCTCATCGTGGACAAATTCACTCAATTCCAAGAATGGATTTGGCTTTTCGCGATCCGCTTTTTCCATTTACACTTAAACGCCGACAATTTCCTGTAAGAGCATGTTTTGCAATGACAATAAATAATTCGCAGGGACAGACTTTTCAGCATGTTGGTATTTTCCTACCCCAACCCGTGTTTGCTTTCGGACAGCTATACGTTGCGCTATCGCGCACAGTAAATTTCCAATCGGTAAGGGTCAAAATTTAAACAACTACTGTTCAAGGTCGCTTAATACGTGGCGACACGAGAATTTTCACAAGAAACTTGGCCCCAGTTGAACTGTTACTTTATGGCAGCAGCAACAACAAATTTTTTCAAATGTTTAAATTTTTTTGACCTTACTCATTGCAAAACACGTTCGTACGAAATTTGTCGACGATTAGGTGTTAACAACATACACGTATCGAGGGAAACCAGATCTACTTTTAGAATTGAGTGAATTTGTCGGCGCAGGTTTTCTGCAGTGAGCAGGGATCGCGTCGTCATAGATTTAACGATATGTACCAACCCGTTTATAAGTCCATTTCCCACTAATATATTTACCAATTCATTGGTGTCTCCTGGTTTGTGTCTCAATGTATTCCGTTGTGATCCCGTGAATTTAATAAAATCCTATTTCATTTTATCCATCGAGTTGTTTGTTTCAGCCGTTACTTACAAAGACTTCCCCTGGAATTCTATCGGCCACCTAATAACATGGACATGTCGAATATTTTCCCGTAAAATAGCCTTTAACATTGTAGACTACATGTTACAGTTTTTTGTAATAGAGACGTGGCCGCGTTGATGCGAAAACGTCACACATCAAACGTCAGATTATAGTTATTTGTATGGTAAGAGCGCAAAGTGATACATTGCCGCTTGAGAGAGGAAGTTTTCGCGCGACGCGAAGCGGAGCGCAGAAACCTCTCGAAAGCGGCAATGAGCTTTGCGCTCGCACTATACATAAAAAATTTTCTACGGCCGCTTTGAAAAAGAAACGTAAATATAATTAAATATAAAAAGCAATAATACATGACTGTGGCGTCTGCTTATTTTCAGTCTGTTATACCGTAGTCAGCCATGGAATGTCGTATCCATGGTAGCGGGTCAATTAAAATTGTGCAAAGTGACGTTTAGATATTGTGAATTTATATTTAAAGTATATTTAAATTAAAAATGAGTGAAAATGGAGATGATATTGGCAGCGACTTTACATGTACTCCGCCCGATATTGCCGAAGTCGCGAGCTCCGTCGCTTTCCATTTGCTACCGGTGAAGTCGAAGAAGAAATACGAAAAGCAGTACGAAATATTCCAGGAATGATGTAAGAAGCATAAAATTAGCAGAAGTACAGAAAATAGTTAAACAAATACAATTTAAACATTATCAATAATAAATAGTTAAATAAAAACAATTTAAACCTGGTAATTAATTATTATTATTAATCAAATTTATTTAAGGGAGCGATAATTAACTTTGCCGCGCGTTGCCTATAGCAACGCGCGACAAAGTGGTTTGTCGCTCGCTCCTCGGGAAACGTCTACTTTGCGTTGACAAACGCAAGCGCAAACGCCTGCTTTTTATATCGGTCGTAGAAAAATTCATTTACATGTTTGTATTCGGTATTCATTATGAAGAGAGAAGGAGATTTCAGTCGTAGAAAAAGTTATTTGTCCAACGCGAGTGGATATGAAAGCCCATTTCTTACTCGGCATTGGGGCACTCACCTACGGCTCGTACCCCAAACTTGCCTTCGTGAGATTTGGGCATCATATTTACTCTTGTTGTACAATATACTATTTCATTACATCTACACATTTAAAATGTTTGTTAGTTATATGATCCTCTGTTATATTCCAGTAAATTATAAATGCTGCATCAAATATAACATATTTTATCAACGACTAACTTATAAAGTGCATTGAATTAATGACTTTGGCGAAATAATGCAATACATTATTCCCGCAGGAATTAATAAGAATGGCAAGAAGGAATTATGATTTCATTATTCCCTGCTGCAAATCAATCAAAATGTGGCACTTGAAACAAAATGCTTTGCCATTATCAGCTGATTCTGTGTTATTCTATTGAACTTCCCTGAAGTGCATTTCACGATTGAACATCCGGTATATGTTGATTTTTTTTTATTTCTACTTTGAAAAGTATACATTTTTATTTATCTGGGTTTTTGTTTATCCTAGAGTTTGCGTGGGATCACCGAACAACCCTTCTACTACTGGATGAATACCGGAAAAGGAAAGAAATGTTCCGGAACCCAAAAATAAAATAAAAAACATGGTGGCGAGAAATTGTTACAATTTTCAATAAACATGGGAATTATGTCCATGACGATCTCATGGACAAAAAATTCCGGAACTTGAAACAAACCTATATTAGGATCAGGGATAACCAGGACACCAAAAGGAAATCAGGTGTAAGAAATAGTAAGTGGAAATATGTTGCACTCATGGACACGGTCATAATTGAGTCATTTCCCCAAAACCCCAGTCTGGAAAGAATACCTTCCATTCGCTACCCGCTAACTCCCACATCCTCTATAGTTGTAATCTCACCGTCTAAACAAGAGGCAAATAATATTGCAGGTCCTTCTTTCCTAATGAACCCTAACCCTACCCCATCCACACCAACATCCAACCCCAACAACGATAGGAGAGAATTAACTCCAAAAAAGCGCAAAAGAGAAAGAAAAACTTTAATTTCCCACCGAAGAGACGTTCTCCAAGTAGAGAGAGAACGAATAAATTCAATTAACATATTAACACAATCTTTAAATAAGAACAATGAATCGTTACAAGAAATGATGGCAATACAAAGACGCCGAAATGATATTTTATAGGAGATTATAAAAAAAATTAAGGTCATCATATGTTAAATATATTTATTTATTTTTATTCCTCCCAACGCTTGTCGCCTTCTTCCATTCATAAGGATGGGAGCAATTTCTTCTTCCTCTTCTTTAAGATTGTCAGCTTCATCGTCATCTACTTCACCTCTAAGTATAACGAAATTGTGTAATATGCAAGTTGCAGTAATGACTTTGTTAGCCTAGGTCCATATCACTCATGTCTAGGTACTTTAACCGGCGCCATTTCCTTTTTAATAGACCAAATGCCCGTTCAATAACAGAACGTATACTGCTAAACCTGGTATTATATATTATAGAGCTATTCAGCAGAGATGGCGGTCGGGGTGTCTTGTCCGTCCGAATCAAGTAGTGTCCATTGCAATTTTCCACCATAGGCGTGCACAAAAACGCCAAATATAAAAGTAAAACCGGAAATAAGTTCATACCACATAAAATTACTTGATTTATAGCGGATATGATTGACAACACGTTTTATAAAGGGATTAATATTCTTCGGCCAATTTTGAACAGGAATAAATAACCGGATTAGTTGACCTAATTGTTCTTTAATGATGATATAATACTATGACGGAGAAGTAACGAAAATCTTAACAAATAACCCCTGGGGCTTGTTAATGTATTTAGTACATTCGTTTTGATAACTGCAATCAATACAACACCGAAACATTAGTACTCCGAGACGTCTAAAAATGCCGAAGTGTTTAAACTCTAAATGTGACAGTTTAGTTTTAAACTTATTAGAATATTTTGAAAAGGAATAAGAATATGGAGGGCCAATTACACATATTAATCGCGTTCGAGAGAGAGAGTTGCCGAAGCTTTAAAAATAAGTTTACGATCGGTGGAGAGAACAGTTCAGCACGGAAAATATGAAAATGGAAAAAGGAACTGCAAAATTTCCCGAAGAAGAAAAAAATCAAAAACCGAAGATGAATCGAAGTGAAATTCGCAGTATTATTTATAACATGTACATAAAAAAGGAACATGTTGGCGTGGCTTTAATAAATGAACAATTGACAGAAGGAGGGAATGTGCAAATTAGCAATTCCAGTCTATTGCGAATTACGCATTCAATGGGGTGGTCTTTTAAAACTCATGATAACAGACGTGCTCTCTGCGAAAAACAGTCAGTTGTAAATGCCAGAATCAATTTTCTGTGAGAATACCACAGAAATTTAAATTCTGAGAAGGCATTAAAATGTAAAGGGTCCGCCATCTAACTTTTTTTTTCAACTAGTGCTTATTTCGTGAATGGTAGCATTGAGCTCATGTCTGATTTGACAGATAATTAGTTTTATCCTTCCGCTGAATGAATATGGTTGTGTATACGCTAGAACAACGCTGGGAAATATTGCGACATTACTTTGAAAATCATGGTAATGTTGCAGAATGTGTGCGAAAATTGCGTACGGATTTTGGAAGAAGAGAAGCACCGTCAGCTCCGTATGTTCGTTATTTTGTGAAAAAAGTGAAAGAAACTGGCATCCTCATCGATAAACCAAAGCGTGAAAAGCCAAAAACAGTGCGTACACCCGAGAATATTGCTGGTGTGGCAGAAAGTGTGCGTGAAGCGCCATCAACATCAATTCACCGTCGTTCTCAACAATTGAACATTTCGGAGACATCATTGAGAGGAATTTTGCATAAAGACCTTGGTATGACGCCATACAAAGTCAAATTGGTTCAGAAGTTGAAGCCAACTGACCATCCAATGCGTTTTCGCTTCGCTGAGTGGACCTGCGATCGACTTACAGAAGATGCCGATTTTGCCAAAAAAATCATCTTTTCAGATGAAGCTCATTTTGATCTTGGCGGGTATGTAAACAAGCAAAATTGTCGCATTTGGGGCACAGAAAACCCGCACGCATACATTGAAAAGCCGATACACCCAAAACGAGTCACTGTTTGGTGCGGATTTTGGTCCAGAGGCATAATTGGGCCATTTTTCTATCGGGCCATGTTGAACGAATTTTTGTTCACAAAAATTGAAGAGGAGGATATTAGCAACATTTGGTTTCAACAGGACGGCGCTACGTGCCACACAGCCGAAGCTACACTCGATGTTTTGCGCCCTGTTTTTGAAGATCGCATTATCAGCCGCAGAGCTGATGTCGTTTGGCCACCTCGGAGCTGCGATTTGACACCGATGGATTATTATTTGTGGGGTGCCCTCAAAGATAAGTGTTACGCCAACAAGCCAGAGACAATTGACGCTTTAAAGGACAATATTCGTGAAGCCATTGGTGAAATACAGCTGCACACAATCGGTAATGTGCTTAAAAATTGGACCGATCGTGTAGGCTACTGCATGGCCAGCCGAGGCAGCCATTTAAATGAAATTATTTTCCATTATTAACCGGAAGGATTGTACTTTCAAATAAAAAAAGAAATTTGAGAAAATATTCAGTTTTTTTTTTTATAGCATTTTCAAAAAAAAAAAGTTATTTGGCGGACCCTTTATTTTTGTGGACGAAACGTGGATTTTTCAATACGGAGGACCAAAGAAAATTTGGCAGGATGAATCTATGAATAGTGAAACATTCATTAACTGGAAAGCGCTATATGATTGTGCAGGCATGTTCCTCGTCTGGGTGGGTACCAGAATGTGGATTAATTTATTGTACCCCATCCAAAAGTGCCGATTACCATGATAATATGAATGCTGAAGGTTTCGCAAAATGGTTTGAGAGATTATTAATACAATTAGCAGAACCATGTTTAATAATTATCGATAATGCGAGGTACCACTCTCGAATTTTAAATAAACAGCTCACAGGAAATTGGAGGAAGAATGATATAAAAAACTGGCTGACTGAAAATAATATTGCATATTCTGATTGCGATTTAAAAAATGATTTGCTACAAACAGCCCAAATGCGAAAGCAGCCACATGTATATGCTGTAGATGAAATGGCATTAAAGTTTGGACATAGAATATTAAGACTTCCACCATATCACTGCCAGTTTAATCCAATAGAGCTTGCCTCGGGAACATGCAAAAATTATTTTTCGCCTGCCTCTACCGAAACCACATATTTCGGCCATAAAAATCGGGCCAAAACTACGATTTAGCGTCTCTAGGGCCGAAAAAATAATATGCATAATCTGGACAACCTTATGCAAAAATCTGACAGTGAGAGTTCAATGGTGCGCGATATAAAATTTCCTGAAACACTGTTTTTACTTAAGGCAGCCGAAAAAATATCGGAGTGTAACTCATGCCGAAATGCTTAAGCAACCCTTCACTTTTAGCAACCCTCGCTCGCTCGCGTTTCTAAAAGCGGCGGGTTGCTAAAGCCTATTTTCGGCCCTTGATACACTATATACTATATGATCATCATGTAGGTTGTGAGGGATATATATATATATATATATATATATATATATATATATATATAGTTCTGAATCAGTTTTGAAAATGTTGGCTTAAACACGTACCGAAAGAAAGCTGGAAACAATATATTAAACACACGGACGCTGTCATATTGAATAATTGGAAGAAAGAGAAAATAATCGACAGTATTCCAGAGTTTATCATACATGTAGGAGATTCAAGTGACGATAGCACTGATAATTTTGAAGAATTTGACGATAATGAATGATTAATTTATTTTTTCCGCTACCGACAACGTAAATAAGCATTGTATCCATAGTTACAGGTACCGTAAGTGGCTGATAACATTCGTGGTGTTTGTTGTCCTTAGCGACGGAACTTAATTTTTACTTACGGACCTAGGAAAATAATAAACAGAAACGTAACGCTCCAACATATAGGCGAGCAACACATTTTCGTCTATACCTATAGCATCGGCATCCTTTTTACATAACCACTGCTTAAAAGAGTCGTAACAGGGCGCATACCTTTTTCGATTTTGTCGGTAACAGGTCTAACACGCAATATTCGCAGCTTCGTTTGCATCCATGCCCGCAAAAACTGTCACTGGATTGACATAAACAAACAAAATTCGACATTGTTTTCTCGATTGCTGGGTTGCCATAGGACGCATAGGTGACTATAAAAAATTGAATCCCAAATGTTATAAGCCGTATTTTAAAATATTTTCTGATCTTTTTATATTTCCGGTGGCGGAAAAAAATTAATAAGCAACACGGAACGTAATGACAATTAACATTTTCGGCAGACGACGAGCCTCGGCTCCGCCTCGCCTCGTATTCGCCTACCTCAAATGTTAATACGTCCTTACGTTCCTTGTTGCTTAAATAACTATTTATGTATTATTATTTTATACTATTCATTTAAATAAAATGAATGTCACAAATTTGTTATGTTTTCATATTAGTTATTTCATATTTCATTTATATTATTGTATTAGAATAAGTATTTTTTAATGTTGTATTAATATCCATTTCCACATTTGCTAAAACGTATGAAATAAATTCATTAAAAACATGTTTTCTTTCAATTAACCTGCGTAATTGCAATGCCTGACTAAATCGCGCGCGCCTATGAAATAACCGATAAGTAAGAGACGCCGTAAACTATGTCTTTCTCCTTCTACCGCTCGGTCTAAGACTAAGACTAGCTACGTAGGCCGCGTGTGTTTTCTAAATACGGCCGACGAAATCGTACGTCTTGGGAATATCCGCTCGGTTATCAGGTAGTAGAAAAGGATACCAATATTATTTGAATGTTCCGAACTTAGTTCGTAAACCGCCCTTACTCATGAATAGGTCTATAGTTATAAGCTGAGGGAGTTGAAGACCCATGACTCAGGTTTCTGTCGAAAGAACGTTCTCTCACCTCCGCCAGATTTTGTCAGTATTACGTTACAACTTGTCGTCGAGTAAAATTAGAGACATCTTGTTTCTCAGGTGCAACTCGTACTTCCAGGAAAAGAAATAAGTCGTTGAAATAGTTAGTCACAAGGCTGTTAACAATTTTCAACAATTGTTTGTTAAGAATTGTTAAGAATAAATGTTTGTTAAGAATGATTACAACACTGTAAAGAAGCAGCTTAATTTAAGATGCCTTTGTAGCCGTTTTGAAACGGCCTGTTATTTAGGTGACATAATGTAAAGAAATTAAACCTTTGTTAAAAATAAAAAATAAATAATTTGATATTATTAAATGTAATTAATAAATATTGTTAATTTATTAAATTAAATAAATGAATACTTTAAAGAGAATACAACTCATGGCCTACTAGAATGTATATTCAGCCAATTAGATGCAAGGAAATGCATAGCAGCATGTGTATCACCGCGATGATAAAAAACAAAAGTGGCGGTGATATTTTATTGTGGTCCTGTCAGAATTTTAAACCTCAAAATGGACACACTAAATTATTGGGATTCAGTTTCTCACAGTGAAATCAGTGAAATGGTGAAAAATACGACGCCCAGAAACACCGCGAGGAATAAAGAGTCGCAGTACCGACAGTTTATGGTGCCTTTGTGCTGCAAGAAACTACAAGACGAATTTAAAACATTGCAATATGTGAGTTGTCATCAAGATTCTAAAATGTTATTCGTTATATTCTCTCACTAAATATAACTCGTGGTACGATTAATAACCGATGATATTTAGTCGTTGAAACCGAAGCAGCACATTCAACTCGCGCTAGCGCTCGTTGAATCTGCAGCTCGGTTTCAACTCCAAAATATCATCGGTAATAATCATACCACTTGTTGTATTACGGCTGATAATATATTGGAAGAAACATCAAAAAGCAAAAATTCTCTTCAATATATTGTTCATAATAATATATTATGTTAAAAAGGACCTTTTTTTACAAGTTACGGAGTCATCCCCGGGGAAGTGTCCCCCAGGTCAGGAGTCAACCCCGGGGAAGTATCCCCCAGGTCCCGAGTTAACCCCGGGGAAATGTCCCCCAGGTTCAATAACCAGCCCTACACGAAACCCGACCCGAACCGGCGACATGAAGAAAACAATTTGGTTCCGCGGAACGAAACTAAATTATAAACAAATTGGGGTTAACCTTACTTGTTGCAGAAACTAAATTATTTGGTTTTGTTCCTGAACGAAACTAAATTATTTTGAATTTAGTTTCGTTCCGAAACGAAACTAAATCATTAAGTTTCGTTCCGGAACGAACTGAATTTAAAGCGTAATTTAGTTTCGTTTCGGTTTGCATCCCTGGTTATTACTATATCAGATCAATCAGAACCTGGTGATCCTTTCTCGGCAGGCGCATTATTTCCTCGATTTCAAGCAAGAAATCTTGATATAACGGACTTGTAAACATACTTTGTAAAATATAAAATATATAATTCACTGTTTTTTTTATAACATTAGTTTAAAATATAATTTGCTTTTAAAATAATTAATTAATTAATAATTTATTTTTAATTTGCTTACCTTCATATAAGATTGCAAAACATAAATGAGTGCTTTACAAGTGGTCATTATAGCCTGACTGATAGCTGCTGGTGACATAATAACAGATAATTTTAGATCTTCAATTTTCCTTCCAGTAGCAAAGTATCGCAAGGTCAGAGCTAATTTTTCTTCAGGGCTTATTGATTTTCTCATAACGGTATCTTCTTTTTTCAAAAATGGCTTAACCATTTTCAATAATTCATCAAAGCAGGCGTCTTTCATGCGAAAATAATTTGCATAATCCACGTCTTCATTTGTGGTTCTTATTTCATTCAACAAGTTCAAATGACTATACTCGTCTCTTTTCAGAAGCCATTCTTTGGACCACGCTTCCTCTTAACGCGTTTCTTTAAACTTATTGCTTTTATTACTGCAAATGCATAATGCCTCCATAAATATAATATAAAGTAAAAAAAATATTATTTTATCTGTGTTGAGCGCTCCAGTGGAGTTCTGGGCGTTGACTGATGTCAGTCTGGACTGATCGTGTGATACAACCGTCAAGTCTTGCGGTTTTTCATCAGTCAATTCATGATCAAGGTCACGGAATTGACTGATGAAAAACTGTACGTGTAATGGGGGTCTAAGAGTAACATTTTCCAATTTTAGCAACGTATTTGCATAGTGTCTAGCATCGCGATCGCGACGCATATTAGTGCTTTATTTCCGCTGTACAGCTCTTTAGATTAATGAGTAGTAGTAATTGGACAAGGTCATTTCCTTCGAGCATATGCTTACCCGTTCATAAAAGAAACACACAACGGCTATCCAGTTATATCTTTCGTAATAAATAGTCAACGAAATTTGTTGTGGAGTGACGCGTCGTATAGATTCCATGTCAAACAACCATCTCTCAAACGATTTCTTCTTATGAGCCATCTGCTGTCGCAGTAAAAGATTGTTCGTGTATATCTAGAGGTCGTCTTAAACACCAGTTATGCAGCAAGGGTGAGTGCCGATATATTGGTGTATTATGCCCAGTGATTTTATATTTAGTAGATACCAAATGTTGAATTGGTTAGAATTCCAACATCACAACATATGAAGAGCAATCAAGCAAAACCAGATAAATCCACTTTTGGGCAAAAATGAGTTAATTATTGATTCCTAATTTTATTGGTCAGATAAATCCAGTGGTAAACTCAGATTCAACCTAACTGTGTTAAGTCCCCTTTAAAATCGACCTTAAAGTCAAGCAATTCAATCAAAACCATATAAATCCACAAAATAAAATTGCATACGCATTTTTCAAGCAAAAAAGGACAAATCCGTCTGCGAATGTATTATTTTGATATTCCTATCCGTGATATTTTGCACACATTTTTACTAATCAATCTATTTTCGGCTTTCACTGTCCAAGGTCAACAAGAAGAAATTCGGGCATGGGAAATAATGCTTTCGGTTTCAGTGTAGTTTGTTATTCCAGTCAGTGTAGTCGATGTGCGAGAAATATTATTATTGTTTTCGGAGATTAGTGACAGATGATGAACGAGCATGATGATGGTGTTGATGGCGAGTTTGACGTATCTGTCAGAGAAGGTAATCCAATTTGTATTGAGTTTTTTAAATTTGTTTCTAAGAGTGATTTTTTAGGCAATACTGGGACCCGCTCCAGAAAGTCGAAAGCTCCCTAGAAACAAAGATTGCGCAAGCAACAAAAATATGTTGATAAGGATCCTGAACTACTAAGATTTATGAGACCATGCAATCATAACACTACTAGTTATAAATGCAATACTGTTACCTTGCGTGATATCAAACTCATTCGAAAAAAGTTTTATGCTGTTCCGGAGAAAATTTCACAGGACATTAAGTTATGTCATATTCTGGGTGTTTGTGGAAAAGCAAGGAATCGGCCCAAGAAAGAAAATCTAAGAAATCGCCTTCTTCATATTACGTATCATCTTCAATCACATCAAAAGAAATCCATAAGAGTGTGTCAAGAGTTTTTTACTGGAAGTTTGGGTATAGCAAAAAATCGAGTCCATACAGTTGCAAAAACTATTCACGAAGCAAGAGTGCCAAAGGAATCTCGCGGTGGCGATCATATGTCCAGAAAAACAGAAGATAAAAAAATAAAATAAGAGAATTTATTAGAGATTTAAGGGGTAGCGAAAGTCATTACACTAGAAAAAAATCTGTGAGATTATACTTGCCAGGTAATTTGAGTATTTGAATTCAGAGCAAGCTGCACAATATAAATCAAGTTTATCAATGTTTTCAAGGATTTTTTCTGGAGAGTTTAATATCGGGTTTTCATCACCCGTCTTAGGGACAATATAAGAAAAGAAAAGGATTAAAAGAAAAAATCTGACTTGATGATCTGACGTCGGCTACATAGAAAAAAGGTCAGACGCTTTCTACAAACTTGCAAAGGAACATGCTCCAAATTCAATAAGTTTTTGCTTCGATCTACAGCAAGTGCAACCATTGCCTTGCACTCCAATTTCGGATGCCTTTTACTCTCACCAAGTTAGCCTCTACGTATTTTGCTGCGTTGGAATTGATTCAAGGCGTCCTACCTTCCACACCTGGACTGAGGTACGAGCTGGACGTGGCTCAATTCAGATAGGTTCTGCTCTCTTAAATTATATAATATATATTATATATCGAGGCCTATACGGCAGGACCTCGTAACTAACATTTCATGAAATTTGGGTTTTTAATATAAATCTATGTAGAATGTGCATCTCCATCTGTTGAGCAGCTCGAAAACTAATAACTCCCAACCGTCAAGTCAGAATTTAAATCTTTCTGACGCAGTACCTCGTAAGTGATACCAGTGTCACTACTTTGAGCGGCGTCACGCTACTAGTAACCTCTAAAGTGCGTATAATTCAGGTAAATACTGATCAAAATTTATAATACATGTTATGAATTGCAGCTAAACTTATCTTAGATTGTTAATTGCTAATTACTTTTTTAAATTTTGATTTGATGTATCTTGTGTTTCACTGATTTAATTTATGGGTGCAGTTCCGAGGTACTGCCTTTTTCAATGTTGCGCTGCAACATTTCACTTACGAGGTACTGTTCCTTTCAGATATCATGAATTCACGTACTGCGAAGATAACGCAGCTAGCAGCTGCTCAAAATAAACAGTCATTACCGTCTGAAAATTACAGAAGAAACTATAAAAGCCGTATCGATGATCCTGTTCTAATACCGGCTGGAAACGACAAAGAAAACAACAGCTCTAATAACGACGATTCCGTTTCAATTGTTAATAATGTTCTTAGTCCAGATGATTTCAGCAATATTGTAAATGAAGCTGAAATTATCCTACTGGAAGTAGGTGCTGGTCCAGCCCTTTACAAGTGATACCTACCAGCCATTGCAATTCTTCTAGTTTACCCGACATCCACCCAAATAGTGAAAATGAACTGAAAGTTGATGTGATGGTCACACCGGAGTCGGACACGTCATTAAACATTCAGTCAATTATGCACAGTAACACCAGCTCCTTACAAATGGTATGTACCAGCGAATTAGAAGAATACGAAGATGATCCAGAAGACGGAAGCATAGAATCAGAAGAATACGAAGTTGATCCAGAAGATGGAAACAGCGAATCAGAACAAAACGAAGATGATCCTGAACCAGAAGCTACAGTGGATAATGAAGAGGATGAAAGAAGGAAAGAGGATGAAGCATCGAATAAAGTTATCGAAGGAGAACGTGACAATCGGAAATTAAGAATGAATAAGAGAAAACTGAATAAAAGAAAACGTATGGTTGGGGAAAAGTACCTAGGATTCACTAAGCCATCCGGTGAGAGGAATACTTTTCACAATAAAGAGAGAATTGAACGGTCCCTGGGAGAACGGTGCAATTGCGTTAAAAAAATAAAAACAAGACGTTGTTCTGAGATTGTAGAAGAGGAAAGGTTACAGATGTTTGAAAATTTTTGGAAAACGATGAGCTGGGACCAACGGAAAGTTTATGTCTGCAATACCGTGCAAAATACTGTAACAAAAAGATCAAAATATTGTGAAAACGATAAAGTGCCTCGTCGAACTGGAACTTTTCAATATAATCTGATTACTAAACATGGAAAAATCCCGGTCTGCAAATCATTATATTTAAGCACATTGTGCTTGGGCGAGTGGTCTGTGAAACACTGGGTGGAAGATAGTACTCACGGTATGAATGATTCTACAGAGTCCAGAATCAGTAAGCGACCACGTAGATCTGATTTATTTCAGGAAGACAAGGCTGTTATGAGACAATTTCTTGATAAATTAAACAAGTTACCATCGCATTATTGTCTAAAAGATACAAATAAAATGTATTTAGAACAGACGTTTTAGTCCTATGCATTGTTGCATCAAGTGTACGTCAAGTTTTGTGAGAGACTGTCAAAAGAACCATTGTGTTTTTCCATTCTCAGAAATATGGTCAAAGATATGAATATTTCACTTTTCTGTTCAAGAAAAGACCAATGCAACGATTGCTTCAAGTACAAAAACAAAAATATGGACCAAGAATAATATGACAGACACATACATTTGAAGAACAGAGCCAGACATGAAAAAAATGAAGACAACGAAAACGCAAAATTGGGAAATTGCATAACTCTCACAATGGATGTGAGAAACTTTGTCCTTATGTCCCAGCAAATGCGCTATATTATAAGACAAAATTATGTAACCATAATTTTACCGTTTATAATATATCCACGCATCATTGTAATTGCTATTGGTACGATGAAACCACTGCCGATGGCCAAGCATCAGTATTCGCCTCCTTTTTGCTGAAGTACTTGGAGGAGCATCGCATTACAAGCTCTAAAAGCCCAATCATAATATTTTCCGATGGCTGCATGGCGCAAAATCGAAATAGTGTGCTATCAATTGCATTACTTTTTCTAAGCGAGAAACATAACATTTCCATAACGCAAAAATTTCTAATTTCTAATTTCTACCTTGTTCATTGACTGACTAATTCAAAAGCTGCTGTACCTCGTAACTAACCCACAAATTCAAGCAGTACCTCGTAACTGTCGTTTTTTCTAGTAATAAAGGGATTTTATATTTATTACAATTTAAATATGAATCCCAAAATTCACTTTGTGTCACAAAAGAAAAACTTTGACATTTTTTCCCATTTTTCATAGATTGTACGTTTTTGGCGCTTTCTGAAAAGTCTCATTTTTGCAGTTACGAGGTACTGCCGTAAAGGCCTCTCGATATGTATACCCTCGGACAGGGTTTTTGGTTGTGTGGAAAAATGTTTACGAACAAACACAATAATAATAAGCAAGGAAGAATACTTCGAAATATATTCTCAGTTTGAAACAGTAAAACAACTTGGCGTTGACTGGAAACCGTACAATATTAAAAATCTGCAAAATTGTTTCCAGAAAATCACAGGTATTTCCGACATCAAGCGAATTCTTATCAAGAAATCTCATTATAAAAAAGGAGAAGATATCGTAAAAGTACAGGGCATCAGAATTTCAGATTGTCGTTGTTAAATGAGATGCCCCGACAGATTCTTAAAGCACGAAGAGAAGTTCCAAAGGTATTAGAAGAAATTCCTTTAATGCGATCTTTGCCTGAGAAAAAGAAAAAATGCCTAGCTCATTTGCTGGCTCAACAGTTTGGTCCAACCTGGAAAAATGATAACAGGCTAGCGTGGCACAAAAATATATTGAGTGAAGCTCCGCTTGAAACTATTGCTGAAGCCGTCGAAACCGAAATCGAAGGACAAGATCAAAACGAAGTTTGCGATTGCCTCGAGGATGACATAGGGATGTATATTTGAATCGTTCCAATTTGTTATTTTTTTAATTTGTGAATTTAAAAATGAACGTTTTTTCCTTTTTTTAAACTTGTGAATTTAGAAATAATAAATAAAGACGTCAGGGGAAAAAGGATGAGGGTCCACTTTTTATGAAAATTGAGCTGGCTGTGAATTTGTATAGTTCAACCCCTACAGCATACTGTGGAATACGTCAAAAACGCAAAAAGGATGAATGTGCCATGATATGAAGCAATGAAATTACGGGGTTTAGGCAAGAAAGATGAGGGTGCCAGTGAATGTGAGCTAAAAGGACGAGGGTCCACATAGTTGGCTGGTGCTGACTACAGAGTGCTCTGCGTTCAGTTCAGCCAGCTGTTGATTGTTAACTGTTTTGATACAATGTGCTCTACAGTTTCAAGCTAGTGTTCGCTTATTCGCTGAATCGTGTGTGGTTTATAATGCAGTAATTCAAATGTCTAGTGATGAAGAAGTTACAACCTTTGAAAAGAGTTCGAAGAAAAGGAAATCTTTTGGCCGCATGCAAGAAGTAATGAAAAAGTTGAGGTTAAGCAGCCATGAAACTGGACCAGACTGCAAGTGCCTAAAATTAGAGTGTTTTAAAAACATAAGTGTTAGTGAGAGAAATGATATTATTTCAAAGTTTAACCAAATTGATTCACATGAAAAACAGTCTATCGGCCTAGAAAACCAGAATCAGAAGCTGATTTTCACACATTTTCGTATTCACACAAAGTGAGAGTGGTAAGGCATGAAGTGGTTTGTGAAATCCCTGTATGTTACAAATCGTTTATATCACTTCATGGCATTACCGCTAAAAGGCTGCAAAACTTACAAAAAAGTCTAAAAACAACAGGCTCAGCACCATTGGACATGCGAGGAAAGCACAATTCGAGACCTTACAAACTTCCTGACGATGTTGTAACTTCTGCAATCGATCATATTCAATCCTTTAAAAGTAGGAAGTCTCACTATGGCTTAGCAAAGTCTAAAAAGCACTACTTACCTGAGGAACTGAATGTTAGTAAAATGTTTTCTCTGTACAAGAAAGCTTTTCCAAGCAATAAAATGTCACTGGAGAAATACAGAGAAATATTTAACACAAAGTTTAATTTGTCTTTTGGTTATCCAAGGTGTGACACCTGTAGTACCTGTGACGAATTTACAGTGAAAATAGAGTCATTTCAACTGAATCTAAGCCTACCTACTATTTCTCAAAATGAAACTTCTGAACTAAAAATATTATTACAACAACGAGAATTGCACTTGAGGCAAGCAGAATGTTTTTACAAACTTAAGAAAAAAGCTAGGCTTGGCTCCCAAAAAGACGAGACCAAAGAAGCAATAGCCATGGACTTCCAAAAAAACCTGCCTCTACCTAACATTAGCACAAACGATGTTTACTACCGAAGGCAGTTATCATTCTACATGTTTAACATACACCAACTATCAAACTCTGAATCGATTTTCTACACCTATGCTCAAATCTACGGTAAGAAAGGAGGAGATGAGGTTTGTTCCATGCTGTGGGATTTCATTTTTAACCACCTTGACCCTCAAGTAAAAGAACTTACTATTTTTTGTGACTGGTGTAGTGGTCAGAATAAATCAAATCCCCACGATTAAGAAACAGAACTTTAAATTAATTACTCTTGTATACTGTCGTTTAGTCTTGCATACTTTGCAGTGCGAATAGCCCCGTTCTTTATTAATTTTCAAAATCGAATGAATAACTTAGGCAACATAAATTTTCAGGTGTGCGTGAAGTGGGCGAAGATTGGAGGTCCAGGGATTATTGTGGAAATTGACGAGGCCAAATTCGGGAAGCGGAAGTATAACCGTGGGCGCCTCGTGAAAGGAAAATGGGTGTTTGGAGGGTACGAGCGGGGCACCAAACGCGTTTTCATCGCTGCAGTCGAAAACCGCTCTGCCGCAACTCTGCTGGAGGCGGTTAAGGAGTGAATCCTTCCTGGCACAACCATCATGTCGGACTGCTGGAAGGCGTACGACTGTCTGGACCAGGAAGGATATAAACACCTGACTGTTAACCATTCGTACAATTTCGTTGATCCGGCTACAAGTTTGTATTGCTAAATTTTCATAATGACCTTGATGTCACTTTGAGCAGAAAAAGTATCATAACACCCGTTTTATATTTTAGGTGCCAATACGCAGTCCATCGAGCGCACCTGGCGCGACGTGAGGGAGAAGATTTCGCGATTCGGGTCGAAAGAAGATGACTTGCCATCGTACTTGTGCAAGTACCTCTTCAAACGAAGCCACAAGAGGAGCGTGCGGCTTCACCGATTCTTTGAATTTATTGCCGAGTATAAAGATTTTAAACATTTGGAACTGTAATCAACCAACTCACCCACACAGATATAATATATGATTTAAAAATAAACAATTAATTACTTTACGCTCATTTAGTTGCGTGCAACTTGGTTTTCAGTTTCAACTTGTAATTGTTTTGAAAGTCATGATTTTTAATCAAAGCATTCACAAAGCAGTGAACACATCAGATTTGGAATCGGATAACAATTTTGAAATATCATAAAAAAAGAAAAATCTTCATAAGGAGGTTGAGCAGCTGCAGTGACTCATCAGATGATTTTATTGATGTACTAATAGTACCTGACCCTCCTCAAATACCTAAAAATAAAAGTATATATATTTTAAATTATATTATAATATTATGATTTTAATTGATATAATTTAGGTCTGTTGTTGCCAAGTATTCAGTCATCTCCTACACCGGGGACGTCTAGCACTCTGGATGCGAACATAACTGACAATCCAAATGATTTTAAAATTGTAACCAGTAAGTTAACAACCAGAATGTTAATAAAATATAATTAATACCAATAACATTTTTTAGAATACCTGGAACAAATAATACGCAAACAAAACATATTGCAATCAATGATGGTTGATGTCAGCAACAGATTAAGTAATGTAGAAAACAGTCAAAGTACTGCAACAATATCAGCCAAAGATCGATCGATCTTTATTGATTTAAATTGTCTCCCAATACATTCAGAGGATTCGTTGAATATTGTGGAAGAACATTTATCCAAAGAGGATAATATGCAGACTGCAGTATGTATCTTTTTAATGAATTTGTCAGTAAATTAATGAGCTTTGTGTACAATTTAATCATAATATGTAAATTACCCTATGGAAGAAGTATCTGAAGTGCTTCCATCAATTTCTCGCGATAATATTAATTTGAAAACAACATCACCTCTTGATTACAATCACGAGGAACTTCTGCCAAATACAAGCAGTGAAAGTTCGCACCCATACAGTTATTTTGCAAAAGACGAGCTACTTGTAAAGAAATTGGAAGAAATAAAACCTATTGTGGAACGTTCCAAGCGAACAAAATTCGACTTACAACGGATGGTGTTGGAATAGTATATTCTGTAACAAGGTTAGAATGGAAATTCGATGCGAGTGGAATATTTCGAGCGCGAGCCGTGAGGCGAGCGCGAGGAACCACGAGCATCTGAATTTCCATTCTTACCGAGTAGCAGACTATACTTTCTCCTCGACCAGATATAATAGACTAATAAAATAATGAACACAAAGAACTTACGTTTTATCACGTTTGTGGTTATGTTTATAGTATTTTGACAATTGTGATATCCAAGGCTAATTGTTTTATTCGAAACGATGTGAGAATATTCATTCTATCCCTTGTTATGGAATGAATTACATGCAAAACGCATAAGCGCATAGTGTTTTGTTCCATAACAAGAGTGAGAATGTGTAAGTTCTATAATCAAAATTGATTTCAGAATGCTTAAATTCTACGGTGGTCGTGGAGAAACATTATTCCCCGATGAACATTAAAGCGCTGCAAAATACTCACCTGAAATGGAGAACATGATCGAGAAAATCAAACAGACTATCAGCAATTACACAGATAAAATCAAAGTTTAATCCATCGTACCAAGTAAATGGAGCATACGAAAACTGGTGAACACTAGACATTTCATTTTCATTGGCCGGAAAAGTGCATGACCTTAATGAAGGAATAGAAAGAATTCAAAGTCGACATTCCTGCGGACGGAAACCAATGGATGCATCAACCATCGAAAAAATACAAATATTCTACAAAGGTGATGAAATTAGTCGAGTATTTCCAGGTAAAAGAGATAGCAAGAAAGTAGGTTCGGACACGCAGTTCCGAGTAATGCCTGGAAAAAAGGATACAGTTTCCGTAAAAATAGACGGACTAGGAGTATAGATGCAAAAGAGATTGGTTTTGAATAACCGTTACAGAAACATGCTTTCTGGGTGGTTTTTCCCAGTTTTGGAAGGTATGGAAAATTATGATTTTTAGTTCCAACAAGATGGTGCGACATGTCACACATCCCGCGAAACAATTGCACTGCTGAATGAAAAATTTCCTCAAAAAATTATCTCTTTGCGTGGCAACCATGAATGGCCTGCTAGATCATGCGATTTTGCGCCTTGTGACTTTTTTTTGTGGGGATTTGTTCAATCAAAAGTTTACGTGAACAAACCCCAAACAATAGCCCAACTGAAGGATGAAATTGCAAGGGTTATTAGCGGTTTCCCACCAGATGTTTGTGAACGCGTCATCGCGAATTTCAATGAACTCATTACTCAATGCCGCGCGGCCTTGGGTGGTCATATGGCGGATATAATTTTTCATACATAAATTTAAGTAGTTACTTAATGCGTTTGTAAAAAACAATTTAATTTTCAATAAATTTTATATGTTCTATAGCACTTTGAAATTCGTCCCTACTTTACGAGCACCCTTTACTTTTAACTTTTGATTTCAAGTAGTTTATTGGATTTATTGTATTTATTGGGCGACACATAATTGTTTATTATAAAGCATTTTGAAAGTTCCATGTCATTTCGTTATTATTTTTTATTAACCTTTCCAAATTTTTGAAAAACAATATCTGTCTATGGTTGAGAATATATATTTGTGAATTTAAGTCACACAGCAAAATGGGTACAACCATTGTACCAAACACTATACAGTGCTTTACAATGCTTGTAATTATTTTTTCATGCTGCCTTGAAATTGCAAGTCCCATATTTGTAAATATTCAAGTATGAAATGGCCATACTGATAAGCCTTGATATGTCGAAACACATATTGCCTTTAAAATCTGTTACCATTGTGGTTATTTTATTTTTATTATTAAAAAATCATATTTGCTTTGTCTACTCCAAGTTGATATAAATATTTAGTATTTCTATTGGAATATTATATTTTTCATATACATATACTAGTTTGAATGAAAAATGCAACACCAAGAAAAACAGCCCGAATTTATTTAATTTTTCTACAATTGATGGCTTTTGGCACAAGAAGTAACTCATTAAAATTTCAATAAAAAACTCCTTCGTCAAACCTCTTTTTAGGATGATTTTATATACGAAAAATAGCAATATCAAATGGTGGTTTTATAAACATGGAACAATTTGGATTAGTTTTCTCGTGATAATTGTGCGAAGAACATCATTTAATTTGAAATGCCCATGAGAGAAGGTGGTCTTTCGTTTAGAGAAATTGCCAATAGAATTGAACGTGACGCAACCACAGTAATGAGGTGCTGGCGAAGATGGTCTGAGGAAGGTTTTCATGGACGTCGGAGAGGATCTGGACCACAGCGAAGAATGACAGACCGCGGAGAACGCAGGTTGAGACTTTTGGCGATAAGAGAAAGATTATCCACTGCGCAGGCCATTAGAAACACTTGGAGGGATACATTAAATGTTAGAATCTCAATGGCATCGATATATCATCGAATACGGAGTTTTGGAATGCGTAGTTATCGTCCTTTTTGTTGCCTTCCCCTGACTCCACGTCATTGGAGCTTCTAGGTTAGAATAGTGTAGAGAACGGGTGAATTGGAGACAAGAATGGCAACAAATTGTGTTCACTGACGAATCCAGATTTTGTTTGTGGGCCAGCGATGGACGTAGACGTGTCAGACGTTTCCGCGGGGAACGCAGAAATATGGACTTCGCGCTTCCTCGGCATACTGCTCTCACGCAGGAGGTGATGATTTGGGGTGCCATTACGTATGGTGGTAGGTCCCCTCTAGTTTTTATTCCTGGCACCCTAAATGCTTGGCGCTACGTACAGACTATACGTAGAGCCCGTTGCACTGCCGTACTTACGGGTTGCAAAACCCTATCTTTCAGCAAGATAATGCTCGCCCACATACGGCAAGGGTAACAATAGAGTATTTAGAAGAAGCTAACGTTGTAGTGCTTCCATGGCCTTCTCGTTCACCAGACCTTTCACCCATCGAACATGTTTGGGATATGATAGGCGTCAGACTAGGAAATTTACTCCGTGCCCCAGACACTGTGGGCGAACTTCGTTTGCACATTCAGGAAGCTTGGGATGAGCTACCCCAAGAAGATATTGATCACCTCATTCAAAGCATGCCGAACCGCGTGAATGAGTGCATTAGAAACAACGGAGGACCGACTCATTATTTAAAAAAAAATGCTTGTGTAAGTAAGTTTTTCAACTGAAATTTTGATCGTTTACTTGAGACATTCAAACACAACTTATGTGAAATTTTCATTAAAATCTGGCCATACCTTCTTGGTGTTGCATTTTTCATTCAAACCAGTATATTTAACTAAAATTTTTCATTTTAGTTTTATTGATCAAATAGACACCCCGACTGACCAAAACCCACCCCTCCCCGGTTCCTAGAACTGCGTGCGCGTCCCCACAGGTAGCCGGAACTTGATCGTAGCGCTAGCTGTACACGATCGTTCTCGACACTCATAGCGAAGCCAATATTACAAAGTGAATATTTCTTAAGTGAAAGTGATGGATATCGAAAATGCAGGTAAGCTCCCTTAAATGTAATATTAATTCAGACTGGAAGTATCAATATTTAGTGCAATTATAACGCATTGGGAGGAAATGGTGGCGCTGGGAAGAGCCAGGTGTGGATCAGGAGAGAGAGAGAGGGAGGAAAGTATGGATGGGTATAGAGTATGGGAGATGTGTATTGTGTGAATGGGGGAGGGATACTTGGAGACATTTGGCAGAGGAGTGCGAGGGTGTGTGTGAGGAATGGGTGGGAGGGGGGAAAAGAGTGAACGAATGGATGAGAGAGGACGGAACCGGGGTGAAGACACTGGCGAGGTTGGGGTGGGAAAAGGAGAGGAGAAGGAAATGAAGTTGTGAATTATGGAAGATGTATTTTATGCCAATAAAGGTCCTTTTTTGAATAACAAATTAAAGATTGCCTTTTTTCATAGATAATATTATAATTTTTTTTATTTTCAATAGTAAAAATGTTGTACTTCCGGGACATTACGAGTAAAATGCTTATGGTTTCTGATAGTATAGCTTCTTGAGCAGATAAACACAAAAAATAAACCACCAACCTTTATCCACTTCGCGAGAGAAAAAATATTTGAGTAACTTTGGCAGAAAGTCAGAAAAATCATTTTTTGTTTCTTTTGAGTTAAAAAATACTTTCCGTTGTTCTAGGTTCATCAAGTTACTCGGGCATTGAAGTAGTAACTCGTAGATATCTTTTTGATAAGATGATTGAGCAAAACTCTCCATCAATAAACGACAAATTGGAATACTTACAAAGTTATTTCTTAGTGTCTTACAGGGACTGCGACGAAGACAAAAATTATATAAAGCATAAATTTTCGTATTTTAAAACAGAAATAAAAAAGAAATGGTCCAAGACACGCAGCACGCTAGAAAAATTTATTATAAGCAATGATGCAGGAGCATTCGAGATCCCCATAAAAACGCATAACAAACCAGGACAACCTACCAAAATATTCAGTGAATGTAGTGAAAGAACTAAAAGGAGGAAAACAGAAGAAATTCGCTCCTCTGTAAGCAAAGAAGTGATAGTTTACGCAGCGCAAGTAATTTTACAAAAAGAAGAAAAAAGAAAACGAAAAGTTCTAAAAGATATTACTAATTCGCCTGCATCTGCAAACAAATGTAAAAAAAGACATTCCAAATCAAAGCCACAAGATCCCCTTACGCCTCGAGAGGCACTGCAAATGTGCGTGGATGCTGATTTGACTCGAAGTCAATACGAAATTGTGCGAGCAACCAACAGCAGTTTCTACCCGTGCTACGAATTAGTGTTAAAGGCTAAAGAGGAATGTTACCCACCCAAAGAGACGCTACGAGTGACTGCTTCCTGTGCTTAAAGTGATCTACAATCTTTGCTAGATCACACCATCACGCGATTATCAATTTTCTTCGAAGAAGTACTAATGACTCTTACAGAAATTTAGAGAAATTCCTTGCAGATTATCTGCAAATGGAGTTGTGATGGGTCACAACAAGCTCAATTCAAACAAAAGCTCATGACTCGGATGTAAATATAAAGGGTCCGCCATCTAACTTTTTTTTTCAACTAGTGCTTATTTCGTGAATGGTAGCACTGAGCTCATGCCTGATTTAACAGATAATTAGTTTTATCCTTCCGCTGAATGAATATGGTTGTGTATATGGTTGTGTGCTAGAACAACGCTGGGAAATATTGCGACATTACTTTGAAAATCATGGTAATGTTGCAGAATGTGTGCGAAAATTGCGTACGGATTTTGGAAGAAGAGAAGCACCTTCAGCTCCGTATGTTCGTTATTTTGTGAAAAAAGTGAAAGAAACTGGCATCCTCATCGATAAACCAAAGCGTGAAAAGCCAAAAGAAGTGCGTACACCCGAGAATATTGCTGGTGTGGCAGAAAGTGTGCGTGAAGCGCCATCAACATCAATTCACCGTCGTTCTCAACAATTGAACATTTCGGAGACATCATTGAGACGAATTTTGCATAAAGACCTTGGTATGACGCCATACAAAGTCCAATTGGTTCAGGAGTTGAAGCCAACTGACCATCCAATGCGTTTTCGCTTCGCTGAGTGGACCTGCGATCAACTTACAGAAGATGCCGATTTTGCCAAAAAAATCATCTTTTCAATGAAGCTCATTTTGATCTTGGCGGGTATGTAAACAAGCAAAATTGTCGCATTTGGGGCACAGAAAACCCGCACGCATACATTGAAAAGCCGATACACCCAAAACGAGTCACTGTTTGGTGCGGATTTTGGTCCAGAGGCATAATTGGGCCATTTTTCTTCGAAAATGAGCAAGGAGTGGCCGTTACAGTCAATGGCGATCGTTATCGGGCCATGTTGAACGAATTTTTGTTCACAAAAATTGAAGAGGAGGATATTAGCAACATTTGGTTTCAACAGGATGGCGCTACGTGCCACACAGTCGAAGCTACACTCGATGTTTTGCGCCCTGTTTTTGAAGATCGCATTATCAGCCGCAGAGCTGATGTCGTTTGGCCACCTCGGAGCTGCGATTTGACACCGATGGATTATTATTTGTGGGGTGCCCTCAAAGATAAGTGTTACGCCAACAAGCCAGAGACAATTGACGCTTTAAAGGACAATATTCGTGAAGCCATTGGTGAATTACAGCTGCACACAATCGGTAATGTGCTTAAAAATTGGACCGATCGTGTAGGCTACTGCATGGCCAGCCGAGGCAGCCATTTAAATGAAATTATTTTCCATTATTAACCGGAAGGATTGTACTTTCAAATAAAAAAAGAAATTTGAGAAAATATTCAGTAGTTTTTGTTTATAGCAATTTAAAAAAAAAAAAAAGTTATTTGGCGGACCCTTTATTTTTGAGCTCCTTTGTACCTCTACAAATTGTTGAAGGCGAAGATTATTGCAGAATAATTGATGCAATTTTTAAAATTTAACCCGATGACAAGATTTTATTAGCTGGCGATTTTAATCTACCGAATGCTAAATGGGCTGACGATTAGGAAACTGTAACACATCCGAGCAACAACTGTTATCCTGCCGAAGTAATCAACGAATGTTTTAATTTTCACAATCTTTATCAAATGAGCAAGACGGCCAATTCAAGAGGCATCTTATTAGATGTATTATTTTCTAAAAAAAAGTATGGAATTATCGATTCCTTTAAACTTCTGAACAAACTAATTCGGTATAGTATTATAACAACTTTAATAAAGGCAATTATAATGCCATTAACAATTGTCTTGTATCCTTGGACTGGACTAATATTCTGCATTTTTCTGATCCAGATGCAGCTGCTGATACATTTAATGAAATTATTTATTATTTAATAAACAAATTCGTTCCTATATCTAAAACTAGCCACTCAAGTTATCCCAAATGGTATAATTACAATTTAATTAGCATGATTAAGAAGAAGAAATGTGCCCATATTCTATATAAGAAGACTTCGAGTAGGAGTGACTATGATTCACTTGCATCCCTACGTAAACAATGCCAGGTGTTAAGTAAACAACTCTACAGTGTATACTATATACAAAAAGTTGAAGAAAGTTTGCAGTCTAATCTGCGTTCTTTCTGGTCCTATGTCAACGATATTCGACGAACTAGTGGTTATCCTAAAGCTATGTATTACGAGCAAAACAAGTGCAATACTAAAGATGAGAGTGCAAACAGGTTCGCCGACTTCTTTTCTACAGTTTACCTCAATGAAGCATGTAATGTACCCGAGTTTCGTTTTACTCCTTAAGTCTCTTGTAATTCGTTCAGTGTTTCCGTATCTAACGTGTTTAATGGTATAATTAGTTTAAATAATAGCTTTAAATCTGGACCAGACGGTATACCACCATATTTCCTAAAGCAATGTTTATTTACTGTTACTACCCCAATTCATCTGATGTATAACTTTTACTAAAAACTGGTATATTTCCTACATGCTGGAAGAAAAGTTACATCACTCCTCTTTTTAAATCCGGTGATAGAGCTAATATTAAGAATTATCGTGGTATATCCATACAATCATCTGTCCCCAAACTATTTGATATTTGGGTCTGCAAGAACTTAATTGTAGATGAACAGCATGGGTTTACTGCTGGCCGCTCGACTGTTACTAATCTTTTAGTTTTTAAAATGTTCATTCTTGAAGCCTTCGAGAAGGGTTTGATTGACGGTTGACAGCGTTTATACCGAATTCTCTAAGGCTTTTGATCGCGTACATCATAAGATCCTTTTTGCTAAGCTCTCTGCCTATGGTTTTGAAACAGATGTTGCTTGGTTCAATAGTTATTTAAGTGGGCGTGATCAATGTGTTAATATAAATGGAAAATTATCTAAAATTATTAATGTAACCTCGGGGGTCCCTCAAGGTTCACACTGCGGCCCGCTTCTGTTTCTCATTTTTATTAACGACATTGTATACGTTGTAAAAAGTAGCCAGTGTCTCTTATTTGCAGACGATCTAAAGTTATTTAAATTAATTGCCTCACAAAAGACCAGTTCTTTTTTATGAGCGACAAGATTAAAACAAGGACCAATTGCCATGTCGAAAATCTTGAACAAGAAATTATCTCATTTCAAAACAGATTTTAATTCTCTTTGGACCAAGGCGCATAGAGAACAAGAAAGGTTCCTCAAAATGATAAAATTTGGCAGGATACTTCTCTAATTTCCTTGATACCTAATAGAGAAGAAACGAGGCCGCCCAGAGATGTCTTTTGAAAGAAGCTCTGAGCGATCGAAAAGACAAAAATCAAAACCTGAGAGATTCTACGGATCTACCTTTGATAATTTACGCCCCACAAATGCAAATCATGATGAAACTCAAGTGAAGAAAAGAAAAGTTGTTCGCCCGAAAAGGCTTTCTTTTGATCTGTCAAGTGATGAAGATGATTTATAATTACAAACGTTCACTTCTTCATTGCCAGAAAATGGAAGAGTTGCAGAATTAATACATAATAAATCTGATAAGCCTGGACATCTGACTGGTGAGTGTGCATTGTCCAACATATATTTCTTAGATTGTGCATTACTTTCATTCATTTATAAGGGAAAATTGTAAAAAAAAGTATTTTTTTTATTATGTCAGAACAATCATCCCCTTCAGCTTCTTTTTCACCATCTTTCGGAGTAGATGGCTTAAAATACTGTGATGCAAACGGTCCACCAACACCCTGCGATATAGGTACACCTACTCCTAGAAATAAACATCATCCAGACATTGAAGTTATTGCTGGTTGCGCCACTTTCTCGATGGAACCGGATATTTAAATGTGGCGAAAATTATCCTTTTTCCAAAGTACAGTCGACTCTACAACGTCCAGGGAGGTACGATCAATAAATTATGTCCGATTTGATCAGATTGGCCATTTCCCTTCATTTGTCAAGAAGAATTTCGCGTCGAGATGTAAAAATCCTGGCTGCAACGGTAAAACCTCTGTTAACATAAATCTAAGAATTATTGTTTTCTCCATTTTCATGCCAAAAATTATTGGAAATGTTTTTTCGAATAAAATATCAATTTGAACTTTGATTTCGTTTTTGATTGATTTTACCTTTGAATCATTTTGTATTCAATTGAACATGCTTCGGTGTATAAAAGGGCACTATCAAAAAAAATGGTGCCAAAAAATCAGAAATAATTCAATGTGCCTATTTTAAGAATTATCGCTTGAAGTAAAAAAAGTCTGAAAGGGCAAAAAGTGATATGTTTATTTGTCTTTATGGGAAAGCTTTTTTAAACAAACATGAGAGACAACAAATATCAACAATCACATCCAACCAAATGCGTGAAATGGACTGATTACCTATAGTTTTAAGGACGGAAATTACTTCCAATAGGCTCAACAACTCCCAAAAAGCAGTGCAAAAAACATATTTACCTACCGCCGATACCCGTTTTGACGGTTTCAATCATTATCCCGAATGGTTGGATCGTTTAGGCAAGCGGCAATGTGGATTACCTGGATGCAAATCTAAAACACAATGTACATGTTCTAAATGTAAAATAAATATTTGTTGTACAGCGGCAAAAAATTGCTTCGCTGATTTTCATAATAATTATAATAAAAATTAGGTATATTTGTTTATAATTATTACATAAACAATTATATAAAACGTTTTTTTTTCCTTTACTGATTACATTTACTTTTTTGCCATAACTGCCCAGGTCCGCCTCAAGGTGGGCATTCATTTAGCAGGTATACCAAGTGACAATATACTGATTGTATAATGAATAGATTTATTTTCAGAGGCATTCATTTACGTAAGGAGAGTTTTTGCGTGACGATAAAAAAATTGGGCATTAGAAGGTTAACAGATTTTTTTTTTAATTTACCTAGCATTTACATTGCGTACTTTATAAAAAGAAGCCACCGTTAATCAATTTAAGTTAAATCTAATTTTCTTTCAGACTCTATGAGCGTCCTCCATACCTAATCTTTAGGTTAGAATTCAGCATTTTTTTATTATTATTCAAATTGCCTATTCTTTGAGTTAATCAAGGTGGCGAGATTGTTTTTTAGATTTGTTATTGACAGTTCTCAAAAGTTTGGTTTGTCCGAATTGTTTATGAAATATTCGAAAATATTACTGTAGAATTTATCAAAATGAAAATTTACTCTATGCAAGAGAGAATTAATATGCTGATAATTTACCTAATAATAATAGGTGCGATGACAGAAAAACGATCATTAATGGGGTAGCTTGACATAACAACAATGTTGCATTGTCGAAATCGATAACAGAGAAACGGTAATTAGGTGAGTAGCTTTTAAAATTATAAAAACATGATGTTCATGACATTACGGCACTGCATTAAGTTTTAATTTTTACCATTACTCTTGTAGCAAACCAAACAATTCAGCTTGTAATAAACCATAACTTTTCCTGATTCTTATTATTATTTCATTCATTCATTATCAAAAAACATTTCTTTCGTACCTGTTACCTTTTAGTAATTCATCTCGACATAACATTTGTTGTCAACTGGTTATTGTCTCGTTAAATTACTAGGTGACAAGGTACTCAAAAAACTATTTTTGATAATTAACCTCGATCTAGGTATATTACTACCGATAATTAGCGAGTCCCTCAAAAATTGCTTTTTGGCTTCAAGGGTGTATGCTCAAAGATATCCAGATCATAACCACCCAAATAAGGCTGCATTTGAACGATTAGTACTAGATTTTCGTAGAACTGGAAGTGTAGGTTATCCAAACGTGGTTCAACAAAAGCCCATTGTTGAGAAAGAAGAAAATTAATACCTTGTGGTGGGATCAGTCATAGAACACCCCCATATAAGTCAACGGGCAATTGACACGGAAACAGGTATTAGCAGACGGAGCATATCCAGAATATTGAAAAATATAAATTTCACCCATATCATATTCAAACGCACCTGGAACTTTATCATCCGGATTTCCATCGTAGAGTTGAATTTTGTATATGGGTTTTGGACAAAGTAGGAGAAAATAATAAATTTATTGGTTTTATTTTATTTTCTGATGAATCCACCTTCCATAGCAGCGACATCATTTTCATTACTATTGTGATTCAAATCCTCATCTTTTTCGCGCAGTTGATCGCCAACGTAGATGGTCTGTTAACGGTCCAAAATAATTGGCTTCTACTTTTTTGATGGAAATTTAAACGGACAAAAGTTTCTCCGATTTTTACGTCATAACCTACCTGAACTACTCGAAGATGTGCATTTGAACATCAGGCAGCAGATGTGGCTACGGTTGGATGGTGCTCCTGCACTTTTTCAAATAAATGTCAGGGAATTTTTAAATATGATTTTTCTAAATAGATGGATATGGAGAAGCGGTCCACAAAATTGGCCTCCGAGATCTTCAGATTTGACCTGCCTGGACTTTTTTTATGGGGATACATAAAAAAAAATTGTTTAAGACACCCCACCAACAGCAGCGGAAAATATGAAAGAGAGAATAAGAGCGGCTTTCGTTACTCCACACATGTTATTCAATGTTAAAAAGTCCTTTGAAAACAGAATTCGTTTATGCATTGAAGAAGATGGTTGTCATTTTGAGCATTAAATTTAGTTTTTTTTTTTTTATTTTGATAGGCAACCTTACCGTAATAAACAAATTCTGCTTTCAAAAGACTTTTCAACATCTCTTGCGTTACTTTTTGTTCACGTTCTGAATGTTACTGTATTAAAATTATTAATGAAAATTATGTTTTGCGTTGTTTTGAGCTTGTGCGAAATGAGGTGAAGGACTCTTGCATTTTTCAAGCTGAAATGCAAGCAATAGCAGTCCGTGTGGCATCAAAAGTGGAACAGACATGCGAAAAGGCGTCTATTCCTGTGTCTAGTTCAAAAAACATTGGCTACATGATTTTAAAATTGCACGCATCATGTGAAAAATTAAAGTTAAAGAAATCGTCCGGTACAGCGCAGGTAAAAAGGCATCTCAAAAACTGCCAAAAAAGTGACAGACTTCAAGAAAAACATCACTACATCCTTTCTCGACATTTGCTCGTGTAAGTGCGCTAAACTCATTGAATGTCGTTGCGAAGCAGAATGTTCGAAACAGCAACTACTTGCATCGTACCTCCCTTTTCCAAAAAAGTTGTAGTCATGTCGCAGTAAATTTTTACAACGAACTATGTAGGGAAGCTACATTATTGTCTATAAACTCATTTAAAAAATTGTCTATAAACTCATTTAAAAAAAAATTGCGTTTAAAATTGTACAATTCTAATTAATTTTCTTTAGTAATTATTTGCAAATTGTAACTATTATATTTCATTTCTGTTTTAAATGTAAACATATGTAATGTTTTATGGGTTAAGTGGTAGAGTAGCCTTAATGGCTAAACTTCGCCCATGACTGTAAATAAAGACATTTATTATTATTATTATTATTATTATTATTATTATTATAAGAAAGTACCCGTGAAAGAGCATGCATTCTTACTGGATCAAAGGACGGAACACAAGATGGTGATGGTAGCATGTGATTATATTGAAAGCAAAAAGATTAAGAAGAAGCTAGCTGGGAAATCTTACGAGCCACAGCTCGCTTCCAGGCGTGGAGAAATGTCTCCAAAGGTGTCCGGAAAAGGTCTTATTTCGAGCCTTACAGCAAGTGATTCGGGAAGTGATGTTCTTTCGAGTACCTCTGGAAGTGAGTGTGAAACAGGCAAAAAGCAGATATACGTCATAACACCAAAGGAAGTCAGCACAGTCCCCTTCAAAAAAGAGCTGCCCCTCAAATCTGAAGAATTTCGCAATAACTTTGGATATGAGAGGTGAATTCAATTGGGCAGGAGCTGAACTCGCTAGCGCGCTTTTGAAAGATATCGGCGTGGTATCCACAGAAGAAAAATCTGCAGCCGTTGACAAGAGAAAACGATAATTATTCATTATTACGAAATAGATATGGATATGTTTTAGGATGTAGGATTTTCGCAAATTAAATATAGTTTATTAAGTATCAAGGGAGGTAAGTGCGGTCCCCACACCATTACCCTGGTGTGGGTACCGACACGTTAGCGGAGGTCCCCATATTCACCCGAGACCGGTAGCACTAACGCCCGAGATGCTTATACTAATTTTTGCCCGATCGATTGGTTGATTAATTCATTAATTAAAATAATAATTTTTTAAATGACACTCCGAAAATCTGAATTCTGTCAAATCGGCTAATGCGCTCTGGTTGTTATGGAGTTGGTAAATACTTATTTAATTTTTTGTATTTTTTTTTTATTTCAAAAATTCAACAATAATAAACACATATAATGCAAAATAAATAAAAAATAATTTTATGAATAAAAATCATGCGTGCGTTCGCTACAGGTTAGCCTGATTTGTCCAACCCGCAACTAGAACCCGGGGTGAAGCCATCCCATACAATGGAAGGTACGGGGAAGACTGCCGACGTCGAGCGGGCTGGGCCTCGCGAGGGGCAAATGCAGGAAGGGGTATGGAGCACGGTCCCGAAGAGGTCGGAGCGGAGGGCCGACAAGCCGCAGGGGATGGGCATGATGAGGGGACCGGTCCGGCAAGCCAGCGAGACAGGGCAGGCCAAGGGGGCGCGGTCTGAGACTGGGGCAACGGCAGCGCAGGGTATCAGGCCCGCGCGTATAAGGGTGGACACGACGGGGTCTACCTATGGAGAGGTAGTCAAAAAACTGAAGAGCGCCGTGAGAGCGGGCCCAAATCCAGAGGCTAGAAAGAGCTTGGCAGGCAATGTGATAGTAGAACTGAGAAAGGGGGTCGACGGGGAGGAGATCGCGACCCTGTTCAACGCGAAACTAGGGGCTGGCATGGCTGCGGTGACCACAGATAGGAGGGCGGTGGCGGAGGTCAAGTTCCTTGACGAAGACGCTACAGCTGAGGAGATAGTGGGAGCCCTGGAGAAGGTGACTGGGGTCAAGGGAGGGATGGAAGTTAAATGGATTAGGGCGTACGGGCGTGAGCTCAGGATCGCGCTGGTGGAGGGGCCCAGGCAACTAATAACTAAGTTGCTCGAGAAGAAAAACGTTTGGGTGGGTTGGTCTCAGTGCAAAGTACAAGCTAGGCAGCTCAAACCAATCAGGTGCAGGAAATGCATGGGTACGGCCACGTGCCTGCTGAGTGTAGAGGGCCGGACCGCAGTAAATGCTGCAGAAGATGCGGGGACCAGGGTCATGTCGAAAGGGACTGTAAGGCCGAGGCTCCAAGATGCGCCCCGTGTGGGGACCTGGGCCGGGCTGATAATCACTTCGCTGGGAGTGGGTGCTGCCAGTCTTTTAAGGAAGCGGCTGTGGGGCTGGCCAGGAGCCAGCGGCCAGTTGATCAGGCCGCAGGGGGTCTACAGCATGACAGAGAAGGAGGCCGCATGCCCTCGCAGTCAAGCCTCGGGGGGACAAGGCGAACATAGGCTCAGGTTCATCCAGGTGAATTTTAATCGCTGCCATGCGGCCCACGACCTGGTGGAAATTGTGACCGGGGGGTGCAGTGGATATTGTAATCGCGAGTGAGCACTACGACTCCAGGGTAAAGGGGCCGTGGTATCGCGATTGTACCGGGGGAGACGTAGCCATATGGGTGAAGGAGGAGGCGAGGCACCGGGTCTCGGAGTCGGGCAGCCAGGGTAGGGGGATCACCTGGATCAGACTGGGGAGCCTAGTGGTTATAGCTTGCTATGCGCCGCCGAACAGGGACCTCGAGGAGTTCCAGTTATGGCTAGACCGGGTAGTAGTTTTAGCCACAATAGTTTAGGTGACAGCGAAGCCGTCGTAAATGCATAGGAAGTAGTTATACAAGGTGTCTAAAAAAGACACCACCAAAATGATATGGTGTATTCCTGGGACAAAAAACAAGCAAATTAACTAAATTTATCTATATGAAAAATTACATACTTTCCAAGATACAGCAAGTCAAAGTTTAAGATTTTAAAAGTGTTTTAATCTATATCTCGAAAATGGCAGATGATAATGATTTGTTTATTTTTTTCTGACAACTACATTTGGTGTACTACATTGTTTAAAAATTTCAAGACATTTCTTCAAGTACAAAGGTGCTCCAGAGGACATGCTGTTTACATTATTACATAGAACTTTTTTGTTCTTCACATTTTTTACGATTCAATATTTTTTTCAATGCAACTCGTCACTTTTAAGGAATTTATAACTCTTAAAGTTTTTTTGTTTACGCCTTATTTTTAACAAAAAAAAATAAAAAAGAACTTATTGTTTTTGGAAAATTTCGTGTTAAAAAAAGAAATAATCTAAGTAGGCGGGTGTCAATTCGTTGAAAACGTGTGTCAGTACAATTAAAACTTTCAATGCAAGTAAAACTGGTTAACACGATGAGTGGTGGTGACCACCATCGTCGGTGGCTGACGCGCATCGACGCGACGCGACGCGCGCACGCGCATACAATGTGTACTGTGATCCGTGTTCGCCATCGAAGCTCGAGCGCGTCGTCAACCGCGGCGGACAACTGCTTATTTTACACCAGCACTCAACGTGTTAAAATGAACGTTTACACTCATGAAGAGTATGCTGACATGCATGAAGTTTACGGTTTCTGTGAAGGAAATACTCGCCAATATTTCGATCCACAAGAAATTATCTTTTTTTTATGGGGGTCATTTTGAACAATTTTTGTAATTTGTTAAATAATTTGATATGTTAAAATAAAAGCAGTTTTTGGATTATAGTTATTTTTAAGACTTTTCTTGCAGGACGAGCGCAATTAAACAATGAACAATAAGTTCTTTTTTATTTTTTTTTGTTAAAAATGAGGCGTAAACAAAAAAACTTTAAGAGTTATAAATTCTTTGAAAGTGATGAGTTGCATTGAAAAAAATATTAAATCGTAAAAAATGTGAAGAACAAAAAAGTTCTATGTAATAATGTAAACAGCATGTCCTCTGGAGCACCTTTGTACTTGAAGAAATTTCTTGAAATTTTTTGACAATGTAGTACACCTAATGTAGTTGTCAGAAAAAAATAAACAGATCATTATCATCTGCCATTTTCTAGATAAAGATCTAAAATATTTTAAAAATCTTAAACTTTGACTAGCTGTATCTTGGAAAGAATGTAATTTTCCATATAGATAAATTTAGTTAATTTGCTCTTTTTTTGTCTCAGGAATACACCATATCATGTCTTTTTTAGACACCTTGTACTTAGCATCGCTTTGCCACTGACCGCAGCGAATTCACTTGCTTATGCTTAGGTTAGGGCGAGGTTAACATCCCCCCACCCTTCCCCCCCGGCTAGTAGTTTTACCCGCAGCGGATTAGGTGATGGCAAAGTCATCATGAATGCATGGAAAGTAGTTATACGGGGCTCGCTGTGTTCGATAAGGAGCGAAGCGAAGCGATCGGCCACAGTGAGCCCGGTTACGTTTAATTTTGATTTTAATTTCAATTTCAATTTCAATTTCAATTTCAATTTCAATTTCAATTTCAATTTCAATTTCAATTTCAATTTCAATTTCAATTTCAATTTCAATTTCAATTTCAATTTCAATTTCAATTTCAATTTCAATTTCAATTTCAATTTCAATTTCAATTTCAATTTCAATTTCAATTTCAATTTCAATTTCAATTTCAATTTCAATTTCAATTTCAATTTCAATTTCAATTTCAATTTCAATTTCAATTTCAATTTCAATTTCAATTTCAATTTCAATTTCAATTTCAATTTCAATTTCAATTTCAATTTCAATTTCAATTTCAATTTCAATTTCAATTTCAATTTCAATTTCAATTTCAATTTCAATTTCAATTTCAATTTCAATTTCAATTTCAATTTCAATTTCAATTTCAATTTCAATTTCAATTTCAATTTCAATTTCAATTTCAATTTCAATTTCAATTTCAATTTCAATTTCAATTTCAATTTCAATTTCAATTTCAATTTCAATTTCAATTTCAATTTCAATTTCAATTTCAATTTCAATTTCAATTTCAATTTCAATTTCAATTTCAATTTCAATTTCAATTTCAATTTCAATTTCAATTTCAATTTCAATTTCAATTTCAATTTCAATTTCAATTTCAATTTCAATTTCAATTTCAATTTCAATTTCAATTTCAATTTCAATTTCAATTTCAATTTCAATTTCAATTTCAATTTCAATTTCAATTTCAATTTCAATTTCAATTTCAATTTCAATTTCAATTTCAATTTCAATTTCAATTTCAATTTCAATTTCAATTTCAATTTCAATTTCAATTTCAATTTCAATTTCAATTTCAATTTCAATTTCAATTTCAATTTCAATTTCAATTTCAATTTCAATTTCAATTTCAATTTCAATTTCAATTTCAATTTCAATTTCAATTTCAATTTCAATTTCAATTTCAATTTCAATTTCAATTTCAATTTCAATTTCAATTTCAATTTCAATTTCAATTTTAATTTTAATTTTAATTTTAATTTTAATTTTAATTTTAATTTTAATTTTAATTTTAATTTTAATTTTAATTTTCGTAAAGGGCTGAAAAGGCTCGACGGTTGGCGCTGGAGATGTCGAAAACGTACTTGCAATACAAGTATTGGATTTAGAAAAGGGACATTTTTTGAACGATCACATCTAAGCCTATTTTAAATCCTGGACTACGTTAATCTTTGGGTCGGCAATGTCAACTTAACCGTGATTCAACAGCAGATTGAAATATCTGAACATACCTCCACGAATTAGAGTTCATTCTGCCGTGAAGTCCTTTTAGACGCATGCATCACAAATTCAGTTAAATTAGGTGGACCCGGGCTTGTTGATGAATCGAAGTTTGGACGACGTACCATCGAGGACACCGAGTCGAAGGGTAATGGGTTTTTGGCGGACACGAGCGAGAAACTGGCCTAGTTTTCATGGTTCCAGTTAAGGCCGGTTCACACGCTCAAGCCATTTGCGCAAATTGGCTTGTACATGCCAATTTGTGCAATCCAAACTGAACGTGTGGATAATGGCATGAAGTTTGCGCAAGCCAAAAAGTTTGGCTTGACGAAATCTGTCTTCGCCAGAAAATCGGCTTGAGGTTGGTGTATTGGCATGAGCGTGTGAACGATGCTCCAACCTCAGTTCCAGCCTTAGGCATGCGCATCGCCGATTAGTGACGTTCTGCCACCTGTTCCCCCGGACTTTATCACTTATTAATAGACATTGATAGTTTCGTGTTTATCTTTATAGTGAATATGTCGTCAGAAAAACAATTTATCCTCGAATTTATTGAACAATATAAATCGTTGCCGTGTTTATGGAAAATAAAATCCAAAGAATACAGCGACCGGAATATAAAATCGAATGCGTATGATATTTTAACCGCAAAATTAAAAACAGTGGACCCGAATGCCAACAGGGAAAGTGTAACAAAAAAAATAAATTCTCTACGTACCGCATACAGGAAAGAATTAAGGAAAGTGTTAAACTCAGAAAAATCAGGTGCCGGAGAGGAAGATATATATGTTCCTCATTTGTGGTACTACGAACAATTAATTTTTTTAAAGGATCAAGAAACGCCAAGGAGTACAAAATCAAACATGGATGAAGTGCAGGTAATTGAAATTAATTTATCGACTTTTTTAAAATATCAAAATTAAGTCCAAAATTTAAAAAAAAACAATTAAAAACAAAATAATATTGAGCCCCTTTTCCCATCACGTTTTCCCATCGTAAGATTGTAGTGAAAAGGGAGTAAGCAGTTATACTGTATTTTACCGATTATTTTTTTATATTTAAATAAAGAATTACAATTATCTATTAAAATTAAGTATAAAATGTCTATTTTATAGATTCATAGAGATCTGCATCAGGTCGGGTTTGTAAAGTTAGGCCCGTGCAGACCCCTAGTACAGTGAATGACTACTTAGAAACCATTTCGTGCTGCCAATCTACTTTTCCAGAATTGTTGAAATATATTTTAAATTTCTCTCTTTCTTCTTTTGCATCTGCGGTGTGATTCCGGTTATGGCCATTTTGAAGATTTAACAGATTGCTTGGGTCTGTTCGTAAACCAGGAGTAATTGTACCGTCAGTAGTATCTTCAATATCAAAAACGTCACTTGACGTATAGGTATCTGAACAATTCCTTCGCAAGAAATTGTGAAGTGCACAACAAGCCAAAACTATCTTGTCAATAGTATTAACTTTTAAATTTATTGCAGTATGAAAAATTCTAAAACGGTTAGCTAATATTCCAAATGCATTCTCTATTATCCTTCTGGCCCTAGACAAACGATAATTAAAAATTCGTTTTTCATAATCAAGCTCTCTTTGATTATATGGTTTTAAAAAATCTGGCCTCAAAGCAAATGCTTCATCTCCGACAAAGACATAATTTAATGGTGTTTCACCTTGAATAACTGGTTCTGCATTTGGCAAATTCAATTTACTTTCAAGCAACTTTTTCATAAATGTGGTGTTGTCAATTACTCCACCATCAGATACTCGACCGTTGGTTCCAATATCACACATTATAAATTCGTAGTTAGCATTGGCAATTGCCATCAGAACAACACTGTGGGTTTTCTTGTAATTGAAATAGTAGGATCCACTGTGAATAGGTGGTATAATCTGCACATGCTTTCCATCAACCGCTCCCAAGCAATGGGGAAAATTCCATGAATCTTCAAAATCTTTTGAAATTTTCTTCCATTCAGGTACGGTAGTGGGAAACTGAAACCAAATTATTATATATATTTTTTTAAATTCCTAACTTTTATTTTCTTTCTTTTACTTTTTTTTTGTTTTAATCATCAGGCGTTCGAAGCCGATATTGATAAATAATTATATAAGAAAGTGAAGAAGGCTATAAAATTTATGCACATAATATAATTTTTGTTTCTTTTAGGTTTCTGACAATGAAACAACCTATGAGCTGCCAGAATCTCCCGGAACCTCTTTTCCGCTCACACCTTATTCATCTGCCTCAGAAGCACGGCTATCAAAATCATCAAAAAAACGCAATAACAAATGCGACGATGTGTTAGACGCGATTGGAAGACATTTGACACGACCATCTAGCAATATTGCAGATAAATTTACCGATATTGGAAAAGCAAGGGCATCCAAATTGAGGGACCTCGATCCACAACAAGCTGTACATGCAGAAAAAATAATAAACGATGTATTCTGAGGCACAGTTAGGAAATTTAAATCGCAATTGTTTTGTACAAAGTCTAGAGGACCTTTATACAGTGAGCAATCAGCCTCCATTCTACACTCGGCAATCTGTCAATACTCAGCAATCATTCAATACTTATCCACCAGTCAATACTCAGCAATCATTCAACACTCAACAACCAATCAACACTCAGTCACCAATAAAAATGCAGCGCATATGTCAACCAGCACCTACTGATAACCAACCAAAGGAAAACTCGCTGCCATCCAGCATTAAAACGGCTTCACAATTGCTTCAAAATTTCAATGATGGTATCATTGACTTGAATCATAACTTTTTTGACCTATATATTATTTATGTATGACGAGTCACCTCAAACAACGACAATAAAGCATTATTATTATTATTATTATTATTATTATTATTATTATTATTATTACGTTTTAATAATTCCACATTAATGTGTTCTTTGTTTGGAGAATATCTTATATATATATTATATTTAATATTTTTCAATAAATTCAAAAAACGAAATATAGCCTGAATATATAAATATTCAACCTGTTCGTAACTCTGCAAGCAAAATTAAGTCTTACTAAGACTATAAACAAATAACTTATTGAAACAACTACTTCCCTGGCTGATGCCACGCCGGATATTGAATGATACAAAAGAAATTTGCATGTTATTACTAGTACTACTAGTGAAATAACATTGGTTTAAGATCCCTTATTTCTACCCACAGGACTAACTTGAAAAATGAAACTAAATTGAATTTGAAAACTTTAAATTATAAAACTGAACCCAAAAGTATGTAAAAATTAAGTAAATAGCCATCTGCAGACGCGTTTCGAGATTTATCTCTCATCAGTGCAGCTTCGCATTTAAATTGAATGTTAAAGAATAAAATATTTTTCATTTTCGTTTATATTTTTTATTAACATTTTATAAACTTACCTTTAGAAATATGTCTTTTAATGCCTTATAAATTGCGTCACATGTCTCTGGAATTATATCACTGAGGGCAGATTTGGAAATAACTGTGGAAAATTTTAAATCTTCATAACTTCTCCCTGTTGCCAAAAATCTCAGTGTTGCTGATAGCCGTTCGTGGGGGGTAATTGCATGTCGCATAACAGTGTCTGCTCTTAAAATCATTGGTTTAATTAAATTTAGCAAATGCTCGTATGTGGCTTCCTCCATTCGCAAATAGTTACGAAAATCGTCAGGCTGACTGCGTAATTCAGCTATTAAATTGGTGTGAGAAAGCATAGCCCTTTTTAGTAACCATTGTTTAGACCATTTTTTTTCGGCTTCAATTTCATCTTTTTTATAATACAAACCGCAGCCGTTGCAATAATTAGTTCTTCGTCTGACTTATCCATAATTTATTAATAATAAATTAATATTTTTATTAATATATAATTTATTATTAAGCTTATTATTATAATTAATAATTTTTATAATAATTTATAACACCAGCAAAACTACTAACTCACTTCACATTTGCCCAAGCCAACTGAACGTGTGAACGGTTTCATTTTATTCAGTTAATTTGCACAGTTGGCTTGCGTAAGCCAGTTTGTGCAAGCCAAACTGAGCGTGTGAACCCACCATTAAGAATGGAGGAGCTGAAACTCTTATTCCAATCCTCCAACGCTGGAATGAGGCTGGTACAACAATAATTAGCGACTACTGGAAGGCCTACGACTGCTTATCGTTACAAGAGATATGAACACTTGAAGGTAATTTACTGGAAAACTTACTAAAATTTACATAGAAAGATGGAAAAACTATCTATGTATTTTTCAGGTTAATCACTCGATCAATTTTAAAGATCCAGACACAAGTGCGCACACGAACTCCATCGAATCATCATGGAGAGCTGCAAAAGCAATCACAGGCACAGGATCCAGGAAAAAAGCTAACATACCTGGGAATTTAGCGCGCTACATGTTTTACAAACGCTGTACCCTATTGAAATTAAGGGCCGGTTGCATAAAATTGAAATGAACCAGAGTTCATTTGAACCAAGATCGAAAGGTGAACTATGATCAAAATCAATATCGTTGCATAAATACCCTGCATTCAACATTGTTTGATAGGCATTTGAATTTGGCGCGTTGTTTTTCATATTGCAATGTTGGTACCTTGCGTGCGAGTGTCAAATCGATCATTAGCGCCCGCAGAATTAACTGTCAGTGCGATCGTCTGTGCGTGTGCTTTATAGATATATAGTTTTACATTTACGTTTTATACTGTTGCGGCCATAAGCCGCTGCATTATTAAATAAGATAAATGAATAATTAAGTAAATTCCATAATGTCACTGTTAATATCGGATTTCAATTTACGACACTTGTAATTTCTTTAAAACAGAATTCTATTGTGCACAATGAACAATAGAATTCCGTCAAAATATATCACAAATTCGTCTCGCACCAAAATGAACGACGGGGCGACTTACGAGTGCATAAAGTGCGTCCTTGGGTAGTGTTATTTGTTCGGTTCGCAATTACGGTTCACATCTGGTGACCAAACGGACAGGGCCACCGGGTTCCAGCAACGTCGCCTTTTGAAGGGAGGATCATCTGAGTACCCTCACCACTCTGGCAGAAAGGAAAATCACGTGGTTCCACCACCCCCACGCAGCCACCCTCGCGAAATCGAAGAGCGAAGGCCGAAGAAAAAAGAATTCTAACTTCAACTCCGAAACGTGCAACACGCATTTTTATTTGTAAATGTAAATTAATGGATTATTTAATTTAATATACTTGTACAGTTAAACAAGTTACATTTTTATTTGATGACAAAGTTCATCTGGTCCTTCGAACTATTCAACATATACCATCTCATCTTACTGCAGATATTTTATTGGTAAGTTACAAAATAACCACATTAACACATGCAAATCTTAATTATGAAATGTGATTTTAGGTTAAGAATGCCGTTCGAAGATCACCACAACAGGTTTATCCTTGAAGCATATTTTCGAACAGGGACACGCAACGCAGAAGGGAGTTGGAATTATTCCTATCAACATTGCGAGGAACAATTTCATGAGCAGTTTCCTGATGTTGAGTTTGGTCACAATTACTTTGTGCAACATGTTCGCCGTATTGTTACCAGATTCCATGAAACCAGCAGCGTTTCCAAAGGAAAATCTACAGGCCGACCTACTGACCTTCTGGAAGCAGTCGTTGCAGATATTCAACAAAGACTAGATGTGAGTCCGAAGAAATCGCTCAGATGTTTGTCTGCTCAGACAAATTTATCGCTCGGTAAGTTGCTGCCGCCTGATTATCCTCGCCGAGTGCAGTATTGCAATTGGTTTAACGAGTTCCTGAAAGATGACGATTTGTTAGATTTAACGTTCTACAGTGACGAAGCTTGGTTTCACCTTAGCGGCTATGTGAACTCGCAAAACCATAGAGTGTGGGCTGCAGAAGACTCCCATATATTTGTCGAGGTTCCGTTAAATCCTCAGAAGGTTGGTGTATGGCTGGCAATGTCCCGAAGGAGAATCTATGGCCCTATTTTTTTCTAATGACAATATTAACGCAGTTGGCTATCGGGAATTACTCTTGAATCCTTTTATCGAACAACTTCATGATGATGAATTGCAGGAAGGATACTTTCGGCAGGACGGAGCTACTGCGCATACTGCAAATACAAAGTTAAATCACCTGCGGCAGTTCTTCGGAGATAGGTTAATTAGCAAAGATCTATGGCCACCTCGCTCACCAGATTTGACACTGCTGGACTATTTTATGTTCGGATATTTAAAAAATAAAGTGTATGCTGATCGACTCCACACTTTACAAGAACTGCACAATACAATAACAGAAGCGGTGCACAATGTTACCTGAAATTCTACAAAATGTCTTCAACAACATGAAACGCCGGGTAAATTTGTGTTTGGATTAAAATGGGCGACACTTTGAACATCTGTTATAGTTTAGTTCAAAATAAATTCCCTAATAGTCCTGCCACTGGTAAGTACCAACATTAAAAGTTTTCTTTTAGGAGTGGGAAATTCAAACAGCCATCAAACAATAATGAACACAATGTAGGTTTACTTCGCATCGCTTTGCCACTGACCGCAGCAAATTCACTTGCTTATGCTTAGGTTAGGGCGAGGTTAAGGTCGTGAAGGGCTGAAAAGGCTCGACGGTTAGCGCTGGAGATGTCGAAAACGCACTTGCAATACAAGTATTGTATTTTAAAAAGGGACATTTTTTGAACGATCACAACTAAGCCTTTTTCAAATCCTGGACTACGTTAATCTTTGGGTCGGCAATGTCAACTTAACCGTGATTCGACAGCAGATTGAAACATCTGAACATACTTCCATTGAGTGGAGTTCATTCTGCCGTGAAGTCCTTTTAGACGCATGCATCACAAATTCAGTTAAATTAGGTGGACCCGGGCTTGTTGAATCGAAGTTTGGACGACGTACCATCGAGGACACCGAGTTGAAGGGCAATGGGTTTTTGGCGGACACGAGCGAGATACTGGTCTAGTTTTCATGGTTCCAGTTAAGGATTGAGGAGCTGAAACTCTTATTCCAATCATCCAACGCTGGATTGAGGCTGGTACAACAATAATTAGCGACTACTGGAAGGCCTATGACTGCTTATCATTACAAGGATATAAACACTTGAAGATAATTTACTGGAAAAAATTTACCTAGAAAGATGGAAAAACTATCAATGTATTTTTTAGGTTAATCACTCGATCAATTTTAAAGATCCAGACACAGGTGCGCACACGAACTCCATTGAATCAGCATGGAGAGCTGCAAAAGCAATCACAGGCACAGGATCCAGGAAAAAAGCTAACATACCTGGGAATTTAGCGAGCTACGTGTTTTACAAACGCTGTACCCTATTGAAATTAGGGGCCGGTTGCATAAAACTGAAATGAACCAGAGTTCATTTGAACCAAGATCGAAAGGTGACCTATGATCAAAATCAATATCGTTGCATAAATAGAAATGAAGCCGAGTTCCGTAGATCGTTGATTTGTATAAGTTGGTGAATCTGAAAACGCTGAATGACGCCAATGTACTGAAAACATTTTAGGTTATTGGTGTTGTTTAAGTTCGTAAAGTGCTCTGAATTTTATTGTAAAACATAGAGGTAAGTCTGGTTATTATATTGGCATGCCATTTTGCATAATTCACTGCTTTTTATGTATTTGTGAGATTTATATTAGTAATTTCAATAGCGTAAATAACTTCTGTCTGTTTGAGAATAATAGTGGTGCTTGCAATCATATCGCAAATTATGTTTGACATCAGTGATATGTGGTTTCAAGACGGTGCCACATCCCACACAGCTGGAGAAACAATCGACTTATTGAAGTCCGAGTTCGGTGAACGTGTTATATCGAGAAGAAATCCTGTCAATTGGCCGCTGAGATCTTGTTATTTAACACCTCTAGACTTTTTTTCTGTGGGTCTACGTTACATCGATGGTCTATGCCAGCAAGCCGGCGGCGTTAGAGGATCTAAGAGCCAACATCGAACGAGAAAGCGACCATTTCCGTCGAATTGTGGAAAAACTACATCACGAAAATGCAAATGTATTATTCAAAGTGGGTTTTGATTTTGAATAGTTAGAACAACTAAATAACTGCGATTTTTTGGCCCGAAGGAATTAAAATAAAAAGATTTCTTTTTTTTTCGAGGAGCCCCTAAAATGACTTTGAGAATGCACATTAATTCATATTAATATTCAATCTATAAGAAATAAGTCTAATATGCTAGAAGTATTTCCGAAAAAGTATAACAACATTGATTTTCTTTGCATTAACGAACAATTTATTAACTCATATGACGAAATTAATTATACTAATAGAAAATATTAAACATACATCGTTTAAATTTCTATTCATTAAGCTTGAATTACATTATACTTTTTCCGTCTTTTTTTGTCTAGATTCTCGTTCGATTTTGCTTCGAGACAATCTAGTATGAACGTAATTCAGAAAATTCCATCCAATTTCCATTCAAGTTTCTTGAATAGAAATATGCAGCCGGTCCTATTTTCTGTTCGATATTGGTCCAAGTTCGGTACTGCCAACAACGAAAAAAAAAACAAGCATGAGTTGTTCGTGCAAACTACATAACCTATATAACCTGGTGACCGCGTTTCTTCCATTCCAGTCGCAGTGTTGTTATTATAAATCATAGTGTATAAGTGGAGTTCAGACTTAACTAAGAATCTGGTGTCGCTGTACGAACTACAGCCAGTATTGTACAAGGTACGTAAATTAATGAATTTGAACATATCGAAATTATACTAAATTGACTGAATTTAGGTAACCTCCGCCAACTACCACAATAAAGTTATGCGGCATAATGCGGTAAATTGCATTGCCATGGAATTGGAAAAAATTACCAAGGACAAAATTAGCCCAGAGGACATCCTCAAAAAAATTAATAATTTAAGGACCCAATTTTTGGAGACGCTACGACAGCAAAAAAAAAATTGGACTGAGTGGTAGCGGGGGAGATGCAGCAGGCAAGCCATCTTGGTGGCTGTTTGATCACCTCCAATTTTTAATGCCATATTGCAAGCCGGACAAAGGGCAATCTTCTTTGAAAAAAGTAGAATTGTCGCTGCCGTCAAGATCCGAGTCGCAGGAAATCGAGTTGCAGGAGGACATGGACTCTGAAAATGTAGTAGTAAGTAAACTGAAGCATTCTGTACTATGTTCTATTAGTAATTTACGAGACAAGTAACGTTATGAAGGTTTTTACATTACGAGAGAAAAGTTTGAACACACGAGCAACGTAGGAGCGAGTGCTTTTAAATTCTCGAGTAATGTAAAAGCAAATAACGTTCTGTGTGTCGTAACACTTTTATTTTATCCCATTTTTATTTTTTTTAATAAGAAAAATTTTTAATGAAAAGCGCCATAGGCGAAATAATGTTTGTATACCAATATCTCCATAGCAACGAGTTGCGTTAAGATAAATATAACAACACTAGTGTTGTTAAGAATTCTTAGCAACACTAGTGTTGTTAAGAATTCTTAGCAACACTAGTGTTGTTAAAGGTACCTTAACGTAACTCGTTGCTAAGGAGTTATTGCCATGATAACATTATAGGATAAAATAAATTAAATGAACATTATTAGTTACAGAATATAGAAGTAGATGTGTCCAATAGTGGGGACTATGAAGTTAATTTAGATGGGTTTTTGTCTCCTGTGGGATCAGAGTATAATGAAGGAATTGTACGACCCGAACGATCTGCCAGGAAAAGGCAAAAATCTAGTAACGAAAGCGGATTGAAAGAAATAGCAGCGGAAGCTATCCGAGCCATTGCATCAAATGCAAATGAAAAAGAAGACGGCGTAAGCCAAGATATATTGGCATTAACAAATTTGATTAAATTTGAACTTTCTAAAATTAAAAATAAAAAAAAATTAAAAGATGTGAAATGGAAAATTTTAAATATATTAAAAGAAGCTGAAAGTGACAGCGAATAATATGTATTACGTTGTGAATAAATAATAACATTAAATTACTTGTTTGCATTATTTTTATTTATATATATTTAATTGTGTGCAATTTATATTGATGTATTCTGCCACTCTACTCGGCCATGATTATTGAAATAAAATTTAAATTCATCTCTTATAAATATACTCTCGTTGCTGGGACGTCCTCTTCGAATTGCAACACTGCAAATTTTCTGCAGTCTCTCTCCAGGGACCAACTTCCAATTGTCCATTTGTTTCCGTAGAAGGTACCTTTAATATCTCATTTGGAGACTCCATTTTTATAAAATTGTGCAAGGTGCAACATGCTTGTGTAATTAATACAACTTTGTCGCGTGATAAATGTATTGTGCTTAATAATACTCGGAACTTTTGTGCCATGATTCCAAAGGCGTTTTCGACAACCCTTCGGCCACGACTAAGCCTGTAATTAAATACCCCTTCTTCTAGTGACATCTTCCTGAAAGGTATGGCTTTAAAATATGGCGTTGTAAAGGAAATGCTGCATCTGCTAATATCACATACGGAATTGGATAATCCATCTGCGGCAGCGGTTTGTCATCAGGTAGATTTAAATTTTCTCGGTTTAATTCCAACTGAAAGTCACATTGTTCAAACACGCCTGAAAATTTAATAATACAAGATATGAACAGTTTTAATTTAACAGTCCGACATATTTACCTCCATCACTAATTCTCCCATTTGTACCAACATCAATGTATAAAAATTTATAATCTGCATCTACAATTGCCAATAATACAATACTATGGGTGCCCTTATAGTTGTAATAATGGGATCCTGCACTTCTGGGAGCCATAAAAACAATGTTTCCCATCGATAGCTCCTATGGTATTGGGGATGTTCCAAACATCAAAAAAATCATTTGCAACCTCTTGCCACCCTTCATTGTTTCAAGGCATCTAAATTTAATTAGTAATTTTTATTTAACAATTTTAGTTTTTATTTACGATAAATTCAGCCGGGACAATTTAACTTGGCGGAATAATCACATGCGATATTGGGTTGGCACGCCGTGATCTGATGTTAAAAGCCAGCTGCGGAACTAATAGCAACCTGGGAGGATACAAATACCAATATTACTACTAATACATAATTTATCTTATGAATACAGAGTTTGATTGAAGGGGACATCCCACCTAAAATAGCAGCGCTGAGAGAAGAATGTTGCATTTTAAGGAAATATTCATAAAATATAGTGTATGTATTGCTAATAATAATATTGGTATTTGCACCTTCCCGGGTTGTTAATAGTTCACCACTGGCGATTAATATTAGATCACGGCCTGATAAGCCTAAAGGGTCATGTAATTTTTCCGCCAAGTTAAATTGTCCCGGCTGTACTTCTACTTACCTTTAAATATTTTGGTTCTAAAGCTTGATAAATAGCAGTTAATACCTCTGGTATAAATTTGGATATTGTGCAGGCAGCGATTCGTGAACTATACGACAAACTTTTGAAACTTTCACCTGTAGCAAGAAATCGTAAAGTCACCATCAACCGAAAATGTGATGGAATGCTACACCGAAATCGTGTATCCATTTTTGTTATATCATTTGCGACAAGAGCATGTAATTTTTGAAATGTTTCTTTATCCATTCGTAAAAAGTTTTTGTACCGTAAATCATCTTCTACCAATAACTCATTTTCCACAAAATTGCATGCACCTAATGTTAATTTTCAACTCCATATACTATTTTTTCTTCGCTGTTGTGATGCTTCCAATATGTTTATAATATTGACAATTTTCACAATGTTTTCGATTTTATTCATTTTTATAATTTCTTAACCTCACTTGGACACGCGAACAAAAATACTTTTTATTTAGTGGTTGGTAATTACGTCGTCCGCTAGGATCGCCCTCTTTATCGAATGCAATGAACTATAAATTGAACAGAAATCGAAAGCAAAACTTGAACGAGAATCTAGACGAAAACAGACGGAAAAAGTATAATGTAATTCAAGCTTAACAAAGGAAGAGCGGCTTTTTACTGGGACTCGCTTTTTGTCGCTTCGTCGAAAATAGAACACTTGCGATGGTTTAATTTTATTTAAAATAAATCATTCGCATTCGGGCCTTCGAGCATTTAACCCAGCATAGCTGCACTGATGAGGGGTGAAACCCCGAAACACGTGTCTGCAGATTGCTGGAAGTTCTTTTTCAAATAATTCGAGGGAGCGACGAATGGTAATATCAGTCCCAAAATGTTACATTGTGCTGAATCTGATTTCAGACATGTGACAACAAATATCAATCATGTAATTCAATAACCGGGGGTGCATTAGCACGGGAGTAGTTGTTTTAATTGATATTTGTTGTTCTTACTATATTAAGTAAGACTTCGCTGCAGAAGCTCAAGTAATTAAATACAACTTTGTTAATATTTTAATTATATTAAGTTAGATAATTTGCGTATTTCAAGTTCATTTTGCAGATCCACTCATATACATGGCAGGGTAGGCATATGGGTTAGTCCGAAACTGGATATAACTCTAATAAATATTTCTGAACTATCTGTGAAAAAAGTGTGCGAATTAGCAGCAGTTAGATTTAAAACAGCTATTTATGTAACAGTCCACAATATAGCAGTTTCTTGGATGAGACGTTTTATGGCCGAGCGAGCGAAGGCGAGTCCATGAAGTGCTATTGTGGACGAGTTACATACAAAGCTTTATGTTCGACTGCTTTTAGCACTTTTGGAATACTTTTTAAATTCAAGCTGAAGCAATTTATTTATATATATTTTAATGACAGTGTGCATTTGCTGCCACTCTAATGTCAGTCATTATAAATTTCATAGAAAATTGATGATTAGGTTAAACAATCTAACTCGCACAATAAACGTCCAAACCTTGCAAACTTCTTCAGGAGTAAATATAATGAATAATAGTAAGTGCTATCGCTATAATTCACCATCATAGCTTATCTCTCTTTTGCATTAATGTGCATTGTATTTATTAGGTGTTCTAACCAAAATTAAAATCCTATATTTATGCACTATTTTTTAAGTTCAAAAATTCTAAATAGAACAATAACTGGTGAAGGAACGCAAATCAATATTTTGAAGGAAGGACTCAATTTGTTTACATAACTTCAATTGTTCGATGGTAAAGAAAACGTAACAAATACAATACGTTTCATAAAGCGTTGGCAAATAACCATTAAGTCTATTTTGAGATTATGGGAAATAACAAAATTTTAAAAAAAATATGTCTACAAGACGAATAAATCGGGACTGTTTTCAATTTTTTTTTTGAACTATTCGGCAAAAAAAAGGCAATTCTGATAATCCCGGCCCCATTAAATTTAGTACAGCATTAAAAAAATTCTTTTGTTCAAACTATTTTCAATGAACTGAAGGAAGTATTGTATTGATTTGAAGATTGTATTGAAGATAAGCAATATAGATAATGAAATATGTTATGGGTATAAAATAATATTTGAGAAAACATCTATATTCATGTTTTGAATGTTGAAAATCCTGGCTATTAAAATTTAAATTTACCACCACAAAACGGGTTGACTTATGTTAGTGGTTATTTTCTGAAAAAAAAAATGTATAGACCAGAATAATTGTCAGTTATATTTGTCAAAGATGCTATGACCAAACGAAATGTCAAGTAGCAATTTGTATACTAGTTTTCGAGAATATCGAAAGTAATTTGGATTTAACTTTTGGCAAATTGATAATTCCTTGGAAAATTTTATTGGCTATATAAAAAGTCAATATCATTTAATAGATATGAATATCAGTAAATTTCTTGGATGTTGTGATATTATTTATGCTGATTAGCTCTTTCACTAACTCGCAATATCTCAAAGTGGACAAGGTGCTTCTGGATTTGCAGACCCAGGCATTATCACATGGATACAACACTAAATTCAAGGGGGTGGGTGTCTTGTGTATACAAAACTGTGCTAAGGGAGGTGTATGTGAAATGAAACAAGCAATCAATGATGCATAAGGAATCTTTGCCATATAATTAGAAAGAGGATAGACATTTTATTTTGTGAAGATCTCTACAGAAAAGTGTTCGAAGATTGTTAAAGGAAAAATTAGAGCATATTCAGTTTAAATGTCCTTGTCATAAATTCCTTACCACTAATTATTTGTTGTCATTGTTTATTAGAGTAAAAGTGTTGTTTGCATTAAAATTTGTAAAAAAAACGTCAAAGGCCGATATATTCATCTATTCAGTAAAGTATCTGTTAGTTACTTGTTCAGTAAATTTATAGGTCACATGCAAGGCATTTGGTATATTCATCCAAATTTATGTATAACTCCGGGCCACTTTCGATGTTTTAAATCGGGTAGTACCAACACCATCTTATATATCAGGCCTGAACTCACTCCGCTCGACGTCACCGTGACGTCACACGGTTAGGTCATCGGTAAAATCATTCGTGTATTTTCACGTCGTTTGCTCGCTTAGCTTGCTTTTCGTTGTGAATATTTTGCTCGAATTTTTGCTAAAATCGAACGAATATGGTGTTAAAGTGTTGTGTTCCCAACTGTAGGGGAAATTACGATAGTGAACACCGTGTTAGTGTATTTTCCTTTCCAAATAACGACGATGAACGCCGTGCGTGGATTAGAGCCATCCACAGAGATAATTTTCAACCAACCAAGCATTCAAAGGTAAGTTAAAAATTAACAAGTATTAGTTAGTATTTTCCTGTCAAATCTAGCTTGTAATATTATACGGTTTGAGAGCGATTAATCAATCAAATTGATTTACCAGAAAAACATAACCTCAAATATAATGCAAACATTGTGTGTACATTTGCAAATTTATTATATCAAAACAATGTTAAATCAATTACAATTAGTTTATTTACATATGAACAGCGCATGTTTATGAGACTGAAATGTGTCTCCGGTTTAAGAAATATTATACTAATTTATGATTGTTTTTACAGGTATGTGAACATCACTTCAAAGCCGAAGACATTGAAAGACATACTGAATGGTACGACAGTGCAACTGGCAACAAATTTAGTATGCCACTAAAGATACCTCGACTTAGGAAGGGTGCCAAACCATCAATATTACCAAATTGTGCTGGTTATTTATGTGCGTCAACATCAACTTCGAGGGAAAGTGCTGATGAACGGAGACACCGCTTAAGACAATAATAATTTAAATTTTGCGATCGAAGAAAGTGTGCGGACTAAATCTGAATATGATAAGCAGAGAACTTTTTCTTCATTTACAGAATTTTTGTTGTGTTTGGAAAATGTTCACATTCCATTGGAATGGACTGTTATTAAAACAAATAGTGCAGTGACATTTGCTTTATTGGACACGTTAAATGTGCCATTTATTACAGCTTCCGCAGTAATTAATATTGAATTAAAACTCTCATTATATAAAGGACAAAGTAAGTTAACTACTTTTAAAAATAAAACATATCCGCTCTCTATTAATGATATGAATAGTTTGATAGATACATTAGGTTCATTACAAAATGAAAATAACATAATCGATAATGAATTAAATGATTATTTGAATATAATTGATAACATTTTAGTAAAAATTATGGGAATTTTATAGGATGATAAAACTGAAAAAGTACTTTTCATACGGGAACAAATTAATTTGTTAAAATATTCAAAGTATCACCTGCGATACTCATCTGATTTGATGATTTTTTGTAGTGTTTTGTATTCAATTTCACCACACGCTTATCGTTTTTTGAGAAGTGCAGAAAATATAACTTTACCGCATCCAAAAACTATTCAGAAACTATGCTCAAGCTATAATGCAGATCCTGCCATAGAACAATCGGATGAAAATTTTCTTTTATACATAAAACAAAAATTTAATTTTTTAGAAAACACTGATAAAACTGTTACGTTGATGGTAGATGAAATACATATTAAGCCATACATGGATTATAAGGGGGGCAATATTGTTGGAGCTGCCTATAATAACAAAAATGTTGCAACTAGTGCACAGGTGTTCATGATTCAAAGTTTATTATCACAATTCAAAGAAGTTGTTCATATCCTTCCGACAAAAACCATGAATGCTGAAAGTTTATTTAAATATATTAAAAAAATACTTCTTGGCTTACATAATATAGGATTTAAAGTTATATGTGTAGTAACTGATAATAATGCTATTAATAGAAAAGCAATGTCATATTTGGCATCTCCACCACAATTAAGTATTGTATATAGACATCCTTGTAATGCCGATGAACCATTATTCTACATTTTAGACTCTGTACATATATTGAAATGTATTAGAAATAACTGGCTTAACCAAAAAGATAAAAACAAAACAATTGTTTATCCAAAGTTTGATAATTTTTCAGAAAATTCACCTCTTGCAAGTGCAACATTTTCTACCTTAATTCAAATGTATGAACTTGAATCAACACAATTAATAAAATATGGTTACAGGCTTAACTTAAAATCTTTATATCCTAATAATTTAGAACGTCAAAATGTCAAATATGTTTTAAATATTTTTAATGAACATACTATGCAAGGACTTTTAGAAATAGGACCACACTATAACCTAAGTAACTACACAGATACGGCGGATTTTACAAGTTTAATTTGTAAATGGTGGAGTATTGTAAATGTAAAATCCAATTATAAAGATGTCCGTTTTAATAATATTTTCCAAAAGCCTTGTCAAATAAAACTGAAGAAAACTATAAATTTTTACAGCAGTTTGTGCTATGGTTAGATGCTTGGAAAGCAAATAATGGTAAAAACAGATTTTCTAATGAAACACATACAGCAATTTCGCATACCACTTACGGTCTATTAGAACTTTCAAAATACTGCACAGAAGAGTTGGGTTTTAAATATTTGCTACCAGGTAAAATACAAACCGATGCATTAGAGGCTCGCTTCGGTAAATACAGAACATTGGCAGGATCCCAGTATTTAGTTTCAATCAGACAAATATTTGAATCTGAGAAAAAATTAAGATTACAAAATCTTCTCCCATTAAAAATTTTATCCACCAGGTTTGGTGATTTTGATATAGATTTAGATAATTACGAGGAGAATTTAAATGAGAGCAGCAATGCATTAGTTCAATCACAAAAATTTGATTTTCAGCTAGAATATAATGAAGACAAATTTGCATCTGTTCAAAATCAGTTACCAATTCTAACATATATTGCAGGTTATTGTGCTAGATCTGCAATTAAGAAGTTAAAATGTAACTTTTGCCAGCAGTATTTAGTCTTAGACAAAGAATTAAATGCTGATGTTTCCCATAACAATTATAATTTTATTCGAAATCTTAACAGAGGAGGACTTCAATTCCCTAATTTTAGATGTTGTTAATGCTGTAATGCTTACATATATAACTGTGGATTCTTTGATATCAGAAAACTATGAAGATTCATTTTTAAATTCTTATTCACAAAAGGATATAGTAATTGATCTTTCTATGCAAGAAATAATAAAATATGACTTTTTTCTTACTGATTTCAACTGCTTGAAGGGTCACACTCATAATGATATTTTATATTTAATTGTTAAAGTTTCAACAAACATTTTCTTAAATAATTATGTCAAAGCTAGAAACGATTCTGTACATAAAAATTTGTCAAAAAAAACAAAGATTTTAACTTTACCATGAGATATTTACAATTAAACAAATTACTTTTGCTATAGTATTTTATCTGCAATTTTTCTTGGTCAAAGGTAATAATAAATAAATAAATTAGTTGAAGTTTAGGCATTACATTTTTGCCCAACATAATTTTAATACTCTTATATTTACAAAATAGCTTTGTTTAAAGCTGCACTGTAACTTTACTATGTAGCTTTTTATAAAGCAAATGTATATGATTTCCAAATGTGGATAGATCATACTGATGAGAATCAATAAATTCGAAACATTTGCTTATTGTTATATTTAATGTATATTAATTGAGAAATAAAATATATTTGTGTATGTATATTTGGTTTTTATTATTAGGAATGTATTTTTTTGCCCTTTAAAAAATATCCTTACATCGTCCTTGTTTGTTTACAATTATTAAATGATAAATGTTGAAAAAAAGAAATATGTATTGTAGGCGATTAAAGAAACAACAAATATTTTAAATTTCAATGCTTTACGCGAGTGGTTTAATATGTTTTGTACGCGCCGACCGGCATTCGCTGGTACGGGCGCGTTCGTGCGGTGGCCTAAGTCTGTGACGTCACGTTTTCCGTTTCCAGACCTGATATATAAGATGGTGTTGGTAGTACAGTCAAGGAGACAAGGTGAGGTATATAATATATTTCTATAAGAGAGAAAGAGAACATCGTTTTATTGTTGTTTGATGCTCGTGTGCCTGCGTATGTTTTATTTTTGATCCTGTTTTAATTGTTTTATAGTTGTTATTAGTTGGTTTGCATTGTGTTATAGTCTTTATTTGTTAGTTTCAATTGTTAATTTCCGTGTTGGTATAGGTTATAATAGGTTATAGTTCAGTGTAGGGTATTTAGGTTAGGTTCACGTTTCCACGGTTTTTTTTTAATGGACATTGGGTATTGTTAGTGATAATTGAAACATTAAATACAACAACAGGTAAATATTAAGACAATTTAGATTTGTATGTTTTGCAACAGTGTACTCAAATTTTAGGTGATAAACGACAACGGTCGACCAATTTTTCGGTGGTCGAAGAAATTTTGAAGAGGGCGTCCATTATTGAAAAGAAAGAAACAGATGCCGTTACGTGGAAGCAAAAAGAAAATTCGCGGGCAGATCTTGCAACGACATTTAATACAGTCACCGCAGGCAATAGGTCTGTAAAAACTGTAATGAGACTAGGGAGGTGTGCCTAATTAATTTTTTTTTCGTATTAATACGTGAAATACCATATGAATTAGAACTATTCTCACGCCGCATTTTTCGAGGTAATTAAGAGGATCATCAGACAACCCTAAAGCACCAAATTCCAGCCGACGCGATGAGAACACAGATGGCGGGAGGCACTTACTGGCGCCGATCAAGATGCAGGCCGACAAGAGGAAACCTGATAGGAGGTCAATCACACGTAAATTAACGGATATAGGAAAGCGCCGAGTAATAAGGGAAAGGACCATTCATATGGCTGCCCCGGCTGGCTTTGCAGTAGCCAATTCTATCGACCCAATTTGTCATGACATTTTCGCTGGTGTGGCCCTCAATGGCTGCAATCTCGTGCTTTAGGTCGTCAATCGTCTCTGGATGGTTGGCGTAGCACTTATCCTTGTCGGCTGCCCACAAAAAATAGTCCAACGGGGTCAAATCGCAGTTGCGAGGCGGCCAGTTGACATCGCCGTTTCGGCTAATTATGCGATTTTCGAACGTACCGCGCAAAAGTTCGACTGTAACGTTAGCTGTGTGGCACGTGGCGCCGTCCTGCTGGAACCAAATGCCGCCGATGTCTTCCTCTTCCATTCGGGGAAAGAAAAAAATTTCCAACATGCCGCGATAGCGTTCACAATTGACGGTTGGTTACTTAACCATTTCGTAAACTGCAAACTCTAGTAAATATTTGACACATTGGCAAAGTCATTCAAGCTGTGAAAGCCGAAATAATCGATAGTTCAAAAAGCAACCGATAGATGGGCCACCCTATAGTATGATCTTGAATATTGTGTATTTATTACTAAAGACAATGATTGATGTAATCGATCTTAATACACGCTTCAATCTTGCAATTGTTCCTGAATCAACACATACCGTCACAATGTCTTCAAAAGTTCTTAATTTCATGTGTCACTCTGACAAGTAATTTTCAAGCATGACTTACTTGTCGAAGTGTGACAACTTCCATTGGTACGATATTGCGACAATGTATCTACTTTCAGGAAACGTCGTGGGAAAAATTCCGATGATGCATACTTAAGACAATGTTTGGTCATAGGAAAAGCAGAGTGTTAAGCACATTCGAAAGCTGTATTGTATGCTCTTACCTAACTGGCACTCACATGTAAAACGAAATCTGGCAAACTGTCCACTATTATAGACTGATATAGATCCATAAAGGGTGGGCCATCTCTCGGAATCTTTTTGAACTACCACTTTATTTTTACTTTCATGATATTTTACATCTGATGTATGACAGTAACACCCGGTTAACGAAATGGTACGCTATACGCTTGATGAACGTTGGGAAATGTTAAAAATTTACTTTGAATGTAATTCGTGTATTGCAGAATCAGTGCGAAAATTGCGTACAAAATTCGGTCGCGAATATGCACCAAATGCAAGTGTTCTGAAGAAATGTGTGCACAAAGTTCGTGAAACTGGAATGCTGATGGGCCGTACTTAAGCTCCACACGCTCGTCCGGTTCGTACACCCGGTAATATTGCTGCTGTAGCCCGTAGTGGGCAAGCCAACCCGAGAACATCGACTCGTCATCGCTCTCAGCAATTGAACATTAGTCGCACTACCATGAGGCGTTTTTTGCATAAAGACATCGGTTTATTGGCCTATAAGGTCTAAATAACACAGCAGTTGAAGAGAGTTGACCATCCACGTCGATACAACTTCGCTAATTAGGCCTTAGAGCAGCTGGAAGCCGATGGTGAATTTTGGCGAAAAATTATCTTTTCCGATGAAGCGCATTTTCACCTCGGGGACTATGTAACCATGCAAAACTGCAGGATTTGGGTATCGGAAAACCAACACGTGATCGTTGAGCAGCCAATGCATCCCGAACGAGTGACTGTATGGTGCGGATTATGGGCCGGCGGCATCATCGGCCCATTTTTCTTTGAATCTGGCGAAACGGTCAACGGAAACCGGTATAAGATCATGATAGCAAACTTTCTTTGGAGCAAATTGCTGACTCGGATTGGCCAGCAAGGAGCTGTGATTTGACGCCTTAAAAAGATTCCGTGCGATTGCCCACCCTTTACCTGCAATATTATCAAAAATTCCATACCACCAAATGCAAATATGCATATTGCATGTTTTCCGATGTCTAGTCATTACCAAATGCAGAATGGTCGTGAAAGATTAAACATGTCGACTTAGTTAACGAATCACTACCATAATGAAGATGGCCAAATAAACACAACCGTCTCAATCTTTTCCCATTGGCCCCAAGTTAGACACTTATTCGCATGACGTATGAAACCGATACCAGATTATTAACAATTCTTACCGATGTACATAATATAATAGTTGGGCAAACTTATTACAGTTTAACACAACATATTCAATATACAGGGTGTCCCATTTTAATCTGATCAGGCGAATACTCGAGACACGTGCGTCCAGTTGGAAAACTTTCCGGACAAAAGTTGGATGATTCGGAGGGGGACATCCGATGCTGTAACATATTTTATTAAATAAATTAAAATTCGGACATTTAAAAACTGAAAAAAATTAATTTTAATGCAATAAATACGTTTTTTAAATATTCTTTGTTATTAATTCATTAGCATTAAGACTGACAATAACACGTTACTCATACGCAGTCATTCAGATTCAGTTAAGTTTGTTTTAACATTATGAAATATCAATTACAGGACTTCAGAAAATGATATTAGAAAAAAATTATTTTGTTCGTTTCGTTAATTTTGTTTGTTTCAAGAAAAAAGTTGAAATAAAATCATGTTGCGTTTTTAGGCAAGTCATAAAATAAAAGAGCCGAGTATTTTGAACGTTGCATAAATGTTTCCGAATGGTAAACATTTCAAAAGAAAACCACGCACACTGTTTTCGTGTATTTCCGCGAATTAAAAATCGATGCTTGTTTTAGAAGTTCTTAACATTTGTCAGTCAGTGTTGCTTCTGTGCTTTTACGGTACAGAGCTCTTTCCTTTTGCAATGTCTGATTATTCACCCAATGAAGTTGTGGATATGATATGTGTCGGTCACGCGAGGCTGCGCGCGAATATCAACGTCGGTTCCCGCATCGGAGATGTCCGGGCACCAACACCATCATAAACCCGGAACGACGTGCTCGTGAAGGTCACCTCAGCCAGAAAAGAAAGAGGACGGTTTTGAATGAAGACGACGATCCGGATGAGAGATTGACCATTCTCGCGTTAGTTCATCTGAATCGGCACATTCGTCTTCGAAAAGTCGAAAAGGATGTTGGCATTCCTCGGTCTACTGCCCACGGTTTGCTGAAACTGGTGAAACATCACCCCTACCACATCTCATTGAATCAGGCCTTGTCAAACGAGGACTTCGCTGCAAGGCTGGTTTTTTGTAACTGGGCTCAACGGAAGATTCGACAGGATGCAAGATTCTTTAACCGGGTCCTGTTCTCCGATGAAGCGACATTCCAAAACGTTGGCATTGTCAATCGGTAAGTGATCATTTTCCAGGTTCTTGCGTTAACATTGATTTTAATCAACAACCTCTGACACTGCAAAAACACGCCTGAGTGAAATGTCTTAATCTTGTGCCAAATGTTACCAATTAAATAATCATCGTAAGCCAGACATCAGCGTAATTCAAGACATGTGTCTCTTAATGCAATTCTCTTATGACTGAATGTATGTCGCTATGTGTCTTTTCACGTGAAACGTAATTTATCCAGAAGAAATAAACGTCTGAAATTAAGAGGGCTGTTTTTGCATTGAATTCCTGTAAGGGGAATGGATAACAGAATAAGTGTAACTAATGATTTTATATCTGATAATAGACACAACTGCCACTATTGGAGTGACGAAAACCTCCACTGGGTCCGGTCGATTGACCACCAACATCGATGGAGTGTCAATGTCTGGTGCGGGATCGTCGATTTGAAGATCATTGGTCCTCACTTTTTTGAAGAGACGCTGAATGGGGAGCGATATTTGCAATTTTTAAGGGACGATCTTCCAGCTCTCTTTGACGACGTCTCTTATGAGACCAGAATAAATAAGTGGTTCCAGCAAGATGGCGCCCCCCCCCCCTCCCCCATTTCGCTCGACTTGTTCGAAATTTTTTGGACGACCAATTTCCGCAAAAGTGGATTGGCCGTGGAGGACCCGTGCAATGGCCACCCAGGTCCCCGGATTTGCCATCTCCGAACTTCTTTTTGTGGGGTTACATCAAGGGCGTCGTTTTCCAGCAACCTCCAACGACTCGCGAGGACATGAAAGTGCGTATAGCAGAAGCGTGCAGGGGTATAACGCCGGCTGTTTTGGAAGCGACTGTGCGCAATTTTAAAAAGAGAGTTCAACTTTGTATCCAGGAAAATGGCGATCACATCAAACACCTAATAAAATTAGCCTAAAGCCTGCTTCAATATTACCTGAAATAGTGCCTAAAATTTTGATGCATATGTGCGATAAAAATAAAATCTGTGATAAAAATACCTCGTAATGTTCAATTTTTCATTGTAATTAGTAATTTTTTAGGGAGTTTTGATAGAACTTCTCCGCCTCCGCGAAGTTCAAGGTGTGTAAATTGTAATCGATCTGGTCTTTTTTTATCACAAATTGTCATGATAATAGTTATTTGATGGCTTATTCTAGAAAAACACAGTTTATCGATTTCAGCGCCACCTATGGCACATAAAAAAAAAGTTACCGGATAAAACCTTGTTTTTTTTTTCTCTTTCCGAATCTGTAATAAAAAATCGGGGTTCCTATTTAAGATTTCAAAATCATCCCTATTATCCATCTCCTAGAGGTAGGTCGGGGGGTGAAATTTGTTACAGCATCGGATGTCCCCCTCCGAATCATCCAACTTTTATCCGGAAAGTTTTTCAACTGGACGCACGTGTCTCGAGATATTCGGCTGATCAGAGTAAAATGGGACACCCAGTATGTTGGTATTTATGATCATGAATTACAATAGGTATAATTACAAAAGTTACAACCGTTTTACGACCGAATGCAGAAGTTTTCCGGAAAAGGAAAGGGTACTTCCCTCTAAATGTGCAATGCGTCTGCGTCGCTAATTATAAGATTCGATTTTGTTGCTCGATGGCCAGATTCTATCCACGATGTGAATATCTTTGATAATTCTAATATCAAACAAAGCCTGGAGGCCAACGAATTTGGAAATGGTGTTTTATTAGGTGACAGTGCATACCCCTTAAGGAGATATATTATAACATCCATTACAAATCCTGCAAATGATATAGAAAACCTTTTCAGCGAATCCCAAATTAGAAGCAGAGGTGTAGTTGAAAGAGCGTTTGGAATTTGGAAGCGGCGTTTTCCTTGCCTTTCAATTGGCATGTGGTGTAAAATTCCAATGGTCCAAAATGGTAGTTTACCAATATAATTTAATTTAAGTGTTTAATGTTTTCTTACATACAAAACTTCTATTTTAGAAATATAAAGTTTACATTAATTTAATCCAGATTTGCTAAATATTATGCGTTTCTATAATTTCATATAATTTTCATGGAAAAATACTAGTTATCAAACCAACCGCGATGAGGAGGACCAACCTCAATGAACATCACCACAACTATCGAAATCTTGACAAGTCAAGTCACCACCACCACAACCATCAACATCTCGACAACAGGCAACGTCTCAAGATTTTTCCACATCACAACAAGCAATAGAAAGTAGAATTGAATTAGGTAAATTAACAAGATATTATCTGAAAAAAATAAACCAGTCCTTTAAAATCTCAAATTGATCAAGTAATGTCGAAGATAAGGGGTTCAATAAATTTGCTAAGGCACTCAACTCAAGTTATAAGCTTCCTAGTCGTCATACAATTTCGCGAACACTTATACCTGCATTGTATGAAAAATGTTTGGATGAAACTAAAGAAATAATTAAAAATGGTAGAAGCTTTTGTATCACAACAGACTGTTGGACTTCAATCCATAATATTGGTTTTATAGGTGTTACAACACATTATGTAGATGACAATTTTAATATATTATCAATATTATTAAATTGATGTCCTATGATAGGTAAACACACGTCTGAAAACCTAGCCAATAAATTAAGGCGGATTGTTATTAAAGGGGTAAAGACACTGGAGAGAGTGGGACGGGAGGACAGGAGGTAAATAGAAGAAAATACTTGTATATATAATTATTTGAGTAATTATGCCAATGAAGGTTGTTTTTTTTTTAGTTATTAATGACTGGGGAATCGACAGTGACAAAATTTTATTAGCTGTATCCGACAATGCGTCGAATATCAAACGGGCAATTGAAAGTATTTTAAAATGGGAAGCGCCTTGTTGGGTGCTTTGCTCATACTAATAATTTAATAGTAAAATATGCTGTAAAAGATGTTAATATCATATTATTAATAGAGCAAGTAAAAGAAATTGTAAGACATTTTCATACGAGTCATATTTTTAATGAAAAATTATTAAATTATCAACAAATTTAGGAGACAATAGCCCCTTAAAACTTATCCAAGATGTTCCTTCTAGGTGGAACTCTACTTTTTATATGCTAGAGATTCTTTCTTTTAGAAGCGGTTAAAACAACCATTGCAATAATTAATAAAAATCTGCCAGTATTCAACTGCGCACAGTGGAAAATTATAGAACAGTTAATTCAAATCTTGAAACCGTTAGAATCTGTAATAAAAACTATTAGTGCTGAATTATTTTGTATGGCATAGATAATTATTCCAATAACAAGAGTTCTACAAACAGTATACAACAATTTATTAAAAAGAGATTTTGAAGAGCCTGTGAAAAATGCATTAAAAATGATCATAACCTCGCGACTCGGAAATGTAGAGCAGAATAAAACATTAGCTGCAACATTTTTAGACCCAGGATTTAAAATCTTGCTTTTTCTTCTACAACCACAGCAGAAAGTATAAAACAATTAATCATAGGGTTAGTAAGTAAAAATATTTTCCAAATAATTAGTGAACCCATAAATTTAGTCTCTACGCAAAATTATGATGAACTTTCAATTTGGAACGAGTTCGATAAAATTGTGGCTAATATTCAGCCCAACGGTACAACTACATCGAAAGCAATAACTGAAGAACAGCAATATCTGGAAGATAATTTAATCCCTCGAAAAGATAATCCTCAAAACTGGTGGCAAGAGAATAAAGTGTTTTATCCGCACCAACAAAAATTAAGTGCACTAGCGTCATCTGTTTCATGTGAATGATTATTTTCTAGAGCAGGTCTAGTGATAAGTGAAAGGCGGAATCGCTTAGCTGATCAGAAGGCTGGAATATTATTTCTTAATTCCAATTGTAAATCAATTGTTCCGTTTGTAATGTATGTTTCTTTATTAAGTTTAGCCATAATGTTTTATGCTCTTAATTATTTAGTATTAGTACTTTGAAATAATCTTTGTTAATAAATGTATAAAATTAATATGTTTTCTTTAATATTCCATTAAAATTACAAACATTTTCTTTACTAAAATAATGCAGCGCAAGTTGCAGCGAACAAAATATTACTATTGTGATACAGCAGTACACTATGTATTAAATTAATAATGATTATATTCTACTTAGATTATAAATTTACTAATATCTTCCTCGTAAATTGTTACTCATGTGGCTTATCTTAGAGAAAGTAAATATTTACAATTATGTAATGGATCAACTCCATCCCAATCCAGAATATTGTGATTTGTAAATATTAGTTATGACCACATGAAACGTGAATTTTAGTGTTATGAGTAATTAATACTCAACTGTGATCACAATCGCAGTTTAAAATCACTAATATTGAAAAGTAGCAATCACAAGTAACAACATGATTTTAAAGTAGCAGTTTTGCTCATGACTAGTAAAAAGAGAAGGCAAAGACCAAATAAGACATGGGATAACAGAATTAAAGAAATAATATTCAACAGAATAGAAGAAAACACAGCCAAAGAAACAGCCAAAAACCGAATAAAATGGAAAAATTGAATAAGTAGTTTGTAACCAAAATAATCTCGATACCCACAAAGCTAGAAGAAGTTTATTAAGATTATATATACGTTAGATAATTTTATCACAGATAACTTTGTGAATAGCAAATAATTCCACAATGCGAATAATTACATTTCTAAATCATACATATTCAAAACTCCATTAAAAAAAAATGTTATTGTATTACAAAAAAAAATTAGCATGATGCGTATTAAACATTTTTGTACTGTTTAGTAGTAACAGAACACAAGAAAAACAATTGAAACAGCAGAGAAATATACAATATATGCTGCATACGAACGAGTGAGAAAAGTACAGAAGTAAGAATGAGAATTATCACCAAATTGCAAGGTTTATTGAACGGGTCCTTTAAAAATTATCATAATCTGTTAAAAACTGTATGCGTTCCCTGCGGGTGGCAAGCACGTGTCATACATGTCATACATATAACATATAAACCGCCCAATTTTTGTCTCCGATTGTACTCGGTGAATTGTATGTTCCTCTTGCTTGGATGCTAGGTGCACGACCCACCTCCCCCACAAACCAGTTTCACGTTGACGGACAGTAGATAAAATGATGCGACACATTTTCCTCGCAAGGATAAATTAAACCGAACGATATTAAATATATTTCAAATACAGGTTATAATACTCAGATGAGATTACGATAATACAGAAGAAGGTAACTTTACACATGCCATGTAATTATTACACAAATTTTATGAATCAGTGAGTGTTTAAATTAACATAAATTATTCATAACTCGATAAAATGTTATACTTTATCGACTGCAGGGGCAAAAAAGTGCTTTAATAATTGCACGTGAGTTTCACATTTTATATACATATATTATTGCATAGCGTCAACTTTAAGCCTGCAGTAAACTGAGGCAAAGTGTACTCGCTTCTGCTTTCACAGCACATAACCTTACATCTTCATGTAATAAATTCGCACTTGTTTGTAAACAAATTGCAGGATGCTTGTAACGAACATATCGATTTTTTACATGTTTTTAGGTAGTGTGTACTTTAAATCCAGGGATAAAGCGAATTCCACTAACCCAACAACAAACCGAGCGCAAAATGCTCGACAAAAACTAAGAAATAAGGTTCGTAAGCAAATGAACCAGTCGTCTGTCGTGCACTGAAGAACAACGGGTAACGCTTCGCAAAATGGCGAGTTTACATTGTTGCCACGTTTACATTGAAAATAAACAAATTTTATTTCGGCATTTAGCATTAGAATATAAAAAGGTTGTAGACATTATACCTTCAGATGGTGTGTATGTGTATTCATTAAAGCTGCAGTGTTAAACAGAAATATTCGTTTCGCTATTCTAAACAAGCATTACCATGCCAAGCAACGTTGCCATTCTTATACTGCCGTTATTACCAAGAACGGTCGAATGTTATGTCACCGTACATTATGAGAGTTTACTTATATTTAATTTCCTATCTATAACAATATACTTTTTATTTGTTTGCGTTAATTATTTCATCGAGCATAATGAATTTTAAATAATCGACGACGCAACTATTCCTCGGATGAATTGAATATAAAATGATGAATTGCATATGAAAAAAGTGATGCATCCTTACAAAACTTTAGTAAAATGAACATTCAAAAACCGAGACACATAAGTTGGTCAATAAGAAATAATATTTCAAGTAACAATGGGTGTTTATTTGTGTTCTGCCTGACCAGCGATTGCGAGCGTCAAGCAATGTTGGCCCGGGCCTCCTTTTAATTCTAATACACTATGCAAAAACTAAACACTTCAACTTAATTAATACCCGCAGAAATTTGTCAACGACTTATGCCCACTTGCACCGCAGAACTTAATCATGATTAAATTTTAATCATGATTAACTTTAATCAGAGTATTTCTGTTGCACCGTCGGCTGATTAAGCATCTATCGACCACGGAGTATTATTATAGAGAGCACACGTTTTTCTAGGGATTTTAAGTTCTTTTTTGGTTGTTTTACGTTGTTCTATTGAGAACACAGGAAACAAATGCGCGGTAAATATGAATACTAAATGCTAACTAACTTATACTATTATTATTATTTCTTATTATTGGACGAGGTAAACAAACCAAAATTAATAAAATCATTAACGTCCAAACCATCGATTTCATCAATCTGCTCAACTATTCCCAAATCCATCGTTTTTAATAACAAATACAAAACAAAGGTTTTTAATTTCAAAATCGTCTGCCAAATGTAAATAACTTCACGACTATATTCGTCGTGAAGTTATCAGTTTTCGAGTTAATCGGCCAAAATCGGCTGATTAAATATTTGACGTTTCTTGGGGACTTTAATCATGATTAAGTTGCGGTGCAAGCCAATTCTCCGCTAACCATTGATTAAATTTTTAATCATGATTAAGTAGCTGCGGTGCAAGTGGGCATTAAAGTATTAAGTATCCAATACAGTGAAAGGAGCTTCTGTTGGGTTTAACCAACAAGGGCCTAGACAAAAAAATACTAAAAGTAATCATAGACAGTGCTTCATTTCTCAACTTTTAGGTACAGGAACAGGTGACAAATTGATTAATTTAATATAAATTTATTATTTTCGAACTTTAAATAAAACAGTTTCTTTGTTAATATCACACTTAGAAGTCGTTTTAAAACACAATTATTTTACATTCAATAATAAATACTACGAACAAAAAGAAGGCCTGGCAATGGGTTCACCTTTAAGCCCATTGCTAGCAGAAATATTCATGGCAAACTTAACCAACATCATTCTAAATTCCGAAATGGGAAAAAAACACATACAGTTCTGGTACAGATACGTAGACGACATTCTAGCCGGCTTCACCGGAACAGACAGACAATTAAATAACTTCTTAAATTTCATAAACACAATACACCCAAAGATTAAATTCACAGTAGAAACGGAACAAAACAAAAATATTAAATTTCTTGACCTTTCAATTACAAATATTGACAAACAATTTAATTTTGAAATATATAGAAAACCAACTTTCACCGACTCACTAATACCATCCAACTCAAGACACCCCCTCAATCACAAACTAGCTGCATTTAACTCAATGATCCATAGAGCACTTACGTTACCCTTATCAGCAACCAGCTATAAGAACGAAATACAAACGATTTACAGCTTAGCACATAATAATGGCTATACAAACAAAACAATAGATAACTTAATTAAAAGACAACGTAACAATAACCTCAGTAAAACTTTATACGCAGGGCCAAAAATAGATAATAAAACTTACAGGTCATTAACATTTTTTGGTGAAGTTAGCCAAAAAATACGCAATATTCTAAAAAAACATGATATCAATGTAGCATTTAAAACAACGAACCAAATTTGTAACTCTATTTTTAATTCCAAAACTCCGATAGATAAATTAGAAAGATCAGGCATTTATAAACTAACATGCAAAGATTGTAAAGGAGTGTACATAGGGCAATCTGGTCGTAACTTTAAAATCAGATTAAAAGAACATTTAAGATCCTTCCGATTACACCAAAATAATTCAACATTCGCGAACCACCTAATTGAGAACCCACATACTTTTGAAGATGATGTACTTGAAATAATCCACTTCGCAGAAAAAGGCCCGAAAATGGACCTACTCGAATCCCTAGAAATCCACAAAGCGAAGCGTAATCCGGACTTCCCCATAATTAACGACCAGGTCGACCTAGTATTCTCCTCCTTATTCCATTCCGCATAAATACGTGTGTTTATTGTAATTTAATTTACTTTAAGTTTGAAAATGATCAGCTTATGATCGAAACTCGAGTCACTAAACAATAAAGTGTGATATTAACAAAGAAACTGTTTTATTTAAAGTTCCAAAATGTATCACGAAGTTAACGCCTCAACCATCAATCAATTTATTATTTTCGGTTTATTAATTTATCAATCAATAATCATAAATAACCTTTATAACAAATATAATTTAAATTAATGCATATTGCAAAGATTCGTAACCACATATACGACTCATATATTGACATAATTACAAGAACAAAAAATTATATTTATTTTTCCAAGATTTTTAAAGCTTTTCTGGAAATGTGTTTATATATTTTGCATTCATCTAAGTTGGTTCATCCGAAAATCAAATCAAAGTAATAAAGTGTCTGTTGGCTCAAAATGTCGTTCGAGTGCATGCCCCCTGAAATCAAGCCCTGATCATAGATATAACAGTTTCGATACATATAGCATTAATGGTAATTTTTTAAATCATTGAATGATTTTTCTCATTCAAATTTAAATCTTTGGACAAATTAAGCTTTTGCTTTACATACTTATTGAACAGATAATATTAAGTTTTATGATTTAAATAATAAAAACTAATGTTCAATACATAATGGTATTAAGTCAGTTACTGGCCTTGTGAATTCAATAAAAAAAACCTTGTTCTTTCATAGAATTAGAATGTTGGAAGGTGAGAAAATATGTGAGACAATGTTTACCATCATTTTTCAATACTAGTAGTTGCAATCACAATATTAATAAATAAAAAGTCTGAATTAAATAAGGAATAACTACGCTGTAATATGGGTGTTTGTGAAAATCCCTATTAAAATTTAAGGTAGCAAATTTTGAGTTTAATCACTTATTCAACGCATCTGTTAAATGCCTAAAAATGATTGGTTTTTTCATGTTTTTATCTCAAAATGAAGACATAGAGAACGTCTATTTTTCCAAATCTCTTATAACAATCAAGTTCCACAATGAACACTCCATATTTGGGCATACGTTCACAATTTAATTTCTGAATGTAATGTGAAAAATTAAAAGAAAAACAAACAAAATAATAATAAGACATTCATATAATATAATTTATTATGAATATAGGTATTTATTATACAAGTGGGGAATGTACGTTATTAGTCCCGCAAGAAAAAGTTTAGTAATATTCTTAAGGGACTAATGAGTAATTCCACAAGTATAATGTAACATTTTCTCCAAAATCGTCTGTAATTGCATTAATTATTGAAATAATGTTTATAAAATTTTGCCATACATAGTGTGAATTTGAATTATTTTAAAAATCGTAGGAAGGATATAATCTTTCCGTGAGTATTCTCTCACTAGTGGATAATTAACATTACTTCCCTCAAATGACCGCAGTGATTCGCTTATTACACCCGATTTTGGATAAAATATATTATAAAATACAAACAATCATATCTTATTTTATAAGTATACAATTTTATGTAGGATGAGTGACAGTGTACTTATACATTTACAGAGTGCTTGTTTTCTAAACTTTTAGGTACCGGAACAGGTGACAAATTGATTAATTTAATATAAATTAATTATTTTCCGTTTATTAATTTTTCGATCAATAATCATAAATAACCTTTATAACAAATATAATTTAAATTAATGCATATTGTAAATAATCGTAACTACGTATAATGGTCATCTTTTTCGACAATTTACTAATTTTGATTCATATACGTGTCCACGTAAGTATGCAACATATGGCAAACTTTTTTATTGTTAATTTCTCAGAAAATTTTATTCTTTATAAAAGTTGGTGCTTGATCTTAAACATACAAAAAAGACAAATGACATTCGACACTATATTAGCAAGATAATGAAAAAAATTTATAACTTTTGCACTTTTACAAGACAGAGCAGAGTTGATGCTAATATATGGCGATATCTATAAAACCTGCAGAGAAGCAGCTGAAATTTTTAACGGCAGGCACCCCGAAAAGAGAATCAGTTATTCACAAGTGTCAAGGATTTTAAAGCAATTTAAAAGGACCGGAAAATTTTAATTGCATTTTAAAAAAGAACGTACTAAACCAGTGAGAAATCTGGAGAATTCGTTGGATATCTTGCAAAGCGTGGTTGAAAATCCTCAAATATCTGTTAGAAAATGCGCCAGAAGTTTAGGATTGGGAAAGTCAACAGTACATAAGGTATTAGCAGCGAATAAGTTTAAAGCATTTAAACCAAGATATGTTCAAACTTTCCAAGAACATGATTACGACAAACCTTCTGAATTTTGTTTCATGGTACAAGGTGAAATAGAAATTGATAGAACATTTCCCAAGAAGATCCTGTTTACGGATGAAGCTACATTTACTACAAATGGTGTAGTTTCATCACAAAACTGTCGTTGGTGGTCAACAGAAAATCCAGCATTCCGAAATATCTGCAAAAATCAATATTCTCGAAAAATAAATGTTTGGTGTGGAATTTTGAACAGAAAAATTATAGGGCCCTACATATTTCGAGTTTAAATTCAGAAAGATATTTAGAATTTGAAAAAATGGAATTGGAACATGAATTTGACATGTTACCTTTGGCTACAAGAAATTCTCTTAGGTTTATGCAGGATGGGGCACCTGCACATAGTGCTCGTGTCGTAGTTGAATATTTAACTGAACAATTTAATGAGAAATTAATTGGAAGACATTAAACATTTTCATGGCCTGCTCGCTCACCCGATCTAAATCCACTTGATTACTTTTTATGGGGGTGGTTAAAAAAAACAGAGTTTATTCTGAGAGGCCTTTTGGAAATTTAGAGGATTTAATAATAATAATAATATATATTTATCAAATTCAGGAAGGTACATTATTAGTCTATTAATATAATATAAATGATATAGTAAATTTAACATCACAAATCAAGTTTAAATAAATAATAAATATATAGAAAAAATACTCACAGAAGTGAAACACTTGTGTGTGAGTTAATATGAAGCTTTACTTTTAAAAAACCATTAATTAACCATTGTCCGAACGAGATTGACTTACAATTAGTTATGAATCACGCATTTTTAAGTCCCACAGATAACTGTCTATATTATTAATAACATTATGAAACTTCCTTCATTACATCTTCTAGTACCCTTGGCAAAAAAGGTAGCCAATTTTTTATGTGCTTTTTAAATTTTAGTATAGTATTGATATTTTTAAGCTCTGTTGGAATCTTGTCATATAGCTTTAGACCAATGTAGATAAAATGTCGTTTAGCGATTATTTTCTTTATTACAGGTTTTTGGGTTACATTGCGTTTATGCCTTGTATTATGTTCATGCTGTCGATACTTAATGTATCCTCGACGCTGCTTTATGTACACTAATATAGCGAATGCATACAGTTGTCTTATATTCAAAACTCCGGATTCTAAAAATAGGGCATTTGTTGGAAACAATTTATTTCTGTTATATATAATTTTTAGAATCCACTTTTGCAGTGTTTCAAGTTTTTTCATAATACAGTAGACTGCTCCACCCCAAGCAATGATTCCATAAGACAGTTGAGATTGTACGAGCGCATAATATATCAAGCGTAGTTCAGAATATTTCACAGGTGTCTAAAAATTGGTAGCTGTTGTCGAACTTTAGATATTAGTTTATTAATTTGATGGTCCCATTTTAAATGTCTATCAATGACAATTCCTAAATATAATACAGATGAGTCTTCATTATATATTCATTGAATTATTTAAATTCAATGGACCCATATTAGGTAGGTTATTGGTATAGGAGACGAAAGGTAAGTACTTTGTTTTGTTTATATTTATTGTTAAGGTGTTTACTATCAAACCACTCCTTTATTAAACAAAAATCTATTTCCACTTTCGTTTTCAAATTGTACCATGAACTATCTGAGTAGAAAATTGCTGTGTCATCAGCAAAGCACAATATTCACAAACTACTACCTTTTATAATTGGTGTACTGTGCTCAATATTTGACCCTCTGTTGTTAAATCAAACAAGGTGTTTATGTATAAGGTAAATAGCATGGGTCCTAAAACAGTTCCCTGTTGTACACTTCACTTCCAACTTTTCACTTTTAGCATTATTAATGTTCACATATTGTTCTCTTACAGATAGATAACTTTTTATTAGGTTATATGCCGTTCCTCTAAATTCTTATCGTTCTAATTTGCATAAGAGTTTTGTGTGACATACAGTGTCGAACGCCTTTTCCAAATCAACAAATATATATAAACAAGGCTGACTCTTATCAATAGAATTTGATATAAAAGATGTAAGTTGTGCAATTGCGTCTTGAGTGGAAGTGTTTTCTTTAAAGCCGTATTGTCTCTCTGAAATAATTTTATACTTTTGCGTAAATGAAATAATTCTTACTTTTAATAATTTTTCGAATATTTTAGCAACATTAGATATTAGCGAGATTGGCCTGTACTTACCTATTTTCCATTTGCATCCCTTTTTATATAGTGGTTTAATTTCGCCAACTTTTAATATTTTAGGAAATATTCCATTTTCGATACATTTATTAAATATATATGCCAAAGGTTGTGAAATCTCTCTCGCTATATGTTTTAATGTTTCTGACTGCAACCCATCATGACCCGGAGTTTTTTTTATCTTTTAAGGTTTGGAAAATAAAATTCGAAATAATATAAGATATTTAAATAACCATCCCAATATTCTTGAAAACGTAATCAGACATTTTAACAGAAGAACAAATTTACGTATTGAGAGGGAAGCAGATCACACCGAGTGATTGTTATTTAATTAATAATATCATTAAGGTTGGTAATTTCAAAGAAATTACATTTTTTTTGTTGATTAAAACCGTATGTCATTTGTTTTGTCTTTTTTGTATATTTAAGATCAAGCAACAACTTTTATAAAGAATAAAATTTTCTGAGAAATTAATAATAAAAAAGTTTCCCATATGTTGCATACTTACGTGGACACGTTGTATATTTAGACATGGTAGGGGTACTTATAAATTAATCATACATTCTATTCATGTTAACTGTTTTTATTAAATTTAACTAAATCCAGGTGTAATACATTATGTACCGAGAAAATAACAATGTGCAATTTATAAAAGTTTCTACAATTCCAACAAGTTTTTGTCATGCTGATTCTTTCCACATCTTTCCTTACTTGTAGTATCTAAAGCCGAATGATGTCCAAACGAGGTTTCCTATTATCGGTGACTCATATATTGACATAATTACAAGAACACAAAATTATATTTATCTTTCTAAGATTATCAAAGCTTTTCTGGAAAAGTTGGTTCATCTAAAAATCAAAGTAATAAAGTGTCTGTTGGCTCAAAAGAGGTACTGGAACGCCGTTCCGGTGTGTTCCACCTGAAATCAAGCCCTGCATTTAAAGTGATAAACAAAATCTTCTTATGAATTGTAGTGGCTCGGCCCACCTTCTAGGATTCAAGTCGAATTAAAAAAAAATTGCAACATAAGTGATTACAACAATTTTGAGACCTAAATTTAACCTTGATATTATTCATTATTACAGAACATTATAGAAGAGTTTATGCGAAGATGTATTGGCTTGTTAGTCGCCTTGTCCACATTTCATTTTTGGAAATTTTTCAAAATAAACTAAGACCGGCAACCAAACAAGAAGCCCTTTGTATCGTGCGAGCCACAAAATTTTGTTTCAGAGTTGGCTGTGAGATAAATGAGGTATGTTGCATATTATTATGTCATGAGACTAGATTAGTTCAATTGAATTAGTTTAAAAAAAAATGAATTAATCTCAGACATGACTGCTATGTTTCTCTCTGAAGTATGGCCAACTGAAAATTGTGTGGCTCTCACCTTATAATTGGCCCTAGGCCATGGTCTCATTGACCAAGGCGAAAAAACGGTCCTGCTTAGAAATATAGAAGAAAGTCATAAAATTGTGCAGTTGTTATACAATAAACTTATTAACACAGTCATACCTAACCCTTTTTTCTCAGGTCACATACAAATGAAAGCTTTTTCCCAAGGGCCGCAACAGACCGACCGATTGATAGATTTTTCCCATGATCTTAATTTTTTTTTTTAACTGCATTTTCCTGGCCACTAAATAAAGCTTGACTATGGCCGCATTAACATATTACTTACATAACACAGTTGAATAAAATATGACACTCTTTAACGTATTATTTTTATTATTAATCCATTATTGGCTTATAATCTATTTACAATACGGTAATCTTCCAGTTATTGATAATGAATGGACTGAAGTAAACGCAACAACTTTAGACCAATATTTGCGACATAGCCGGATTTCTTGTCTCACTATAACTGACGTAAAATCAAATAAAAAATAATTAAACTACTGGGGGTTAAACTGCCAGTCGGTCAAAAGGGGAGGGGACTTAAACTAACCCTAACCTAAGCATAAGCACCTACTAGTTGCAACCATTAACTTGCATATAGTATAAGCACCAATAGTTGCAAATTATTGTAAATAAAAATACCCAGATTAAAATAAGGAGACCTGACAACATACCATACCGTCCGCATGATTTTCGCGCATGCGTATTGTTTAGTATCAGTAACTGGAAAATTACCAACAATACTTATATATTTACATTTCTCATATATTTTATTTTTCCCTTTCTGTCACGTACATCTTTTGGATCTTTTGTCTTCAATTTCCTTGCCAATAAACCTTGCCCCAAATGCCGGCAAGTACCTCACCATCCTGCCTCCAGTGCTCCCATCGTTCTTGTTCTTTTCCACATATCCTACATTTTCTCTCTTCTGCTGCTATCCAGTATCTGATCCCTCTTTCTTCACTGCCACCAATATTTTTTCAACAGTGTTTTCTCTTCCCACTTCATTCTTTCCAGTAGATAGCTCGGTTTACCGCCCTTTCCGCTATTATACTACAAGTGGGTTTATACCTACTTTTGTTAAGATTCCCATCTCTTTTGTCTGTCGACAGTCCCCCAGGGTCTTCTCCACTACTTTCTCAATCAAAATCCCCCTTTACACTATTGCTTTCATGTATTCGAACAACCATCTCACTTACCCCTCTCCCACTGGGACCAACCGCTTCTTTTTTTTGTCTGCCTCTTTCAAAACTTCTTTTACCAATTCTTGCACCTTAACTCCTTATTCTTCTTTCATACTTTGCCCATTTTTTCCCTACAGCCACCCACACACTAGCAACATCCACCTCATGGTACACAATTTACCATCTTTAATAAATTTTAATGCAAGTAATCACCATAATAAAGAATAATCCACCTTTAAGGTAAGTAAAATGGGACATGTACACATGAACAAAGTAGCTAGATCCACTCTGTGCCAATAAACAATATTGAAGAACACTTGCAGTTAAATAAGTTTACAAATAATTATATTGAAATCTTAATATCTAAATATCAGCTCCAATAGCTAAAATTCCATTTTTGAAAGTTCCGTCTCTTCTGCCAACAGGAGTATGTGTCAATAAATGTTTTCCTTGGTTGCTGGCGACGAAGTCTGAAACAAAACTAGTAGTAATAAAAAAAAAAAAAAAAAAAAAAGACCTTTATTGGCATATTAACCTATTACAAAAACAAAATAACTATTCTACATTCCCCAACAACTAAATCATAAATTTAACTCTCTCCTACATTCCTTCTCCCTCACCATTTTCTGCAATATCTTTACCCCGGCACCATCCTCTCTCATCCATTCCGCTACACCCTTGTTCCTTTTTCCCCCCATCCATCCTTCATTCACTCCCTCACACTCCTCCGCCAGATGCCTCCACGTATCCCTCCCATTTTCACACATTACACACCTCATATACTCTTCACCCATCCACTTCTTCCTCCCTCTCTCTTCTGATCCACACCTAGCCCTAGCTAATGTCACCCTCTCTTCTCTGTTCCACCCGTCCTCATCCAAATACTTCGGTCTCCTTCCATGTACCTGCCAACTCCCATACATGTCATTATATTCACTTTTTTCTATACTTCCCTGTCTCTCCTGTACATCCACTTCCTTCGCCCTCTCGCTCACCCACTTTGCCACATTTACCCCCCTCTCTAACCACTCCCTCACTTTCACCTCAGACAGTCCTACTCTCTCATACATTTTCATTCGTTCCTTCCTCCATTTACCCCCCCTTTCGTTCACGCATGTCTTCCATACCGCCTTTACCAACCTCTCTTCCCCTAACTCCCATAACCTCATCTCATACCTAACCATTCTCTCCATAGCCTCACATCCTAAGCTTCCTCTGTCAGTCTCCTGAAGCAGTATGTACCCGGGAGTCGACCTTTCCACTCCCAGCATACGCTTCAGAAACCAACACTGCTCCCTTTCCACGCACTCATACCCTTTCACGCCCCACAGTTCTACTCCATACATTATTATCGACTTCACACATGCATCCCACACTTTACACGCCAATCTGACGCTGTTCTTCATCCATTCTCCCCATTTTTCCCACACGATACCCCACGCTTTCCTGGCCTTTCCTTGCACCCACCTTACATGCTCCTCATATCCCCCTGTCCCTTTAAACATAAACCCCAAATACTTAAATATTTTCACTCTCTCAATCACTTCTCCCTTCCATTCTAACACTTTCACGCTCCCCTCTCTTCCCTTATTCCTAAATCTCATCCATTTCGTCTTCTCCACATTCACACACAATCCCCTCTTGTCCATATACCTCTCCGTTCTCCTCAACATGTCTTTCATCCCTTCCCAATCTCTCGCCATCAACACCATGTCATCCGCATATGACAGCATCCACACCTTATCCTTCCCGATTACTACTCCTCCCGCCTGCCCTTTCCTCAACACATCCTCCAGTTCGCTTAGGTATAAGTTAAATAACATCGGGCTTAACGGGCATCCCTGTCTCAATCCTACCCACGTCCTAAAACTCTCCGACACCTCCACTCCCACTCTTGCTACCACCCAGGTTTCCTTATATACTCCTCTTACCCACTCAATCATACTCTCATTCACTCCTTTTCTCCTCATACATTCTAGCAACTTCTCCCTCGGCACTGAGTCGTACGCCGCCTTTAGATCCACAAACACCGCATACATGCTTCCCTTCTCTTCAGTCACTCTCTCCGCCATTCTTGCCAGGGTAAAGATCTGCTCCCTTGTTCCCCTCCCCCTTCTAAATCCCCCCTGAGTCTCTGGTATTAAATCCTTCTCTTCCACCTCTTCTTCCAGCCGATTCTTTACCACCAGCATAGCGATTTTGTAGCCTGTGGGCATCACTGTGATCCCCCGGTAGTTCCCGGCCTCCTTCTCGTCCCCTCCTTTATGTACCGGGCACATCGTACCCCATCTCCAGGCCTCCGGTATGTTCTTTCTTCCCCTCCACATTTCGTTCAACAGCTCCCTGAATTTCTTCTTCCCCCCTTCTCCTATCTCCTTCCACATCTCTGCCTTCAGCCCATCCAACCCTGCCGCCTTTCCTTCTTTAACTTCCTCGAAAGCTCTTTCCACTTCCTCCTTAGAGAACTCCTCCGTCATCTCCATACACCTTCCTTGTCCCACTTCCTCTGGGTACCCACTTGTTTCTCTACATTTCCTTGTCCACTCCTCCAGTGTTATCCCTACCCGTCTCCTTCTTTCGCCTCTCTTCAGTACTTTCCATATTTCCGACTCGTTTCTACACTTCTTCAACTCTTCACTTGTTCTTTCCACCTCCTGCCGCTTCTTCCTCTCGCATATCCCCTCATATTTCCTTTTTGCTGCCGTTACCTTCCTCTCCTCCCCTCCACCTCTTATACATTCCCCCATTGCCTTCCTTAGTTCACTTTTTGCCTGCCTGCATTCTTCATCAAACCACCTACTCCCTTCTCCCGTCCTTCCTTTAGCTTTCCTTCCGCACCCCACAATTAGTTCCTCCATCTCCTCTATTGATTCGACGTCTTCCCACTGGATCCTCCTCATCTTCATCCTCATTTCTTCTATTGCCTTTGCCCCACATTCTAACTTTCCCATTTCTTGCTTCTCTTCAGTCACCTTCTCCTTCTCCATCCATACCTCCACTTTTAGTGGTAGATGATCGGAGCCCATCACTTCCTCCACCTCCATACTTTTTATTTTCCTTTTCGTCATCCCCTTTATCGCCACATAGTCGATCACCGACGATCCCCGCGGCCCACTATAAGTTTTCCTCCCTTCCCAGTCCCCCTCTGTGCATCCATTTAGAATTTCCCATCCCTCCTCCATCACCCACTCCTTCATTCTCTTACCCTCCCCGTTTATACATTTGTCCCTGGACTTTCTTTCTACCACAGATCCCTCTTCATTAATCCCTCCCCCCATTTCTCCCATTCTTGCATTAAAGTCTCCTCCTAGCACCCATTTTCCTCCTCCTTTCGTTCTCTCCTCTATCTCCTTTCTTATTATATTCCAATTTTTATTTACATATACCACCCCTACGTTTATCCTCTGTTTCCCTTGTCCATACTTTATCCATGCCACGTCTTCTCCTTCTCCGAATTGTCCCGTCACGTCCATCCCCATTTCCTTCTTCCATCCTACTATCATTCCACCCCTCGCCCTTCCTTTCGTTGCACACCTTATCGCATCCTTCCTCTCCCATATAAAGCTTCCCGGTAGCCATCTTTTCACTTCTCCCCACTCTTCCTTCCCCATCCATGTCTCTACTAGCCCCACTATGTCCTTCCCTACTAACCACTTCTCCCAGTCTCTCTTCCACTTGCCCTCCTTTATCTTCTCCTTAATTCCCGCTATGTTCCAAAACCCGATAGTTACTGACCCCTTCTTCCCTTCTCCCCCCCCTTTATCTCCTCGCCGCTTGCCTTTCCCGCTGTGCTTCTCTCCCAGTCCACTCTCTGCCCCTCTGTCCTTTTTTTTACAGCTCCTTCTCCCTTCTTCTCTCTCCTCTCCTCCTATCTCCTCCTCATTTCTTACTTTTTTGGCTCCTCTTGTCTATGTAGTGTCTCCTTTTCCTTATTCCATCTCCACAGCTCCCCATTCACGAACATTCTCTGGTAACCAACCCTTACCATCTTCCCCCCTTCTCTCTCCCTACTTGCTTTCTCTCTTATGATCTTCTGGATCCTCCTTTCCTCCTTTGTCATATCATCCTCGATGAACACTCTTTCCTGTATATTTCTTAATTTATTTTTATTTTTCATTACTTTTATTTTATCTTCCATCCCCATCTTGACTACCATCACCTTCCCAACTCTATCTACCACAAAGCTTTCTTGTACCTGCACCTCTACTTCCAGTGCCTCCTTCAGAAATGTCATCACCTCCCCTTTTCCCTGCATCTCTTTTCCTCGTATAACAATGTTGCTCCTCCTCTCCTGCCTCTCCCTCTTCTCAGCCTGATCTTCCAGCTCCATTATCCTTTGTCTAAGTCTCTCTCTCTCTGTATTCCATACCTCTTTCATCTCCTTTATCTCTTCTCTCCACATCTCCCTCGCTTCCCTCATTTCCTCTTTCCAGATCTCCCTTTCTTTCCTTAATGCTTCCGTAATCATTTCCACTAGTTCCCTGCAATTTCCATTGCACCCTTTACTCATCACATCCCCCACCCTTTTTTTCATCCTTTCCTGTTCCTGCTCTCCCTCCCCCTCAAACGACGTGTCCGCCATCTTCCTCTTCTCTACCCCCTCCTGCGCTGTCCCTTGTTGCGGCGACTTCCTTACTCCCGTTCCGCCACCAAAGAAAACTGCCTTCCTTCTATTCTCCTCCTCCTGCTTGTCCCACTCCTCCACTTCCCTTCTCTCCTTCTGTTTATTCTTCCCGCCCATTTCAATCCCCACTTCGGTAGCTCTAATCAATGCAATGATCGGCGATTGGATTCGAATGTGCCCGTTGCCTGTAGTACCTCTTCTGGGGTAGATTGATAGGTTCGGGTTATTTTATACACAATATTACTTCAGCACGAGAAACTAATTCTGCACGAAACGTGAACGGTTAAACACAACCTCCTTATTATTATTTTACTTTATTTAATTAATTGATTCAAATTGCCCGCCACATAAAGATGTTTACCACCATAAAAATCAAAACCGTTTGCTGTCGAGTTTATCGCGATCGGCAAAAAGTACGTGTTCACAAAAAAACATGCAAAAACCGCGCTGCACCGCGAAACCACCGATTGTCTTACTCTCCTCGCTTTATTCCGTCGTTTTACGTTAAACGATTCCTCCTGAATCCGCGCACCTACTGTTATCAAACTTTCACTATCCACTGCTTGCACCTTCACCTATCGTCCATCCAATTTTCTCTAATTTTGCACTATTGCAACCACTCTTCCTTTTCGTTTTTACTGAGAGCACTCTTCACGTATTGATATACAACACTCATAGACAATTGATAGTAGTAATAAATATAATGGCATTTTAACTTAGGTATAAGCAGAAAAAATGAGAAAAATAATGTAAATCAATATATTTTATATCAATATCCAATCACTTATCGCCCAAGAGCAGTGATAATTACGAAATAATTTTGGTATTTAGGTTCGAAAGCGGCTTACTTAGAAACTGCAGTTTCTCTAAGTAGGATTTATCATTGCTCGAGGTCAATTCGGTCAGATAATTTCTGACATATATAATTCATTCGATGATTTCCCGAATTACAAGTTATAATATAATTAAATAAATAATGGATGAAGATTGTGGCATGTTAACACTCTTGATTCAGCTATATACGGAGAATCTTCATCCATTATTTATTTAATTATATTTAACATCTATGACATTTATTTTAATATTATATATACGTAATTATTCCTAACGGTATTTATAGGAGTGGAGTCGTTAATGAATTCATTGATTGATGATACGCTCGCCGTACCAAATCGTGACATTTCAATTTCACGTATCTGACGTTTGAAAGAAATGTATTCGTTTGTGCATAAATATGGCGATCCAGGGAGATTACCCAGTTAACGATAACGATAATTGCACCGCCGTTTCGTTCCAATTGGTTCAATTTTGACACATGACGTATAATGAGCTAACTTCATTGGTATTTCACAACAGTCAGAAATGATTTCGGAAATTATTATATTAACTTTTAATTTCAATATATTTTTATGTACAAAGGAAAGAATATTTACTATGAATAATACAAAAATTAGAATAACTCGTCATTTTAATAATAAGTTTGACAATAAAAATGTAATCCATTTAAATTTTACAAATGTCTATATGGTGTGTTCCAAATTCGATGTATTGCATAATAAGAGATAGAGAAATATAAAAACCAAAATAGGCTTTTCGGTTTTTATCGAATATCTCCAGAAGTATTTTTAAATTTCTTTTTAACAAATTATTCAGCATTAAAATGCCTTAATTTTACCAACTCTCTATCTCTTATAGTTACCTAGATAGCAATGGTAATGCATTGAATATGTAACGGTTTTAAAGCCCTCATCTCTGGAAACAGGCCCACACCCAAGAGGTGGCAATCGGGCTTGGGCCCCCTCCAAGACATTTAGGACCAACAAATTCTATCTACTTATAGGTATTCTATTCCTAAATTTGGTTTTGAGAAAATTATGTTTGATAGTTTTATATCATAATGCCGCCTTTTTTTAATTACGAATGTTTCCCATAAATTTACTTGAATTACACGACAGTCATCCAACAGATTTTTCAACCATGCTTGCCGCACTTTCTAGTCTTGACTTGGCTGGGATGTTGGGGGTGCAATACACATACATGTAATCACTCGCACTCTGAACTATTTTTAGCGTCAGATTTCGTTACGATTTTCAAGTAATATCAGATCTATTGTTATTTTGGTGCTACACTCGTGTTTTGTACTGTGTTTATCAATTGGTTAGTATTAAAAATATTACAGTAATAACATGATTTATTCTAAACAAAATTTAAACATATTACTTTTCAGATAAATAAATCTGCAATTACTCTATTTGTTTACCATCAAGTATCTAAAACTGAGAATACAACTCATGGCCTACTAGAATGTATTTTGAGCCAATAAGATGCAAGGAAATGCATAGCAGCATGTGTATCACCGCGATGATAAAAAACAAAAGTAGCGGTGATATTTTATTGTGGTCCTGTCAGAATTTTAAACCTCAAAATGGACATACTAAATCATTGGGATGCAGTTTCTAACAGTGAAATCAGTGAAATGGTGAAAAATACGACGCCCAGAAACACCGCGAGGAATAAAGAGTGGCAGTGCCGACAGTTTACGGACTCTTTGTGCTGCAAGAAACTACAAGACAAATTAAAACATTGCAATATGTGAGTTGTCATCAAGATTATAAAAGGTTATTCGTTATATTCTCTCACTAAATATAACTCGTGGTACGATTAATAACCGATGATATTTAGTCGTTGAAACCGAAGCAGCACATTTAACTCGCACTAGCGCTCGTTGAATCTGCAGCTCGGTTTCAACTCCAAAATATCATCGGTAATAATCATACCACTTGTATTACGGCTGAAAATAGTTTTTCGGGATTACATTTAATTGATAATTAATTGTAATCTATAGTAAGCCAACAATCAAGTATAATTAAATGGTAAAAACTCAGGTAATCATAATACATTTCAGGAGGCTATTTTCGGATAAGCAATATTAAAACCAACGTAGCCAAAATTTACTCTCACCCTGACCCCAAGAAATTGCTTATATTATTATTTAACTAAGTTACTCTTTCATCATTTTATTATGTTGCTAAAATATTATTTTGGTAGCCCAAATAATATGATTAATTAATTTCTCACTTAACCCGTGGTGAAACATAATTATATATTTGATTAATTAAAACACTTGGTTTTGTTTCACTGATTTTATTTTTCTCTCCGACTAGTTTCGACCTTAGGTCATTCTCAAGGATGAGATCTCCTTGAGAATGACCTAAGGTCGAAACTAGTCGGAGAGAAAAATAAAATCAGTGAAACAAAACCAAGTGTTTTAATTAATCAAAGCCCAAATAATGATGGATAATATAAAACAGACTACAATTCTTAGTTTTTGTAAAAGAACAAAGAAAATTGATGATGTCGCTATTCCGTCACATTCTTCCATGGACACTGAAGTACCAAATAATTTATATGATGCGGGAAATACATTATATAGAAAATATACAGGGTGGGGCAATGCTTACGACACGGTCATCTTAGGGAAAACCATGTAACTTCGAGTGGTTCTTTTCAACTGGATAGACGTAGGATCGTTGCTTAGACAATTTAAAATTATTACCAGTTGTACAGGGTGTCCCATAAAAAAGATCCACAACAAAGTTGTTTTTTTAAACACCCTGCAGTTTTTGTCATTTTTTAAATCTAAGGAACAAATAAAGGTGACTAACTTCAATATTCCCTATATCTATCGTTTACTGTTTTTGAAATATTTACAGATTTGTTGAAATGTATGGCACTGGTGAAATTTTATATTTGCCGCAGTGATTGATGTTGAACCAATACAATCATTTCTATTATTTGGTTGGAGATTCGTACTACAGCGTCAGCCATGATTTCTTATAAAAGAAATATACAGGGTGATAAAATATAGGGGGTGCAAAATCCTAACTTATAAAGTTGAATAACTTCGTTTTTTTCAAATAGCACACCCTGTATTGAGTAACGTATTCTCGCGTACATGCAATTATCATTCAGATTGTATTAGGGTTCCCTATACCTAATCTCAACAGTTCTCTTGTATTCGGCGATTTTCATATCAACGATTATTATTTTGCAGTTTTTCAATAACAATATTATTTATTCCCGTCTTCGATCAAATGATAATACAATTACAAGACCGACTTAGTAAGCACGAAAATCATCTTGAGAAATTTAAAATACTGATTCCACAAAAATTTGCAAGTGATTTTGATAGTTCACTTAAAAACTTCAAAAATTTTATGAATTGGAAACTAGTAATTCAATTTTAGAGTCTGAAATTAAACTGTAGAATGGCAGGGTTAATTAGGAAGAGAGAAAGAAAATTACAATAATGAAATTCTGTCAATAAATTAATGTGATAAAGCCATATTCACAAATATTTATCAATTGCTGAAAATATCTGCAGCGTTACCAGTTTCTTCTTGTGTCAACGAGAGGTCATTCTCTACAGTTTGCTGACTTAAAACTTATTTAAGGTCTACAATGGGCGGCGAAAACCGACTGACGGATTGGCGTTGTTAAACATTAATCGAGAAATTGATTTAAATTTTAATTGATGAGCATGCAAACAAAAAATGAATATAAATATATATAATTTATTTTGAATTTACCATTTGTTTATGTTTTGAGAATTTAAAACATACAGTATGGCTGTGTTCACAAAAATAATATATATTCTATCTATAATAAATGTAATTACAGTATGACCTCTTTAATCCGAACTAATAAATGCACAGGTAAACTATTTTTTTATTTGAATATAAAGCATTTTTTAGTGAGAATATGGATTATCGAATTTTCTTAATTCTCTATGAATTCCACATTCTCACTAAAACAGCTTTATCTTCAAGTAAGAAAGTAATTTACAACACAACTTACTACTTGTGAATAACAAAATAAAGTACATACACCGGGTGACCCAGCGATCTGTAAAAGCCCCATAACTTATTTGCTATTTGAGATATCGACTTCTAATTTTCATGAACTGGTACCCTCACCTATTCTACATATTTTAAAAATATGTATGTTTTTGTTCAGGGTGTCCCAGTATAAATAACAGATCAAAGTTATGTTTTTTTTAAATGGAACACCCTATATTTTATACTTTATTTTTAATCCCCTTAAGAATCTGATAAAAATAGTATAAAATACTATGGGTCTATTATGGACGGTTGGTTATTTATGGGCAAATTTATGGCAAAAACAAGGACACATTGAAAACATTGCAGAAGCGTTCCTAGCAAAGATAGCATCATTTTTTATACACTAGAAAATGTTCCACGTCTTGAAGAATAATACACATCGGCTTTGGTCTTTTTTTGTTCATAGTGCTATACAGGGTGTCAACATACGCAAAACAATGGATAACTATTTTTTTTCAAATGGAACACCCTATATACGTTGCCACCAGTCTATGGCATTTTTAATAAGCTTTCTAATGATATTCAGTTTGTATAACAAAATATTAAGGATTCTTGAGATTTATCCATAAAAACATTTTTCTTTTCTCAACTCCTGCTCATTTTTGGATTTTCAGCCAAAACTATCCATTTTCTGGAAAAGTAATAGGAGACCAAAGTTGTAGAGTGGAAAATTTCCGATCGATATAGGTCTTTCAAATTTTCAGATAATGCGTACATTGCACGCCTGAGCGCACAAAATCGTGACCGTATATGCATATTAGCGTTTTCTTTTCAAATTTTTTATTAATAAATTGCACTATACTTTATTTTCCGCACCCTCTAGCGAAAAAACGGGAAATTATAGGGAAATTCAAATTACCAATATCGATTGAAAATGTTCCGCTCTACAACTCTTAATAGAGGCAATTTTTGCCCAAAATGCATAGTTTTCGCTAAAAATGCAAATTGAAAATGTTTGAATCAATTTTCGCGTTTTTGAATGGTTTTTTGAATTTTCAGCGAAAACTATGCAATTGCTTTTTTTAAGAATTGTAGAGCGGAACATTTTTAATCGATGTAGGTCATTTGAATTATTCTACAATTACCCGTTTCTCCGCTAGAGGGCATGGAGAATAAAATATAGTGCAATTTATTAATAAACAATTTGAAAAAAAAACGCTAAAATGCATATACGGTCACGATTTTGCGCTTTACAACTTTGGTCTCCTATTAGTTTTTCAGAAAATGGATAGTTTTGGCTGAAAATCCAAAAATGAGCAGGAGGTGACAAAAGAAAAATGTTTTTATGGATAAATCTCAAGAATCCTTAATATTTCATTATACAAATTGTACATCATTGGAAAGCTTATCAAAAATTCGATGTATTGGTGGCAAGATACCGGGTGTGGCACTTAAGATGCCTCGGACCATAGCTCCTTTACGATAAAAGCTATCGACAAAAATCTAAGAACAAAGTGGTGCATAGTTACCGTCACTGTTTCAAAAATATTTCTAATCATCAGTGGCGTGCCGTACTCCAGTGGCGTACCAAACTTATGTTTTTTTAAATGGAATGCCCTATTTTTTATTGCAGATTTGGAAAGTGCTCGACGAGTACTTATTTTTTTATCTAACATGTTATACCCTTCACTTTAGCGGTTTCTCTGTTATAACCCCTTCTTTCAAAATTGCGCCCCATTTTTGAGATTTTTTTGTAGAGAAACTAATTGACGCCGGTGCCTAAATTTTGAATTGAGGTACAGGTTAAGACCTCGTATACCTTCACATATTTTTTTTTCGGGTAATTTATGGAAAAAAAAAATTTTTGATTGATCTTTGCATGTTGTCATTTTTTCCGAAAATTTCAAATGGCACCCCCCTAAAAAAATTACGGCGTTGTACAGCCAAAACTCTAAATTTTTCATTGGTGGAAAAAAAGCGACGGTAACTATGCACCACTTTGTTCTTAGATTTTTTTCGATAGCTTTTATCGTAAAGGAGCTATGGTCTGAGGCGTCTTAAGTGCCACACCCGGTATATAGGGTGTTCCATTTGAAAAGAAATAGTTATCCATTGTTTTGCTTATGTTGGCACCCTGTATAGCAGTATGAACAAAAAAGAACCAAAGCAATTTGTATTATTCTTCATGATGTGGAAAATTCTTTAGTGTATAAAAAATGACGCTAGCTTTGCTAGGAGCGCTTCTGCAATTTTTTCAATGTGTCCTCGTTTTTGTCACAAATTTGCCCATAACTAACCAGCCGTCCATTATAGACCCATGGTATCTTATACTATTTTTATCAGCTTCTCAAGAGGGTTCAAAATAAAGTATAAAATATAGGGTGTTCCATTTAAAACATAACTTTGGTCTGCTATGTATATTGGGACACCCTGTACAAAAACATATTTTTAAAATACGTAGAATAAGTGTGGGTACCAGTTCAAGAAAACGATAAGTCGATATCTCAAATAGCAAATAAGTTATGGGGCTTTTACAGATCGCTGGGTCACCCGGTATATAGGCATAACATTGAAAAATTCGGTGATTTTGCTCTGTTTAATGTTCGCTTCTTCTACCTTTTTGGCTCGTTTCTTAATTTCCGATAGAATTAGAACACTTCAAACACGTCTCAAAACTCATGACTGCGTCTTTGTGCTTTACATGTCGTCGGAGCTTGATTAATTCTGAATATGTTCCAAAATATTCATATCATGTGTGGATTCTCATGATTCTTCATGTCCGATAGCCCATTCAAGAAATTCTTGTTGCGTGACATCTTCAGAAATTCAGTTCATTAGCGCACTAACCTCGTTTATTTGTCTTTCTATACCTTCCAAATCCATTCTGTGCCTCCACCGTAATAGTGGAAGATTATCGTCTTCAGTCCAACCATCATCACGAAGTGGTGTAAGAAGCTTAGTCCAGGACTTTTGGATAAGTTCCGGCCTTACATCTTCCCATTCTCTTGATAGTCCAATAACATCTTTCAAATTAACTTTCTTCAATTCTGCAGATATATCTGCACCTTTGGAAGCAACAATTTTTTTAAAAGCCTCTTGCGGTAATTTGTTCTTGAATCACATTTTGGTCCATCGGTTGCACTAAGAGAGTTACATTTGGCGGCAAAAACATTAGAATAATTTTATTATCTTCAGAACACAAGTCTTCAGAGTGTCCTGGGGCATTGTCTAAAATCAAAAATGCCTTGGCTTCTAAATACAGCTGTTGAATTTTTTTCGCACTGCTGGAACAAAATCTGTGTAAAACCAGTCCTTGAAAAGGGTACCTACGGTTAAGATAGTCAAATTTTCCCTATCACTAGATTTTTTAATTTACGCGATAAACGGGTATTTAGGGGGTAAAAATAAGGTTCTCATGGTCAGTGGGCCGAGAAAGAAAATGGGGTTTTCTAAACATTGTTTTTTTACTGACGAGCGAGCAAATGATAACTTCTGAAAAAAATCATGAAAGTATTTTACCCAAATGCCTATTTGACCAATTTTTCCCAAAGGCATTCAAGGTCATTTAGATCCTTAAAAAAAATTCCAAAAGTTTTTGAGTCAATTTTTAACCTACAGCGCCCTCTTGTACCCGATTTTTGACATTAGCATCATTTTTAGCTCGTATACTAAAATATGTATCAAGACATATTTATATCATGCCGCGGCATCTTGAAAAATCCATTTTTCAACTTTTTTAAGGGTTTTTAACATTTTTCGTGGAATTGCCCATATATGTCAACATTTTCTGGCAACAGGCGAAAGCTTCTAATCAACAATGAACAGTAAACAGAGGGGTTCTTAGAGAATATGAAATCATGGGATTCCCCCCATTTACGTAGCAGAATACATAAATCTTCGAGATTCCCTCATCATTTAGGTAACAGAAACCATGAAACCAAGTGAATCACTCGCTGTTCGGATTATGGCTCCGAGTTGTGGCTGTTCGGATTACTGGAGGTTCGGATTAGAGCATGTTCGGATTAAAGAGGTCATACTGTATATCCTTTTTGTAGAATATATCTTTTGTTAATGTATAAGTTATTTAAAACATGTAGTGCGGCTGTTTTTATGAAATAAATATCAAATATCAAAAAAATGTTGGTAAAATAACAATTAAGCATTTCCAATGGAATCCAAGTTCTTTAAGAAAATGGCACATTCACTCTCAATCAGTTTGATAGTGCATTAAAAAGTATACCAACTACCAATGATTTTAATCATTATTTTGCTTCCATTCCATCCATTTTGATAAATTCGTCATTAAAAAAAATTTACAAATGCATTATAATTTCACTTTTTAATTTTTGGAGATTAGTTATATTTACGTCTGTCATATTGTTACTAAACTGAAGAATAAAAATATTTGACTTTGAATATTTTATCAATTATTTTTAGAGAAACTGCCTACCCATCATCGTTGAAAATATCTTATGTCATACCGTTATTTAAAAAAGAAGATGCTAATAATCTTGAGAACTTCAGATCCATATGTATCAAACCCTTCATCAGAAATAGTATTGAAATCATTCTAAAAAGTCAATTGAATAGAACAATCTTTTTTTAATAAGAGCCAATTTGGTTTTACATCAAATACAACTAGTAGCAATGCTATTAATAATTTAATACTATTCATTGTTAATGCCTTTGAAAACAACAATTATTCCTCCAGTATTTTCTTCAACCGATTTAATGTATTTGACTGCGCATCACAAGATATACCGTTAAATAAATTATCTTGTTAAGGCATTAAAATAAAATCCATTTAATTACTCGAGTCTTATTATTTAATCAATAAATCACGAATAACCAAACGGAATGAATCCTTTTCTTATCCTGCATTAATAATCAACGAGGTTTCATAAGGGTCTGTCCTTAGATCTATATCATTTCTTATTCGTATCGATATTATGACTGGAAATAATATAATCAAATTCACTCAATTTGCAGGTGATACTAGTTGATTAATCGGAAGTTTCCAATATTAGGATAAAGTAATGGTTCTCCACAAATTTTCTGACACATAATGAAGACAAAATAACACAAATGTATTTTTTCCCAAGAAACTTACATACAGTCAATACTATTGATTATTTTACTATACTTACTCTTTGATAAAGTAATAACAGCTCCTTGTTCTTAGTTATCTTCTTATCCTTCAGCCAAGTAACATTCACACCTACGACCTCCATGATTTGATGATTGATCAACAATCCATTCCCAGCAGCCGAAGAATTCTTTACCATACTAATAATCCTCCCTTTCTTAAAAGGACACCTGATGTGGTTGGTATTATCCTTGTGCTGAGTAACTGTCCTCTCCTCTCTTAACCGCACTAGTCCTCAACCATCCATGGAATATCCGGCAATAATTTCATTGTTGAATTGAAGTACCGGATCACCAAAATGTAGTCCGGTTATAGTGGCTGAGGATTTGTTGATTACCGAGACAAATACTCCATTGTCGATTTTTGCAGCCCTGTGCCGACCTTATTACCTTTGTTTTTACATAATGTAAGCTGGAATTGAGAGGAATTGAAATATTAAAGCAAAGAATCTTCTGTTTATTTGTACTTCATGGATTCCATTTGTGACTTGTGCCCTTTGTAACCCGACTGCTTGGCCCATTGTTTCGCCACAATCTGCAAATATGCACTGGGGAATCACAGATGTCTAAAAATACAAATATAAAATGTTAGTTTAGAAAAACTTCTAAACAAACAATTACAATGTTATGCAGGGTATATTATATCTTGGCAAACAAGACAAATTGGGAAGAAGTCAAAGATGTACGAGTGAAAAAAGGGGGCGAAATAGAAAGTGATCATTATTTAGTAGCTAAGCTCTTCAACGTAACAAAAATAACATACCGGCAGTTATTGTCGTATCTAGGGTATGAGTATAATTTGTTTGTTAATCCATTGTTGTATCACTAAACTTGACAAGTACACTAATAAGTACAACTGATTTAGCATCCCTGTTAAGCGTACACCTGACAGTGAAAAGTTAGGTTAGGAAAGCGAAATTGCGAAATTTGCGACGTTGTCAGATTTGCAGCGAATTAAGGCGACAAAATTCACCGAGAACGGGAACCAAAAGTTAAATGATTGTGAAATGTGGACGTACACAACCTCTGACTATATAAACAACGACTGCTAGCATGCCCTGCGTTGCTGCGTACTCCATACAAATATTTATCTAGGCAAATATTGTTCGCTTTTAAGCTTAGGCACCATGAACTGCGCACTCCATACGAAATAAATTGTTCGCATTGGAGCTTCACACTGGAAACATGGGATAGCGTAAAGGTGAAGACACACTGCTACAACGCTACGCTACACGACGTTACGCGACGCTATGTAACGAAATCTGAATACAGTAATCACAATGCAAATACATAGAACGACTGGATAACGTGTGAACACACGTTAGCAACCGACGCTACGTTACTCTTCGCCACGCCACTCGACACGACAGAACGTGGTTCGACCAGATTTCGTTGCGTAGCGTCGGGTCGCGTCGAGGTCATGTGTCTACACCTTCACTCTGCATCGAGGATATGTGCACACATTTCGCACAGACAGGTTGACACGTGAAGTAAACTCCCTCGTACTATTTGTTTATATATAAATATGGACGATATAATATTAATTGAACAAGTTAGGGCACATCCTTGCCTATATGATATGAAGTCCAAGCACTACAGAGACCAAAGGATGAGACAGGAAGCGTGGGAAAGCATATCACAAGAAATGAATATAGCAGGTAAAATATTTCAAAATATATCGTTTATTGCACAACGTATTTATATGGGTCATATTTAGCTTTATGTCTTACAATTAGTTCTATGATACTTCACTATATCAACAAACAAACAAAAAATATATTTCATTCATTTCGACCTCTCCTAATCATCTCAATTTGCCAAGGTACACTTCCTTCATTAATAAAATATTCTTTAAATTCGTCTCTCACGGAAAACGCTTCTTGGGTCGCATTTCTTCTAAGGGGCTGTAATTTATTAAAGCAAGGTTGGTGTGTACCAACCCCGTTTTGAGGGTCTACATCTACAGAAGAACATAACAAATTATGTAAACAACATGATGCCAAAACGATAATATCAACCTTATCGGGTTTAACTTCCATTGGGTGAAGAAATACTCTCCATCTTGAACACAATATGCCGAAACTATTTTCCACTATTCTTCGAGCTCGAGACAGACGGTAATTAAATATTTTACTAGGCTCATTTCCGGTAATATTACGACGGCTATATGGACGCAAAAGGTACGTTTTTAATGGAAATGCCTACAATGACGTATGGTAATTTATCACCATTTGCTGTGAAGCTCTCATCTTCTGGTATATTTAAAGTTTTATTTTCTAGAGCTTTTCCAAGTGTGGAATTGGCAAATATAGCTCCATCGCTATTCTTACCGTATGATCCTATATCGACGTATAAAAATTTTGCATTTGCATCGACTACAGCTAAAAGTACTACTGAATTTTGCCCTTTATAATTATAATACATCGATCCTCCTTTAACTGGACAGCGAATATGGATGTGCTTTCCATCCAATGCACCGATACAGTTTGGAAAATTCCACTTCTGATTGAAGCGGCTTGCAACTTGCTTCCACATTTCCGCCGAAGGTACCGGAATCATAATAGGCCCCATAACTTCCCAAATAGCATGACACACTTCATAAACCATTTTTCTTACTGTACTAAACCCAATTTTGTAGCTAAAGCCAAGCGATCTGAATGAATTGCCTGTGGCTAGGTATCTGCAATAATACAAAACAAAAATTATTTATTTATCTGGCTTATTTTTCAGCCGAGACCGCAAAGAACACTTAGAGCAAACTCAGAAATGCTTTCCTTGCCTCGTTTCGAAGGAAAAAACAATCCAAAAGTGGACAGGCTGCAACAAATATGTCGAAAAGGAAGTATGATGAGGAGATGAGCTTTTTGGTACCTTATATTGAAACTAGGAATACACAAACTAGTATCCAGGAGACTCAAAATACAACGGACACAGAAAATTTTGAGGATATAGAGGAAGAAGACTGTCCAATGAATGATATTAGTCTTGACAACCAAACATTATTACAGGAAATACCTACCGCACGTACTAAAAAAAATTCGCCAGCACAAGAAATGGTACAAATTTTAAGAAAGAATTCAGCGCGGCGGGATTCGAAATACGCGGAATCACAAAAAAAATGTTCTGAGTTGGATGAAGTAGACATGTTCTATTTAAGCATGGCGAAAACTGTCAAACGATTACCGCGGCGAGAACAAGCTGAGATACGTATGAATTTGTGTCAGATGGTTTCACAAGCAGAAATTCGCAGCATAACCATGCAAGAACGACTGGATTCTCTATCACAAACCACACAATCTGATCCAAATTCAAGGACCTCATCATCATGTTCTAACTATAATTTATCATCAGCGGGAGTTACGGAATCTATAACTCAGCATTTTAATTACCCAACAAATGAAAATTCAGAAATTAATCAACTAGCCAATAGAAATAGTTATCACCAACTGTAAATGTACTCATGTCATGATTTTCAATATAATACTCTTAGAAATATTACAACAATTTATTATTTATTAGTTATTATTATTACTTTCATTTTACCTACCTCAGACAAACTGCTACGCGAAGTCTAGAACTAATAGATTTCCGAAACGTCGTGTTTAATTTCTCAATTTTTGGTTTTATTAGGCTATGCACATACTCAAACTGATCTTTATTCAAACGAAAATACATTAGAAAACGATCATCATCATTTTCAAGGAACTTGTATAAAGTGGCATGTTCACCGGAGTCGTCCCTATCAGCATTTATCTTATGAACCCAAACACGTCTCTTACGTTCATTTACAATGCATGCAACTGCGAGTTCTTCCAATTCTTCTTCCCATTCCGAAGAGCTACTCTGCAATTGCTCCATTTTTTATAATTTAATACTGCTGCTTCACTTCTTGAGTTCTGAACAACAACTAATTGAAAATCCTAGATTGACAGAGTATTGAGTAACGTACCGTCACGTAGCGTCGCGTCGCGTTCCGTTGATAATATGTGCACAGTGCACATAAACTCACGTAACGTCGCGTAGCGTAGCGTTGTAGCAGTGTGTCTTCACCTTAAGTATCGCCAAACAGTCTAGAATTTGTTACAGCAAATGACGCTAGATGGCCCAGCTTGCTAATACAATTTGAAAATCTCCTCCATAAATCATTCAACACCAAGCGATAATCAGTGAGGCCGATTATATGTAAACAAACAAAACCGTAAGTATGTGAATATTCGATTCCTTTCAGTTTTTCGTCTGTTAAAACAAAAAGAAAGTCGTCCATACCCTTCGCGTTATAAAAATATTATAACTAATGAGTCGTTATTGTGCCATTAAATCCTGCAAAAATTGGAACAGAAACACTTATATGCATTCCTTCACTAGAAAGGAACCGGTAAGTGATATTTATTACAATTACATTTCTTTATTGTCTGTATGAAATTTTGAATGTCATATTGTTATTTTTTGGGACAAAATATTGTTATCGTTATTTCTCATAGGTGACGAGGAAATAATTCCATTGTTTGATTCTCCTCATTTTCTAAAGTGTGTAAGAAATAATTTAATGAAACACCATGCCACATTCAAATGGAAAGGAACACAATTTTCTTCTTGCTGGTTGGATATTAATGTATAATATTATTATTATTATACTGTAAGTAACCATTTGTGCAATTTGCAATAAATATATTATTTTAATCAAAGACTTCTTATTACTCCTACATTTGCTTTTAATCAAATACTGTGAAATTTGGAAACCCACTAGCTCTGCAACCCGTTTTACCCGCACCCGCTTTTGCTTCACCAGCGCCATCCCATGACTACAGTGACGAATTAAAAATGTGGTAAATGTTTTATACAGAGAGTCGCCGATCTATTTTACTTTATGTAAGTTCGGCACTGTATATGGTAGCACAATATTTGTCAGAAAAATTTTCCTAATTTGATTTTACATTTTTATGTTTCGGAAATATTAAATGGCTAAAGTAAAAATTTATACAAAATGTAGATTGAAATATTTATATTTTCTATATATTACAATTAATATATTTAGTAACATTTTATAAACATATCCAAAGAAATATATGGATGGCAGAAAAAGGAAATACTGTACTGTGTCAATTCTGCCACCGTTTGAACTGTTTTACCACAGAACACATACCTTTAGAAGTGAAACCTGCATGTTAAATTTCGGAAACACGATTTTTGGCGCCGCCTGGTGTCGGGGTGGCAAATTACTACGATTTCCGCCAAAATTTAAAAATGTTATGCTCTTCTACACGATATATTTCAATTTAATAACACTAAAAATATAATCAATTATGTTTTTTGAGCACATAATTGATTATACTTTTAGATAGTACATAAATGAAGAAGTTACTGGTTTTGGTAAAAGAAAAAAGATTGGATTTCACAAAATAAAAATAGGTCTACATGGAAAAAATATATTTAACAGAATAATTATATAGATTATTATTAACAAAATGATCAAATATAAAAATATCACAACAATCGGGTATTAGGGTCTTGTCCAGGTGCAATGTTCCATCAGGTCTCTTCGTTCTTCTTACGATATTTCTTTCAGGCATCGTAACAGGTCAGTTTGTTCGTATCCAGGATTCATGGCATTAAAATAGTTAAAAAAGTAAATTAGTGTAGTTATATGGTCTTACTTCTTGTTGTCGGAACAGCATTGCAATTAAATTTTTTGCGGAAATTGTTAACAAAATGTTTATGAATAAAATGATCTTCACATGAATGAAAATTTAAACAATCAATATCACAAATGGTTTTCCATGTTTTAAGATATTCTTCATTTTTGGGAAATTTATAGAAATGTTTATTTTTGTAGTCGACATTAGTTATATCGGAAAAGAAAGAATTTTGACATTGTGGATATTTACAAAAATATTTAATACGGCCATTTGATGTTTCCATTACTAATAAATACAATTGACGAGTTTATAAGACAGAATATATAATAACTTACATTCAAACATGAATTACTAGCACTCACAGCACTATTAAGGTTACTTAATAAAAATGGTGAGACTCATTAAGCGTTGCCGCATATACATCGAAGTATAAAATATACAATGCACATGATTATATTTAATAAACAGTAATATTATACTTTCATGAGTTATTATGACAAATATAAGCGATAATGAGTCTAATTATGTTTAAAACATAATTTTCATTGTTAAAATTATCACTTTGTAGTGGAATTTTAAGATTATTAAAAACGGTAATCGTAATAAGATCTATGATAAATCTGGCAACATCGAGGAAACCATCTTTACAAAAGCGGCAAATTTGAAATTCCTCCTCGCCCCACTGTCCTGGGGTGGCCCGCATACTTTCGTGTTGCCGATATTCATATCTCGGCTTCACACCCGTGTGTTTTACACGCAGAAGTCTGTGCTAGTGGTTATTTCGTTACATATTTCCATGGAATAACAGGAAGCGACAAGGCATGTTGATAAATTGGGGTAGATAAGCGCCATCAGTTATTAGCGCCGTGAACTAACACCAACGCATGCATACAACATGCGTGTGAATATACAGGGTCTTTTTTTAATATAGGCAACCATACTTACAGTCAGTTTTATTTAGTTGTCAAAATTGTGTTATTAATAAACATGTATTACACCACCGAAGAAAGAATCAGATAATTAATTGGTACAAGAGTGGGAACAGCATTCGACGTGTTAGAGATTTGTTTTCGGTTGAGTATCCGAGCAGACAAGTTCCATCCATCTCAACAATTTGTAATATTGTCCATCATTTTGACAATACTGGCTGCGTGAGTAATTTTCACATTAAAAGGGCTAAAGGAAATCACATATTAACGGAAGAGATGAAACTCAACTTTTTATGTTACGTAGAGCAGAACCCCATATCATCGTTAAGAGTTATCGCAGCACAGTTTCAAATAAGTTCAGCTTCCGTTTACAAGACATTAATACTTATTTAACCAACAAGTGTGTTAATGATAGCGATTAATGATTGAGACATTTAAACACGTTTTATTCGATTCAAATGTGCTTTTGTTCGGAACCGGACGATCGGGATACGCTGTAGAAAAGTTGTCAACTATTTATATAGAATAAAACACTTTTTTACTTTGTTTGTATAACACTTATTTGTTTATTTTGTTTGACTGCAGTTTCGGCAACTCAGCTTGCCATTATCAAAACTAAAGTCCAAAAATAAACAAATAAGTGTTATACAAACAAAGTAAAAAAGTGTTTTATTCTATATAAAAAGCATGTATAACGAAGTAGAAGCTTCCTACATAACAAATATGTCAACTATTTCCCTAAACTAAAATTTCCCTGACTTCTTGTGGAAAAATACAACAATTTCTCTGCTGGACAAACCTCTTATAATTGACGTTACAAATTCCACCCGTTCTTCAACAGTATAAACAGACATTTTATAGTATAAATTCGTTTGATTACTTGCCTCACTAATCAATCTGACATTTCGTAAATTCAAGGTACTTTGCTTATTTTTGCTCAGTTATTTATATTAAATAATTTCATTTTGTAATGGAATTAAACATGTTTAAATGATTCTAATTAAGCGCATCATGTAGAAAAATAATTGATTTATATTATCAACTAAAATTTGCTTCAAAATTATATGATAACATATACATTAACACAAGGTATAATTTTTAGCATGTAAATTCCTATGGCCCACGATAAAAAAAATGTACTGTATAGCCAAGGGTCCGTCTGACTCTTACTGATTTTACTTGAAAATACTAATAAAATAAGATTTTAGTCATTACTTACCTTTACACCTGCTGCCTCGGTTCGGGTTCACCGGCATCCCGGTGTCGGCACAAATTCGTTCACTCACAGATAACGTTTCGTAGGAATATTAGGATCGGGATATCAATGAATTACTATACAAAATGACAACGACGGCAATTGATATGGCAAACGTGATATATTAATGAAATAAAGAATTCAACAAACATTACTCTTGACATACATTTAGTGGAACAACGCAATCAATACATTAAGGTATAATTCAACAAACATGACAATTATCCGACGTTACATCTTACAAAAGAATAATTAGAACACAAGTAAAAATTAACCTTTACACATTATAAATGAATTTAACCAAAACCTCTCATTGTGACCTTACATTTACCCCACCCATTAGGAATAATGAACAACTGTACCGTACGTGGACTGAGACTCAAAAGACTAAAAACTACATTAAGACTGACTATGACTCGAAAAATTCTACTAACCTCGACTGACTCTAAAACCGACAACTTTCCACGTAATTTAAAATAAAAAAAACTGTCAACCAACCTCTGTGTCCCCACCGCTTGCTTTTGGAATTTTCCTACAAGACAAAGGGAATCCAGAGTTCAATTCGGCTTCGCTTTTATCTGGTTTAACATTTGCTCCTTTCCCGTTTTTATTTAATTTAGGCCTTTACTTCGCCCAAATAATTATATTGTTTATTTAATTGAATACCCTGTGACTGTGAAAACGAAATTAATTTATAAACATAATCACTTAATTTACTGGTGTTGGCTACGAATTCACACCTTAGTTACTACAGGTAGCTCATCTTCGATAGTGCACTAAATACATAATGCGCTGGTGCAATGTAAACCCAATGACAATAACAACCCATCTCTTTTTTGAAAAGCTGACGCAACTTTTAATGCAATTTTATGATAATGAACGAAATTTGATTAGTCGGACATCGCTAATACCTCTCACACCTTTGATTAATTACACGTATACTTTTTTTACTCCTCACAGGTGTATCATTTCGAACCATTTAAATCCACTAAATTTTATTTTCCGCCTACCTGTCCTCGACGTTCATTTATCGTGTCTAAATTGCGGGAGGAAAATCCCGTTTAGAATCCCAAGTGATGATCTAGCGTTACAGAAATGTTCCGATAGATGGCGACATACTTGTCAAACGAATGGCAGTGCGCGATACATACAAATCACTTGTTTATTGTTAGATACACTAGTACATAAGAGTTATACAATGATTAGATTTAGAATGAGAACGAAGTAATCTAATAATTAGAAATAAACACATAAAAAACAAAAGAATATGAGATATATTAAATATAATATTAAATCAATAAACAATTAACCACTGTGCGTGGTATTGACAAGGATAATTATCTTACAACTAAATTAGGCTAACATTTAAATATCGACAAAAATTGGTTATTACAGTTTAACAATGTAACATTAATTGTTTTTCAAATCAATACACTTGTGAAGATTTAGACGATTTTCGTGATATACAAATGTTTTCAAATGTTTTTACTTTCTCCGTTACGAAGTACGATAAAGTATTGTGATCGTGATTTTTTTTTTCAATTTTTTTTGCGGAAATATCCGTTTTGGGATCCCTAGATGCCATTTCAACAATTTCTGGAAAAAAATGGTGATGTGGCCATCATGTTACTTTCTCCGACTTTATATTTACGTTTTCATGGGTTTATTTTCAAGTGAAATGATATTTTAAATGTACATCGAGCGTTGCGTAAACTCGCATGAAACTGACGTTTAAGACGTCAAAATCATGAAAGAGGAAACATTATACTTCAAATTCAAAAACTCAGTTTACTCAAAAACTAAAGAGATTTCGAAAAAACCTTATTCTTTAGAAGTTGTTCATTTTGGTATTCTCTACAATTTTTATCAACATAAATTTGCTGTAACTATTATCGTTTCATAATTATAAACCAAAAATGTAAAAAAAATAATAATTTTTTTTCTCGAATAGCAATGATTTTATGAAAAATATTTTCAAGCAAAAGATGTTCATTTCTTTGTTGTCTTTGATGTTTGTTTAAATGTTTTTGTGATATTTTTCATATTTAAGAAAATATTGGGAAAAATCAAAAAATAGTTAAGGTAAACACCCACTTCCGGTGTACGAAATTTTACCAAAAGCTTTTCAGTTCTTCAGATTATCAAATAAGATGTATGTTCAAAGTTTCATATCAATTGCTCTATTAGTTTTTGAGATACAGCGCACAAAGCCAGACACACACACACACACACACACACACACACACACACACACACACACACACACACACACATGCATACACACACACACACACACAGACACAAATTTTTTTTTTCCAGAAATTGTTGAAATGGCATCTAGAGTGTGTGTGTCTTTCTGTGTGCGCTGTATCTCAAAAACTAATAGAGCAATTGATATGAAACTTTGAACATACGTCTTATTTTATAATCCGAAGAACTGAAAAGCTTTTGGTAAAATTTTGTACACCGGCAGCGGATGTTTTCCTTAACTGTTTTTTGTTTTTTGCCAATATTTTCTTAAATATAAAAAATATCACAAAAATATTTAAACAAACATTGAAAACAACAAAGAAATGCACATCTTTTGCTTGAAAATATTTTTCATAAAATCATTGCTATTCGAGAAAAAAATTTATTATTATTTTGGTTTATAATTATGTAACGATAATAGCAAATTTGTGTGAATAATAATTGTAGAGAATTCCGAAATGAACAACTTCTAAAGAATAAGTTTTTTTCGAAATCGCGTTAGTTTTTGAGTAAACCGAGTTTTTGAATTTGAAGCATAATTTTTCCATCTTTCATGATTTTGACGTTTTAAACGTCAGTTTCATCCGAGTTTACGCAACGCTTGATGTACATTTAAAATATGATTTCAATTGAAAATAAACCCATGAAAACGTAAATATAAAGTCGGAGAAAGTACCATGATGGCCACATCACCATTTTTTAAATCTTGAATAATTACAATTTCTTTGGGAACATAATTATACATTTTTGGTACCAAGTAGGCAAAGCCCCGTTGCCCAAAAGTAGTATTCATTTTTGGAATTACTAACTTATTTAATATATTTCTTGTTATGCAGAGTTTATTTTTATACTTAAGTAAGTTTTTGTTTTTAAATTGATATAATACAGAGTGTAAAAAATAAGCTTGTCTTATATCATAAAGCTTGGACTCTTTAAATAGGTCATCAGTTGGATGTATGTATGGTTTATTAAATATAATTTTTATTATTCTTTTTTGAATGATATTGAGGTTTTGAAGGTGTATATTAAAAAGTCCTCCCCATGCTACTATACCGTATATTAAATGAGACTCTACTAGAGCGTGGTATAATACTTTCACGTCTAAGAAGTTTTTTAAGAACTTGAAAGTGTATGCTACCATTCTTAATTTCTTTACTAGATAGGATATGTGTTCATTCCATCTCATATTTTTATCAAAATATACACCTAAATATTTGTACCTATCTACAGGTGTAATCGTATGGTTGCCTGAGGGATCTAGGAATGCAATTGAGTCAAATGTTATTTTTGTGGTGACATTTATATAATAAGGTAGATAATGCGTTTTTTCCATATTAAATGTGAGTTTTTTATGGTTAAGCCACAGCTTTAATACCCTCATATCTGTCTGGATATTTGTTTTTACCTCATCCCAGGATTTTCTTCTACAAAATAAAACAGTATCATCAGCAAAACTTGTAATTTCGCTTTTTATTGATATATGGAACATACTATTTATGTAAATAATAAATAGTATGGGTCCTAAGACTGTACCCTGAGGGACACCACAGGTAATATTTTTGAACGTACTAAAAATGTTATTTATTTTTACACATTGCTCTCGATCACTCAAGTAACTTTGGAATAGTTTCAACGGAGTTTGCCTCATTCCAATATTCTCAAGGTCATGTATAAGCAGCTCGTGGTCAACGGTATCAAACGCCTTTGCGAGATCAATAAAAAGGCATAGGCATGGGTTCTTATTATCCAATGAACTATATATACTGTTAGAAATTCTTAGAATCGCATCTTGAGTTGATTTTCCTTCCTGAAATCCGAACTGCTTATCTGATATTAATTTATATTTTCTTAAGTAGCTAACCAATCTGTTTTTAAGTACCTTTTCGAAAATTTTTGCTAGGTTTGAGATTAGTGATATCGGACGATAGTTGATCACGTCTTCCGTATCTCCATTTTTATGAATTGGTACAATAACAGTTTTTTTTTAAATGATTTTGGGCATATACCTGATTCAAACATTTTATTAATAAGACATGCTATTGGTTCAGCTATTTGTGCAGATAATTGTTTTAATGTTTCAATTTTTATATTATCGTACCCTACAGATTGTTTGTTATTCAGATGATCTATAATTTTGATTATTTCAGATTTATCCGTATTGTAAAGGTAAAAAGAATTTCCTTGAGACTGTCTTTTTGTAACATTTCTATTTCTAGCCTTTATCTTATTAGCCAAAACGTGACCCATTGTAGTGTAATGTTTATTAAATGTTTCCAGTGTCTCATGTATGTCCGTGCAGATTTGACCCATATCATTTTTAATTTTTTTAAATTTTGTATTAGGTGGTAATCGTTTATTGAATTGTTTTATTGTTTTCCATAAATTAACATTGTTATTATTATTCTTAATAATTTGTTTTCTATAGTAATCTGCTTTAGTTGTCTTGATTAATTCACTAAGTTTGTTCTTCAGTTTTTTATAATTTTCTTTCAGATTGGTATTATGTGGATCTGCTTTTAGCTGGGTATGTATTTTGTTTTTGTTATTTATTGATTTTATTAATACTCGAGTTATCCACTCGCTTCTCTTTTGCTCATTGTGTTTAATTTTTATCTTACTAGTATTTTCTTGCGTGCTTGTCTTTAAAATGTGGATCAAATTTTCTGTTGCAGATTCAACATTACTTTCATTTATCACTGAGTCCCATCAGATATTTTGTATATATGTTTTTAGTTTGTTATAATTAATTACAGTGTAATATTTTTCTATGTTGTGTTGTTCAGGACTATTTTTATGTTTTAATACAATTTGCGCAATTGGTCAGTAATGCACGATTGTAAGATTAAAGGTAATATATTTTTTTTTGAGTATCCTCATTGCTTTTTATAAACAGATGATGTTGCGGCGTGGTGTGTTTAATTTTAATAAGCTATCTCACTGGTAAGATATCACCACTCTAGGCGAATTTTTTATGTGTAGTAATAAAACACTTCGTTGCACTTATTTGTATATTCAGAATATTTACAACATATATACAGCACGGTCGTTTTTAACACAGAAGAAATGATGTTTTTAGTTTAAGTGTCGGAACACGAATGTATCTTCCTTTTGGATTGCCAAAAGGTATTTTTTGAACACAATTTTTGATACATTATGGGGGAAAACGTTGTGATTGGTCATTCGAATATTGGGGGATGCATTTTAAATTAAGAGTGGGATGGAGTGGTAATAGTAGAGTTTTCCTAGAACCATAATCCATATATTACGCCAATTCTGGCGTAATGGAATTTTAATTATTTCGAATGACCAAACTACACTTCCCCGCTGCGCAAGGAGGACGGACGGCTATTTGAAATTGCTCTACCCTAATAAAATCATAAACATTAAGCTCTGTTGAATAGTTGTTAAGCTCCTTTGGTATGGAAATGTATTTCGTAGTAAAATCGTGTTTACAAATTGAGATGGATTACTAGGGTAGAGCAATAATCATAAAAATAAGGAAATACAAAGAAACGATTTGTAACATGCCGCCCCCATTGAAATGTTATAATTTCAATGAATGTTTAACACTAAATTACAAGAAAATTAAACTACAACTAAAACAAAAAACAAGAACAAAAACATATATACAAGGTATAAACTATCTTTCACTATTCACTTGTCGGTAATAAGCACACTTTCGTTACTGATCTCTTGCATACACCAGATAATGTTTTTATGGACATTACGCGGATGATGTTGTCGGATCCAGGATGAACATCAATAATTCTTCCAAGTTGCCATTTACATGGAGGGAGATTATCATCCTTTAATAAAACCATAGAACCGGGTATAAATTTTTGAGATGGGTGTTTGTTCCATTTTTGTCGCGTTTGTAGTTGTGATAAATATTCACGAGACCATCGTAACCAAAAATGTTGCGTTAATTGTTGTATTAACTGGTACCGAGATAGTCGATTGTCGACTATATCAAGTACGCTCGGATCGGGTAGAGTGTTAAGCGGCTGTCCAATTAAAAAATGTGCCGGAGTTAAGGGGTCCAAGAAGGTTGGATCGCTTGATAAGGGACACAAAGGACGGGAATTTAGCATTGCTTCAATTTGCGTCAACACAGTGTAAAATTCTTCATAGGTCAATTTTACATTACGAATTATTTTAAATAAATGAGTCTTAACTGATTTGACTCCTGCCTCCCATATCCCTCCAAAATGAGGTGACCTTGGGGGAATAAAATGCCATGTAGTGTTTTGATTGCTAAAATAGGAATCAAGTTGATTCTGGGTAAGTTCGTCATTAAGAAACTTGGAAAGTTCGGCAAGTTCTGATTTAGCTCCTACAAAATTAGTGCCATTATCGCTGTAGATGTTTTGTGGAACACCACGTCTCGAACAAAAACGTCTAAAGGCCGCTATAAAGTTTTCTGAAGTTAGATTTGATACTAGCTCTAAGTGAATGGCCTTTGTGGTAAAACATATAAATAAACAAATATAAGCTTTATACGCGGATGTTCTACGAGCAAGTTTGGATTTTATGAAAAATGGTCCCGCATAATCTACACCACAATTATAAAATGGTGGTGCTGGATTGATTCTAGATGTTGGTAAATTACCCATGAATGGCGTAGTTGATTTTGGTCTAGTTTTAAAGCAACAAACGCAGTCATGGACACATTTCTTACATACATCCAATCCTGAAGGGATCCAATATTTTGTCCTTACAAAATGTAGCAAAGCCTGAGGTCCGCAGTGAAGATTACGTTCATGTTCATGTCTTATTATTAATTTGGAAAGTATATGTTTTGGCGACAAAATAATTGGGTGTTTTTGATTGGTACTGATGTTTGCATTTTCAAGGCGCCCTCCTACTCTTAAAATGCCAGATTCGTCTAACATTGGATTTAAAGATAGTATTTTGGAATTGCTTGGTATAGATTTTAACTTGTTTAAAAGATTAATTTCTGTTGAATATGATTGTAATTGAGCAAGTTTAATTAATTTTAATGCAGCTTTATTAATTTCCTCGACTGAAAGTGCACCTGATAATTTGTTATTTTTAGAAGTGGCGTTGTGTTTAAATCTATAGCAATAGGCTATTATTCTACATAATTTTGTAAAACTAGAATATTTATAGAATATTTCATTATTTACAATGTTTACACCTAAGTTGCATATATTTACATGTTTAATTTCTAAGTCATGACTATTCTCTATCTCAGGCAGATTTGTTGTTTTCATGTCAGCATATTCATTACTAGTTAATAACCAAGATGGGCCACTCCACCAAAGATCACTGGTACTGAGAGTCAAGGAACTCACTCCACGCGTTATCAAATCAGCAGGGTTTTCATGTGTGCGTACGTGGAGCCAATCATTCATATTAGTTGACCTTTGAATCATCGCAACTCTGTTTGCGACAAATGTCTTCCATTTGTTGCATGGACCCTTTATCCAGTGCAACGTGATTGTTGAGTCACACCAGAAATATACATTTTGTATAGTGAAGTCAAAAATGTTTTTAAGTTTTGAAAATAATTTTGATAATAACAATGCTCCGCAAAGTTCTAGTCTTGGAAGTGAAGCCTTTTTTAAGGGCGCTACCCTCGATTTGGCACATACTAATTTAACACACGTTAATCCAGCATCGTCTACAGTTTTTAAATAAACACAGGCTCCATACGCCGCTTCCGACGCATCACAGAAACCATGTAGTTCAATGAGTTTAAAGTTTTTGCACACTACGTGTCTTGGAATGTTAATTTTATCAATGTGATCTAGATCCTTTATAAAATTTCTCCATTTTGAATTTATGTTTAACGGTAATGATTCATCCCAATTTACCTTTTGTTGCCACAACACTTGCATGATTAGTTTTGCTTGAATAATTACCGGGGCAATAAGTCCTAAAGGGTCATATATTTTTGCTATTGTTGATAACATGTTTCTCTTTGTTGTTTCTAAATTTAAGAGACTAAGATTATGATTGTAAGTGAATTTATCTACCCTAGGATCCCAAGATACACCTAAAGATTTATTTATATCTGAATCTGTTAATTGTTCAGTTGTATCATTAACTGAGTCTTGTGAATCATGCATTAATGATGGTTCGTTAGATACCCATTTATGTAATTCGAATCCTGCGTTTTTTAATATGTCTATCACAGAAAATTTAATTATTTTAACTTCCTCTATTGAATTGCCACCCGTCAACATGTCATCTACATAAAAATCGTGTTTGATAATTTTTGAAATTGACGGAGCATTGATTTCATTATCATATGCTAATTGCACAAGAGATCGTATTGCTAGGAATGGCGCCGAAGCAGTGCCGTACGTTACCGTGTTTAATTGATAACATTTTATTGGCAGTTTGGGATTTTCACGCCAAAATATACGCTGTAATGATTTGTGTTCTTCACTGACCCAAATTTGGCGGTACATTTGTTTAATATCTGCAGTAATAACGATAGCATGTTGTCTAAACCTAACTAAAATTGAGAATACATCATTTTGTATTGTAGGCCCTACTCTTTGAATGTCGTTTAATGAATGATTATTTCCTCTTTTAGCCGATCCGTCAAAGACTACTCGTAACTTTGTTGTTTTACTTGATGGTTTAATAACTGGGTGATGTGGCAAATAAAAGGTTAAATTTTTAAGTGGGAATGTCTCTACACACTCCGTCGTGTGGCCTAAAGTCTCATAATCTTTCATGAAATTTTTGTATAGGTTAGCTGTTTGGGGATCGCGTGATAACTTATTTTCTAGTGATGAAAACCTTTTTAAAGCCACATTTCTTGAATTACTTAAATTACATGTTGTGTTGTTTAGAGGCATGGTGACTACAAATTTACCATCACTAGAACGTTTTGTTGTATCGACAAAGTTTTGTTCGCATAACAATTCATCATTAGAATATAAATTGTTTTCTATGATTTCCTCAATATTCCAAAATTTTTCAATTTGATCTTTTACTACTTGATTTTCTACTGCTGATATATTACATGATATAGACTGAGAATTTGGTGATGCAATATTACCCGTTACAATCCAACCCAACTTTGATCTTCGTAATACTGGATTATATTTTCCTAACGTTATTTTATCGTTATACAGTAAGTCCCAATATATGTTTGCTCCTAATAGCATGTCAATTTTACTTGGCTTATTGAAGGAGGGATCGGCTAATTTTATGTGCTGGGGTATTTTTAAATCTTGGATGTTAACGAACGATTGCGGCAAATCGTTTGTGATATTATTTAAAACTAGACAGTTGATATGTGTTTTAAATGTTGTGTGATTTGAATTTATTTGGATCCTAATCCTGTGTTTAATGTTTGTTAATTGTTTCGAAACTCCTGAAATAATAATATTACTGGGTTCGTACTTCAAATCTAATAGGTCTGCAAATTGTTTAGTAATAAAACATGATTGCGATCCTGAGTCTAATAATGCCCTACATTGACGCTGTATTCCTCCATTGTCAATTATCGAAACACATGCCGTTGTTAATAATGTTTGTGATTGCAACGCAACAGTGTGGCAAGTGTTTGATGTTGATGGTCCGGGCTCTGAATTTTGAAAAACTACACCTTCAGGTATCCTTTTAGTTAAATGGAGAAGAGTGTGATGTCTTTGGTAACATATTTTGCAATTTGTGGGGCTTTTACATTGTTTTGTAATGTGGTTTGATCTCAGACAGTTTACACATAATGACGCTGATTGCGCTTTGTTTAACCTTTCTTTAGGTTGCATTTTTAAGAATTTATCACAATACAAAACAATGTGTTCGCCGGTACAAATACTGCATTTTGGTTTGTTTGTTGTTAAATGGGAGGTAAATATATGCTTTGAGTTGTAGGTTTCTTTTTTGAATGTTACGCTTGAATTTATATTACTTGTGTGCTTTTCTAATGACTCTAGTAGATCACAACGTTTTTTAAGAAAATTTGTAAATTTATCAAATGAATATGACTGATCTGAATTGATTAAGGTTTTCCATTCGCGTCTAGTGATTGGGTCGAACTTCATGTTTATTAAATGAATTAAAATGGTTCCCCAGTGATCAACTTCTTCGCCAAGATTTTTTAATGATCGTAAATTACTTGAAACACTATCGTGTAATGCGCGAAGGGATGAAGCGGATTCTTTTGTAATTACTGCAATGTTAAAAAGTGATTCTACGTGTTTATCGATAGCAAAGAGTTTATTTTCAAATCTGTTTTGTAATAGATCCCGTGCCACATCATAATTAGATGCAATTGACTCTAATGATTTAATGGTGTTTAAAGCATCACCTTTCAAGCAAGACCTCAGGTAATGAAATTTTTGCATTGAATCTAATGATGTATTGGTATGTATTAACGAATTAAATGTTTCTGAAAATGCAGACCATTCTTCATATTTACCACTAAATACAGGTAAATTTAATGTTGGTAATTTTACATTTAATGATGAATGAGTATTTGTATTATTAGGAACGTGATTTGCATTATTAACTGAACTTGATTGACTACCTTTAATATTTGATAAGTAAGTATCAATTTCAATTTTTAGTAACAAAAATGTTGATTCAAATTCATCTCGTTCCGCATTATGAATATCAATATTATTGTCATCATTATCATCATTGGGTTCACTTAAACTTTCGATTTCATCCATAACGGAAGTGAAATCATCGTATAATGGCAAAAATTTTGTTAGGCGATGTTCAATTACTTTTAAATTTGTAACAGTAGATTCAGCTTCAAGCAATTTCTTAAATGTATTGCTTGCACGAGTTAAATTTGATTTTAAGACACGACGTTTATTTAACAAGGTTTGAAGATTAGCCATGTTTGACACAAATTAAAGAAAATACTGGTGAATAGGATAAGTTTGAATTGACTTACTACTTGAGGATAAAGAATAGGACCGGCTGCGTTTTGTTTTGTTGACTTGATGCTTCTGCTGCTTCTGCTACTGCGTCTGCTGCTGCTGCTTCCCGCAAGTGGACCTGGTGTCGCTTTCCGGCGGGTAATCTCGGTGAACAGTTCTCCCTCGGTGGCGGTGGACGCCCGCTTTTAACCTCGAGTGATTTGGACTCCTCGGACGATTGATGCTTCCCCTTGGGCACTTTGCCGCGTTGTTTGAGTGATCAGCTCCTCGGAGTTTCAGTTTTGATTGTTGTTTTGATGTTAAGGATTGTCAAATGATCGACTATCCGGTTCGAAGGACCATATGTTGCGGCGTGGTGTGTTTAATTTTAATAAGCTATCTCACTGGTAAGATATCACCACTCTAGGCGAATTTTTTATGTGTAGTAATAAAACACTTCGTTGCACTTATTTGTATATTCAGAATATTTACAACATATATACAGCACGGTCGTTTTTAACACAGAAGAAATGATGTTTTTAGTTTAAGTGTCGGAACACGAATGTATCTTCCTTTTGGATTGCCAAAAGGTATTTTTTGAACACAATTTTTGATACATTATGGGGGAAAACGTTGTGATTGGTCATTCGAACATTGGGGGATGCATTTTAAATTAAGAGTGGGATGGAGTGGTAATAGTAGAGTTTTCCTAGAACCATAATCCATATATTACGCCAATTCTGGCGTAATGGAATTTTAATTATTTCGAATGACCAAACTACACTTCCCCGCTGCGCAAGGAGGACGGACGGCTATTTGAAATTGCTCTACCCTAATAAAATCATAAACATTAAGCTCTGTTGAATAGTTGTTAAGCTCCTTTGGTATGGAAATGTATTTCGTAGTAAAATCGTGTTTACAAATTGAGATGGATTACTAGGGTAGAGCAATAATCATAAAAATAAGGAAATACAAAGAAACGATTTGTAACAGATGATCTATGCAGCTTCTGGATTTGTGTTGAATTCTTGTACAGTCATTTATATAGGATATGTAACCGTATTCACTCATAATATTTAGGTATTCCATTGAGTCTTTTTTTCCCGATAAAATGTCTATATTCAGATCTCCCACCAATATATTAAAGTCTACCGAGGTTCTGTATATTTGTTAGATGTAGGTTGTGTACGTTTGTAGAAAGTCATCTATTATTATGGAGGGTGATCTAAACATAGCTGATATTAGGAATTTATGGTTTTTATATTCGAGACGAAGTTTGATGATGTTTAAACTTTCATTTTGTACAATTTCCCATGTTATATTTAAACAGTTTTCCTTAATATAAATAATTGTACCACTATTTTGATTTGAAGTGTCATTGTTATAAAAAGATTGATATCCTGCCAAATTATACAGCGCTGGCACTTCAATTTTCCAGGTTTCAGTAAGAACTATAACCTCAAATGGTTCCATACTATTAAGGTATATTTTTGATTCGTCCAGGTTTTTTGCAATACTTTGCAATATTTTGAAGAAGTATTTTAAAGTTATAGTTCTTACTATGTATATCTAACACTTGGTTTACTTCAGTAACATTTTTAAGATTAAAACTTACAACTTGAGGGATTTCAAAATCCCGAATGTATTAATTCATGTTCACGTGTATAGAGCTAAGACAATTAATTAGTTCAGTATGAATAATACAACTTTATAACTTAAAAACCATGTACTAAAATTTAACTAATCCTATTTAGACATATAATAAAACGTGCAAAAAGGGATTTACTCATTACTTCTTAGATTTTTTAGTTCCTTATACTCTCCGATCTAGTTTTAGGCTTGGTATTTTTATTATTTACATTTTTTGGTAAGTTTTTTATTTTAATTGCTTTTTCCTCTAAGGCTTCTTCTGAATCTTCTTGATTTGTCTTCTTTGCTGGTGTTTCAAATGCGGATTTATTTTCTTCAGTTTTATCATTGAATTCCCTTATTGGTTTTGCTGGTACGCTTCTGACTCGGGTTATCGGATTCTGATCTTCACATACATAATCTACTTGCTCAAGTTGTTCCACTGTATACACTTTATCATTTATGTATAATTTTTGTTTTTTGATGTAGCAGTTTTCCTCCTTATTTCCTTTGGCAATATTTAAATGGTGTCTTAATATCTTATTTTCGTGTCTTTCTTTTTTGGTTTGATCATTATTTATATAAATGTTAAGTCCCTTTAATTTATGCGATTGTTGAAAAATCTTTATTTTCGTCATAAATGAGACAAATTTAACCAAGATAGGTGAGTTTTTATATTTTCCAAGTTTATATAAATTGTTTAAATCACTGTAGTTAGCTGTAACTTCATCAAGTGGTTCAGTTTTTCCAGCATTAACCTAGTTGTATCTATACCATTCTCGATATCGAGACCAAAAATGATTATATTATTTTTCCTTTGTTTGCGATCCAAGGATTCTAGTCTGTCATTAATATTTTGATTTTGTGTTTCTATATCTAGGACTCTTCTTTGTATTTGCTCAATTTTTAGTGACAATCGGGCTTCTGACGCATCTATTTTATTTATTAATTCCGATTTGCTCTTTTGTATTTTTGTTATAATAAGATTCAAATCTTGATTCATAGTGTTAATATTTTTACGTTTTTCAAATGAATAATTCGCAATGATATTTTATTATCCTCAATAAATTAACTGAGACAGGGACACAATTCACACTCAGGGGCCGATCAGAGTGACTAACAGTAACGAACAGGCAGGCCACGGAAAGGTAAACAAAATGATAAACACAGAAGTTTAAACGTTGCTTTGTCAGTATCAGACAAATGCGAGCAATATTCTAACGGGTTGCGATAAATTAAAATCAAAACCAACCCAATAATGGGATCAATTATAAAACAAAGGATAGTTAAACGTTTAAAGGTAATTTAAATAAAATAAATAATTAATCAGCAATCGGGTGAGAATTACCACTGTATAATAATTATTAATTTTTTTTTATACTGCAAATAAACACGACCAGCTGATATCTGGTGTATGACTCAGCCTCGAGCGCAAAACAACGTTAGAGGTTTTTATTTCGCCAATGAAAGAAATGAAATTACTCACTGTTAAATTGTGTATATCTTCTAAACTATTCAAATTTATGCAGCGAGGTTTTCACATAACACAACTTGTTGCTAATCACAACACTTCGCCGAGCTTGATCAATTTATGTAATCAAACAACCGATAAAAACAAACGAATACTCGGAGCACATTCCTTGCGACTAATCATGACCAAAAATTTTACTATTTGTGTCCTGCAATAGTTTGTAAATAAATCTACAATTATGGATGTTAGCAGCAACGATGATAGAAGTGATGTGCTCAGATCACCAGAATTAAAGGAAATTGCCGCTGCCTTAAGTGTGCCCCACAGTTGATTTATTTTACCATATTATCGGTAGGCGGAAAAATAGCGTGTGTCCCGCAGTCAGAATAGTATATAGTGTATCAAGGGCCGAAAATAGGCTTTAGCAACCAGCCGCTTTTAGCAATAGGAGCGAACGAAGCGAGCGAGGGTTGCTAAGAGTGAAGGGTTGCTAAAGCATTTCGGCATGAGTTACACTCGATATTTTTTCGCCTGCCTTAAGTAAAAATAGTGTTTCAGGAAATTTTATATCGAGCACCATTGAACTGTCACTGTCAGATTTTTGCATAGCCTGCTCATATTCCGCGGAAGGTTGTCTAGATTATGCATATTATTTTTTCGGGCCTAGATACACTAAATAGTAGTTTCGGCCCGATTTATATGGCCAAAATATATGGTTTCGGTAGAGGCTCGCTACGCTCGCTCATGCGCCAAACACCGCGGGCTGCTAAAGCATATTTTCTGCTCTTGATGCACAATATACTATTTTTGCCTAGGACATAATATATTAACAAAACATTGATGCTACATCTATTTAGCATCTAATGTAAGGGAGAATTTGAACAGCGCGTGGTATTGATTTTTTTATAACAAAATGTTGTGTACAAAATCGTAGAGCTTAGGTTCAGAGATTATCAATATGGAGTGATTATGTTTGTACAAAGTTCCAATCAAATTGAAATAATGGCATTCAAACTTCATTAAGCAACATATTGTAATTAATACAGTTAGAAGACAACCTCAAAATAATATAAATATACAAGAAATTTCTTCTAAACCTTTTTGGAATAATGTACATAACCTAAAAAATTTAAACCCCAAACAGGCGTCCATCAATTAAGTTTACTTAGCATAAATGAGTTATATCAAATAATAATACTCGGAACATTTTCAAATTGCCTACAGCTTCTTATGATAAAACAATTTGAATGACGATTAAATAAATATTTATTACGTATTTTTGAATTAATACTAAGACCATGTTGTACGCATCACATATACCGGGTGTTGACTTGGCGGACGCAACATAGGAAATCGCATGTTAATTTTGAAGTGTTCAAATATTGGCTCCCCTATTTATTTTAGAGAAAAAATGCGTTACACTTTTCTATTGAGGGAAAAATTCTGATTTTATTAATGTTCACGCTTACCACTTTACGTTTCTCTAAGTTGAAATAATTAAGAAAAAGTAATGTGATTTTTTTAAAATATTGACATGCCATGGAATTGAAACAATAATTGCGGATATCAAAATAGCATAACATATCGCTGTCATTTGAGTAAAGTAAACATTTTCGAAATAATTTACACTACAAGAAAAAATCCTCCTACTTAAGTGGTATTATGCAGACCACAGTTATCAGGATCTTTGCAATATTCCTTCTATCCAGGTTCCAGACAGACCGATACCTGATGAAACCACTAGTCAACGATAGGTAAGCAAGTTTGAATATAGGGTGTTTCAGAGCTCTGGGAACGGTCAATCACGTGCTTATTTTTCAAAATTTCGAAAAATGTTTTATACAAAAATTGTGTATAATAGTGAGCTGCATGCCCTAAAATTATTTAAATTTGTACAGGGTGTCTCACAACAAAGTTACAGACCAAACTTATGTTTTTTTAAATGGAACACCCTGTATTTTTTGTCATTTTTGAATTATATGGAGCAAATAAAGGTGAGTTACTTCAATACTCTCTATACCTATTGTTTGCCGTTTTAGAAATATTTGAAGATTTGTTGAAATGCGTGGTCTGAGTGAAATTTTATTTTTGCTCCAGTGATTGACGTTGAACGATTCAAATCATTTCTATTATTTGGTTGAAGGTTCGAACTATAGAGCCATCCATGATTTCATACAAAAAATTATACTGGGTGATAAAAAAATGCGGTAGAAAAACCGAACTTTTAAAGTTAAATAACTTCGTTTTTCCAAATGGCACACCCTGTATTTAGTAACGTATTCTTAAGAAGAATCCAATTATCTTTCAGATTCTATAAGGGTTTCCTGTTCCTAATCTTAAAAGTTTTCTTGTATTCGGCGATTATCATATCAGGAATAATTATTATAATCTGAAAGATAATTGGAAAAAATCGAAAAAAAACCGTTCCCAGAGCTCTGAAACACCCTGTATAGGGGAACCGTTTAAAATAACTGCAAGTGTGAAGATAAGGACATACAAAAATGAGATCCAGCAAGACGAAATCAAAAGGAATTAGATATTTTGCTGTTCGTCGAAGAAAATGTGGATATGAGTACGAGAAAATAGGAGTTCAATATAAACCATACAAATGTTTTTATAGCTATTATTACAACTAGGGAAATATGAATAATATATTTCCCGAAGTTGGCTAGTTAGACAACCAAGGGAAATGTATTCATATTTCCCGTGTTTTAATCAATAGTTTTTTTCTGATTGAAAGAATATTGTTCTGTAAATGGGAAAATATTGGATTGTAAATTATGGAGTTTATCGGATTGGTAACGTTGCTAAGGGCTTTGTTTGTAAATATCATGGTTGACTTGTTTTGGTATTTGCGTTGTTTCATAAATTGGTGAAATGTCAAACTATATGTTAACACAAGCGACGAAAGACCGTGAATGTTTGGTTCCCATAAAATCCAAAGCTGTAAAATCCACAAAGGATACCTTCCTAAGAAATCGGAGGTGTTGTCCCGAGAGCAATTAAAACAATTCTTGCGAGAAGCTCCTAATGGCAATTGTTTGATGTCTATATTTCCCTAGGGAAATATAAGTGTGTTATGACATGTCGTAACTAAGGCAATATTACTCGATATTGTTTCAATCAGAAAAAAAGCTTTTAAAGAAACCCAAATTTATTTCTTTTAAGTATGAGTGCCATCAAGAATTAAGAGAGGCTAGTGTAAATCATTCGGAAAACATTTACTTTAACGAAATGACAGCGATATCTTGCGTCATTTTGCTATCCGTAGTTGTTGTTTCAATTCCATGGCATGTTTTATTTTTATAAAATCTCTTATACTTTTTCTAAATTATTTCAACTTAGAGAAACGTAAAAGTGTGAACATTAATAAAATTAGAATTTTACCCTCTACAAAAAAGTTCAATACATTTTGTGTCTAAAATAAATAGGGGAGCCAATATTTGAACACTTCAAAATTAACATTCGATTTGCTATGTTGAATCCACCAAGTCAACACCCTGAATGAAATGCATATATTAAATGTATTTTGTAGTTTGACACGGTCAGACATGGTATGAAATGTCTTAAATAACTTAATAGCATTTGCATATTAATTCTTTAATGATATTATTACATAAGATTATACATAATATATTATAGGTACAAACATTAATTTTATTAGAGTTTTAATACAATATTTCACGATATATAATTACATATTTATCAAAAAATATTATTTTTTAATAGATTTAACAATTTATTTTTCTTTTTTCGTACACGAACAATGTCTTCTTTTTCTCCTGATTTTTCAAATTTATAGAACAAATTATCAAAATGTTTTATAGATTTGTTTCCATATTCTTCCACTTTTTCATTGCTGCCTAAATCGCTACTAAGAAATGCCATTTGAGAATATGTTTTTGCTATTTGCTCTTCGGATTGTAACATTATCCGATTTTCTTGGGATGTTGCTCGCATAAAACCATGAACTTGCTCGAAAATATAGACTGCTTTAATATAATCTGTAATTGTTTTATTTAGATTTCCCATTTCTTTATATGCAAAACCTATGCTTCTTAATATTTTTGATATATTTAATGTGCATATAGATAAACTATGATGCATACATAAGAGTCGGTCTTTTTGCCTTTTGTAAATTTCTATATTGTACATAAGTGTTTCATAAAAATGATTCAACATTTTATTGCATAGTGTCAAAGTGTCTGCGGCATTCAGTTTTGATTTTTCTGTCCATATTTTTGTCTTGAAAAAGTGTCCCATTTGCAGATTTACGAAAGCCAAGTTACGCATGCTCAATATAAAGTATGCTGGATTGTCGCATTCTTTGAGTAATGAATGAATGGCATTGTATATGGCCAGTGATTCTTTGTAATTGTTCAAAGCCTGTACGTAATTACTATCATTTAAATGTAAATTTCCTTGAATTGTTTTCATGCAAGCTATGTTTTTTATCGTATAAAAAAGTATATCCATATTTTTGCCAAGTTGCCTAAAATAATCTAAGATTTGTGCATATTTTTTCGATGTTGTAATTTCTGTATATTCATCTTTAATGTGATCTGGATCTAATTTATTCAATAAGGGTAGCCCCAGAGAATATGTTCGAATTTTTTCGTATGACTCAAGTGGTACTTGGCTACATTGATTTAAAAAAACAAAAGTAGAAGTTAAGTCCGATGTATACAATAAATACCTAGGAACATCTTGCAGACTGATTTTCTCTTTAATTCCCTGAAGTATTTGTTGAGATTGTGTAAATAATATTTTTGCTTCGGAATCTTTTACTATTTTGCCTTTTAGGATTTTTGCTCTTGCCATTTGATATTTGGTATCCAGAACGACTGTATCGTCGGTTTGAAAGAATTGATTTTGGAAAGCGATTAATTCGGGATTATCTAATATTTCAAGGGCGTCAGAAAAATTTCCATTGTCACGATATTCACTAGCAATGGAATTTAATAAAGTATTTATGTTTATTAATACTTGTTTCTTCTTGTATTCAACCGTGGAATTTTCTTCCGGTTTAATTATCTCCTTTAAAATTCCCCTCACGTGTTGCGGTTTCTTAAGAATAGAACGTATAATATCAACATTTACTTGTTTGTTATTAAAAAGATTTTGACAGACTTCTGCGTAAAGGTTTAATTTATCACTTCTAATACAAAGTAATCGTTCGAGGTGTGTAATAAACGTGTATTTGCTTAATAAATTTTCTATCAAAATTATCAAGTCCTCTCGATCGATTACTTTATCATTTCCTACTTTTACAAGTAATGCAGAAATGTACGGAGCTGCGTAATTAACTTTAGTTAATTTTTTAATTATCATGTATACATAGTGGTTTTCTTTAAATTTAAAAGTTCCATTCCCGTTGAATTCAACATCTCTACCCACTAAATATTCTAAAAATTTGGAATCATTTAACGCTTTTTCAATGTTGTTGAATTTAATCCGATACTCATTGTAGGAACTGTAAAATACCTGCAACATATTGCTAATAATTTTAAATGTGCTTATCTCGACGATATGTTTTTTTCCAACTGGTATTTTTATTATTTTATTTGTGGGAATATTATCCAGTCGTTTTGAAATATCTAGTTGTTTCTCTTTAGTGAGATTGTATTGTTCAACAATGTTCTGGCATCTTGAGAGATCGAATATGGATTCGCCTTTTGAAACAAAATTGTATAAAAGGATAAGGTCTTTGTTTGAAAATATATATCTTTCTTTGAGGCTTTTTAATACGGTGAGAATATTTGAAATATTATTTACTTTTTCTTTACAGGCATAATCAAGATCCCTATTTTGTTCTACGTAGATATGTACAATTTCATCAAAAATTTCTTTTTCCACGCCGCATTTTTTCCTTAAAACATCTTTCATGTTTTCATATGATTTATCATTTTTAACAGAAAATCGTTTCAGTTTTATGAAATCCTCAAAAATTTCCCGACTTTCCAATACTGTAATTTCCTTATAGTTATCTGTTACCTTTAGATCCTCTTCTCCATCGATTTGATGTTCTTGATTGTAATAATCTTCCACGTTAACAGTAACAATCATAAATTTGAAATATAAGTCGACTAAAGCCCTTACATCTTCGTCTTTTTCGGGGAATAATGATTGCGTAAACTTATATTCAAAACTACCTCTGACACCCTCACTCGATTCAACTCTTTCCAGTCCGAAATCAGTTTCAAAATCCAGCTCGAATTTTTTCAATTTGTTGTTTAGATGCTCCATTTCGATATTTTTACCTGGATGCTCACACATACCTTCAAATGTTTGATGGGTCTCTTTGGAATAATAATATTTGAATAGCTTGGATCGTAAACTGAAAACCACATCCCTAAATTCTTTAGATCTTCCATTAAGGTCGTCGAATTCTTGAAAACTATGCACTAGGCTGTTACGTAGGGATTTAAAATCATGTACGTACTCCTTTTTATTATCTAGCACAGGGCATAGGTTAACAGTTAAATCGAAAATGATTTCTTCCAGTTCCTCATCTGATTCAATACGAGGCCGGTATGCTTTTTGGACGAATTTGGAAAATACTTCCTGTGGATCGCATTTCTCCACCGTCTTCGGACTGTTTGGTAAATGAACTAAGAAACTGTTACATTGCATATCTTCTTTGTTTACATTAACGTTTGCCTTTAATTTATCATGTATATGTTCAGTGTATTTCTCCAATTCAAAGAAAAAAACAGAAACATCCCGTTCTGGATCGCACACTATAAACTTCTCTAAATCATCTGGTCGAATGATTTTACTACTATGTAAAATAACATGCCTTGCTCGAGTAATTAGGCTAATATCCGGCTTTCCTTGTCCATTTCTTTTTGGCTTAAAGTAATATTCGGTAAAGTAGTCCTTCTTCATTTTCTGTACATTTTTGGTTAATGTCTGTATCTTACTAATGTCAGTTTCACTCGTTGTAGGACACGTGTCTTCTAAAGCAAATGTTTCTAAAAACATCACAAACACGTTTGCATTTTTATAAGTAAGTTTCACCGTGTTGTCTTTATGTTTGTTTAATTGCTTCAAGGTTTCCAAGCAAAATGTTATTTTCTTCACCGTCCGCTGCATTTCGTTTAATATATTTGCAAATAATTCTCTCTCCGCTACAAGATTTATTTGCATAGGTTGCATTTTATCGACATTATTAATGTTTAAGGTTATAATTTCAGCATTTTTTATTGCCAGTATGCAAGAGTCATAGTCATTATTTTCTCTATACAAATTAAGCACTGTTAATTCATTCACCTTGAAATTTTTATATATTATCTTTCGCAATGCGCCATTGATGGGGTTAGCTGATGAATCTGCGTAATAAACATGCCACCGTTCTTCCTTATAATGAAAAACTAAAGTAATCCACCGTAAATGATCCATTTTAACAATAAAAGCACTTGTTTTAAGCAATTCTAAAGTGGTTTTTAGTCCGTCTCCAAAACATTCAAATGTAACCGCTTCATACATTATACTAGCACCCTCCCGTTTATATCTAAATTTAAGTATATCAGTAATATCCTTGATATCTAAATATACTTTATAGTTCCTTGCAAAAGTTTCCTTAATAAAATTAGGTTGTTCTTTATCATTCATGGATCGAATTCTCTGAGTGGTACCATTTTCTTTCAGTATTTCTATAGCTTCAAGCAACATTTTTTCCCTCACTGATTCGATAATCTCTTTAACATTATTTTGTTGGGCTATACTCAATGGAGTCTTATTGTCATTATTCTCCATACATATTTTTGCTCCTTTATTTAAAAGTAGATCAACGATTTCTCGTTCTTTACTGTATATTCCACAATGCAATGCCGTATTTCCATCTCTATCAACAAAGTTTATATCTGCCCCTAAGTTTAGAAGACGTTCCACTTCTCCAAAATTCCCATCTTCTGCGGCGAGAAGCAACTCTCTGTTTGTAATGCTCAATCTTCTGTCCTTAAATCTTAATAATTTATTGTTTGAATCCCCGTTTATTGTATTATCCATGTTTTGTCTGATTAAAGATTCTGGCATCTGAAATAATTTAATATTTAGTAAAAGTTTATAATTAATTTGTTTTTATATATTAAATTATTCTACCCGTAAATAAGTATTTTGCTTAGCAAAGTAGTAATATTATGTATTTTATACGAAAAACGTGGTTTCTGCAATATACAATGATATTTTTTTTCACACTTGCTTTCTCGAATTCTTAACAATTCTTTTCTCACAGCTAAGTTAGGATTTTAACATGATAACAGCTATTTTCTTTGTTAGAAACTACACATTTTAAAACCGGTATTCGCGATAACTTAAACTAGTACATTAGTTAAAAATTAAAAATATCGAAAGATATTGAATCGCTTATTATTATTACATTGTATTACCGGCTCGTTATTGTTAGCTATCACAAACTTGGTAACAGACGGAATTGGTCGATTGTTAAATTTAACCGAAAATGTCACGAACTCTAAGTAAACTGACGCCACTGCAAATTTATTGTATTGTATTGAGAATACAACTCATGGCCTACTAGAATGTATATTCAGCCAATTAGATGCAAGGAAATGCATAGCAGCATGTGTATCACCGCGATGATAAAAAACAAAAGTGGCGGTGATATTTTATTGTGGTCCTGTCAGAATTTTAAACCTCAAAATGGACATACTAAATCATTGGGATGTAGTTTCTATCAGTGAAATCAGTGAAATGGTGAAAAATACGACGCCCAGAAACACCGCGAGGAATAAAGAGTCGAAGTACCGACAGTTTATGGAGCCTTTGTGCTGCAAGAAACTACAAGACGAATTTAAAACATTGCAATATGTGAGTTGTCATCAAGATTATAAAAGGTTATTCGTTATATTCTCTCACTAAATATAACTCGTGGTACGATTAATGCCCGATGATATTTAGTCGTTGAAACCGAAGCAGCACATTCAACTCGCGCTAGCGCTCGTTGAATCTGCAGCTCGGTTTCAACTCCAAAATATCATCGGTAAAATCATACCACTCGTTGTATTACGGCTGATTATTTTTCATAGTAATTACAATGCGTGAATTGATATTTGACTAGCAAAATTATTCTCGCCATAACATGACATTTGTCAAAGTCATGGCAAGGGTTTTTTATTAAATGGTAAATGGTTAAACTTATTTTTATTATTTCTGAGGTGGATTCTAGTACAAACGTAAATTAAATGGATGATACATTTACAATTTTTAATTCTCTAAAAAATATTCCTTTACGAGTTTTCTCTAAAATGAATAGGGGAGCTAATAATTACACATATTTAATTTTACATGTTAAATCCCTATGTTCGCCCCTTATCCCAGACACTCGGTATAACCGTCAAATTGATATCAATCGTACGCTCGGTTTAATTATGGATTACCACGTAATAACGGTCGCAACCATCCTCTTCATTAAATACGTCTATTTATAAGTAAATATTAATGATTTGTGCTTTTACACGAAACGAATTTATACATATCTTAGGTTGGCAACGTAAAGTTGACAACCCATCTAACCTCATAACAAACGCGCCTTTAGAACAACCCGGGGACAATAACGAGGACGGGAACGGGGGCAAAAATATACCAAGCTTCTCGTTCCCGTCACCGGAAATTAATTGCGTATGTCAACAAGCGAATCATTTAACTTTTGGATCCTGGTCCCGGATTGTTGTAAAGCGGCATCAAGGCCATTTTTCTCGTGCATAAATTATATTTAAAATGCAATAGTGGTAGCGTAACGGCTACGGATCCGGGACAAAGTGCCGAATGCCCAAACTGCCGAATCGGTATTTGGCCCAAAGTGTCGAATTTCATGTTACCGACAATGCCCAAAGTGCCGAACGACGCCAAGCGACGTCGCATCGTTCGCCAACAAGGCGTCGGACCCGAGTGCCAATCGGCAGTTTGGACATTCGGCACTTTGTCCTCGCACCGATCTATCAGTAAGGCCCAAACTGTCGAGTGCACGGCGATTCGGCATTATGTCCTCGCACGCACCTACGAATATGGCCCAAAATTCCGAATATTTCTATTATAATATGTTTAGAAACGTTTAAAATAAAAATACAATTTGTTTTATTTTAAATTTAAAAAAAAACATTCTCCAAGCCATCTACGTTCCATTGATAAACTTGTATTACCAAAAATTATTTTCGCACATTACGAACAAACATGAGGCTGTGCATTCGGCACTTTGGGCCTTACCGGTAGGTGCGTATGAAGACGTTCTGTCGAATGACCAAAGTACCGGTTCGCATTCGGCTCCGACGACGCCTTGTTGACGTACGATGCGACGTCACTAGGCGTCGTTCGGCACTTTGGGCTTGGTCAGTAGTATGAAATTCGGCACTTTGGGCAAAATACCGATTCGGCACTTTGGGCATTCGGCACTTTGTCCCGGACCCGGAAGATTTATAGCTCTGCTAAAATAATTTCATCTGAACATTCTAATGGGGCATAGAGACAAGGATATTATTTAGTATTATCGCATTTATTTGTGCTTCTGTAACGTTCACAACTATTATAGTTAGACCAGGGCCGATCCTAGCGGAGGGCTAGAGCGTGCATGGCACGTGGGCGGGGATTAGAGGGGCGGCGAAACCGGCGAAGCCCGCGAAACGAAAGACAAAGCTGCGGATTTTGTTTCCCATGTAAATTATTTAGAAAAGGAAATATTACAATTATAACTAAAAAGTTTTAAAGACTTACGCCATTGTGCTGACCAATTTGTAAAACATGAGAACAGTGCAAAGTATATTAGGTGTCTCCAAAAATGGCGGGAGTTAAAAATCCGTTTAAATAAATAAAAATCATAGACAAAGAGCAACAACAACAATTTGAATTCGAGAAAAAAACGATGGAGGGCTATTGTAGAAAGAATTATTGCTATTGTGCACTTTTTAACAAGTCAATGTCTTGCTTTTAGACGAAGTAGTTCCAATCTCTATAGGAGAAATAACGGTTTTTTTAAAGGCAGCAGAAATGCTAGCTAAATTTGACCCCTTATTGTCAGATCATTTAAATAATATTGAAAAATCTAAAGAGAAGTCGAAGAAGAAATCCTGCACTATATGCAGGGGAGGCTCGTTATATAAAGCCAAGAAGCCATGGCACTACCTGCATATAAATATTTCAATCAAGTAACCGTCAGGATAGAAAAACAATTAGGGCGACATCTATCGCCCTTATATATTATATTATAATTTCAGAACGTTGTAACATATTCAGCAATAGATGTCGCCCTAATTGTTTTTCTATTCTAACGGTTACTTGATTGGTTTATAAGGGCATAGTCGAATTCCGTTTCTCCATCAACGACGATCGTAGTGTGCTGATGTGAGACTAATGTAGGTCCAAATCGGTCCTCGGTGAAATATAATCGAAATCACACAAGTGATTATGTATAGAAATGAATTAATACACGATAGCACTTTTAAATATAATTAGAGATGGGCAAAACTGCTACTTTTGAATCATATTGCCACCTGTGATTGCTACTTTTTAATATCAGTGATTTTGAACCCTGATCACGGTTAGTAAATATCGTAACGTCTTTTGAAATTGCGATATTTCAAAATTAGTGAAGCATTTCTAGACTGTTGCGGAAACGTAAAGTGGAATGTATTTTGAGTAAAGTATGTTGCAAATGTTTTTCTAGGTCTCTGAAAAAGCTCATCTTCAAAATAACGATTTGCTCTGTTCTCGGGGAGTTGTTTTAAAATCTAGACGAGAAGCATTTAAAGATTTTTGCAGAATCGTAAAATGGAATGAACTTTTAGTCATTCTGTAAAGTTTCAATTCTAATACTTGATAATCGTTTTTTTTTAATTGTGTTTTGTTTCTAAGAAAGCGCATATTTAGAATGATGATTTGCTCTGCTCTCAAGCGATTATTTTTAAATGAAATAATTAACGTCGAATCATCCAGTATATTTTGAAATTTGAGAGAATTTTTATAGTTTTTTTTTAGTTCGTGTCATTTGAAAATTGTTATAGTGCTGGTTCCGTGGTATTATTTCAAAAATTAAAATAAAGGAATGTCTAGTTGCTCGCACCGAATATTAAAGTTAAATGAATTTTTTGTACGTTTGGGAAGTTCAGCATTTGTTTTTATTTCTATTTTTTCAGTTCATGAAACTAGTAATTTGAACATGAGAGCAGAGAAAAATTGAGTATAAAGTAATTAATGCAGCGTTTTAGATTTACAAAATACGTTTCGCATTATTTTTAAACTTTAATTTCTTCACATTTCTTCAACCATACAGAATTTTAGGTTAGAATAAAGTTGGTAGAGTGAATAGTAGGTAGATGCTATTTTACGTGGTGATTGGGCCATATCTTGTTGCCCACGCACCTGGTTTTTCACCAATAAATAAATTAATCAAAAGATAATAAAATCTTGATTTTGATCATTCGATTTCAAATCGAAATTAAAAAAAAAATGAGAAAAGGTTAATAAAATTCCTATAAAATCTTGATTATGATCATTCATAAGCGGAATAGTGCCAAATTTACGATTTTCAAAAAAATTCTCTACAAAGAAAAGATTAGAAAATTAAGATTTTCAAGTCTAGTCATTAAACGTTTTAAAAATCGAATCCTCAATGTTTGGCTCTTTAAAACGTTAAGCGACCAAACGTGTTAAACACTGCAAATCTTGTTTTTTAACCCTTTTTTCTCGTTTTAGAGAATTTTTTTTTGATCATTGAAACGTCAAAATCGAGACATTTGTGTGTTAAATTTTTACAAAAGGTGTTTGTCGATTTTTGAAAATAGATCTTCCAAATATGTTAGACAATTTTAATAATGCAAGCTTTAAAATGTGAAAAAAATTATTCAAGGAAAATATAAATGATTTTTATATTTTTTTGTTTGTTATTAGATAGTTTTTTCCGGTGATTTTTTCGAAGTTTATAACTTGCAAACGCGTTGGATGATCTCCATTGATTGAAAACTAAAATATCTACAAAAAATTGTTAAGAAACTTGTTTGTAAAATGTGCAAAAAAATGTCCAAAAACAAGGTTTCTGAGTTCAGAAGTTTAGAAACGTATATTAAGTAGCTTTTTAAAGATTTATAATACCCAAACATGTCAGGTGATCTCGATTATTTGAAAACCAAAATGTGCCAAAATTTACGGGCTTTGAAAAACGGTTAAGAGAATTTTCTATAAAATTTGTGAAAAATGTCAAAAAATTAGGATTTTCGCTAACAATCACAGTTTGGGCATCAATTACAATTTTACGTAGCAATCACGTTTGAAATAGCAATCACTGTTTAATTAGCAGTCACAGTTTGGCTAACAGTCGCAATCACAGTCACGGTGAAATTCAGTAACGACCTGTGATTTTTTACTATCAGTGAAAAATCACAGGTACGTGAAATATCACCCATCCTTAAATATAATGAATTTATCAACAATTATCATCCACAAAACTATTTAATTATCAATAAGTTTAGTGCTGAGGACAGGGGCGGCTCGTTATATAGACCCAAGAAGAACCTGCAGTTTCAAGCTTAGCAAGAATTTTTAATTAACCCTTAAAACACTTTTTCGCCAGTTATTTTGGTCTAGGAAGATAAATCGTTCTTTCTTTCTTTAAAAAATTATGGGGGGAGGGTATATTGTATAAGTGGCTCTACCATCAACATGTTCCGGTGGCACTGTGTTATTTACTTGAATGTAAATAATTAAAATTTAAAATCGTAATAGCTAGATACACCATCAGGGTAACATCTATTATCTTAACATTCGACAATTTCCTTGACTGAGTGAAGAAATCCACAGACAATAAGAAACCATAAACTAGCGACAATTATAACAATATCATTGATAAACATTGAAATATTGTTTCCCCGTGCGACAACCGAGCACCAGTTTCAATCTTATTAGATCTCATCAGGTCAATATAGACGCTGACAGAGAAACGGTTTTTCACTATGGAGTTGTAACCCCAAGTATTCGTAATAGATAAATACACCTTTAGGGCGACTTCTATTGTCGTAACGTTGCACAAATTATTTAATTGAAACAATATTTAAAAAAATCGTAAATGCAAAAAAATCGCGAATATTTCGTTTTGTAGCAAAAAGTTACGTATTATATGTAATTGAAATTATATATATTCTTGATAATAAGTTACTTTTTGGTGTTTTATTACTAAAATAGTAAACACGCAACCCCCAAGATATTCATTTGAGGGGGCGGCCAACTCATCATTTGCACGCGGGCGGCGAAGGGTACAGGATCGGCCCTGAGTTAGACTGTACAATTATCACCCGCAAACACATCACTACTTTTAGGTTAGATTTCGATTCTTACTGTTTTTAACTTGTTACAATCAAACAATTTTACTTTTATCCTTACATTTCGTGATTGTGAATAAAATAGTATACATACCTCGCGGGAACACGATTTCAGCCTCGCGCAATTGTAAACCTTGGCGCTTCGCGCCTTGGTTTGCAATCTATGCCCTCGGCTGTAATGATGTTTTTCCCAAATCGGTATGTAATATAGTATTAACTATGATTTCATCTAGCCATTTTATTAATCCCTCATGTTCAACGGTTTATTTTTCACATCTTCCATCGTTATCCCTGAAGAAGCTAATAAACATTGGCGAAAGCTCGGTTTTACGATAAATAGATGATTTATTAACCACCCCTTTTGATCGGATTCCCTAACACGAGGATTTTTCTTCGATTTTTTTTTACTATTCTCCAACAAGTACGACCGTTACTTCCCTCCAAGAAACATCCTCGTATCAGGGAATCCGACCAAAAAGGGCTGTGAATAAGTCATTTATTTATCATATCGAGTGTCTGGGATAAGGGGCGAACATAGGGATTTAACATGTAAAATTAAATATGTGTAATTATTAGCTCACCTATTCATTTTAGAGAAAAATCGCAAAGGAATATTTTTTTAGAGAATTAAAAATTGTAAATGTATCATTTATTTAATTTAAGTTTATACCTGAATCCACCTCAGAAATAATAAAAATAAGTTGAACAATGTACCATTTAATAAAAACCGTTGCCATGGGTCTGACAAATGTCATGTTATGGTGACTATATCCCGCCAAACGTAGCATGCCGAAATTCGAATGAATTAGAACCAATCAGATTCTATATAACTTCTGTTTTCAGAAAACATTTCATGTAGAGTTCGAATGCGGTTTTGCGATTAGTTTTCTACTCGCATTATGTTTCAGCACTTGATTGGTTTACAAATAATTTTTCAATTTATAAAGTTGGTTGTGCACCAAATAACGTCAAATGTCAGTTTACGGCAAGAACGCTCATAAAATGAATGATAACTCACGATTCGGAAGAGTTTCTCTTGATGAAATTCAGGAGAAAGTAAAAGAGGCGCAGGCAACGAATACAGTGACATCCAAAAAATATATTTGGAAGCAATTTATGGAGTTTTGTATGGAGAAACATATTACTTTGGACGAGACTTGCACCTTGGAAAATATTTCCCAAATATTGGAAAACTGGGCTATAACATGCGTAAGAGGGACGGCATTAAGGGGAATCGGTAGAGCTCTTTGGTGTGTTTCTGGCTCAGTAGATGGCACCGCTTTATATGGGACTTATAATGTAAAAGTTTTACAGTTTTTTCTCGATAACTGTAGTTTCTAGAGGAAAACAAAAAACGGCAACGTGTTTAGTGCAGTCATTAAATTCCCGAAGGTTTAAGATTTTTTTCCTAAAAATTAGTATTTCTAAGAAAATAATGAAACAAAGTGTAGGCTAAACTCCCGCTTGGGTTTGTATTTAATGTGAAATGGGCGTTAACATACTTCTTGCATTAGTCAAATAAACACAAACGTGAAACGATCCGAATACATTTTTATGTGCAAAGAAAGAGGATAGATATATAAAACGTCGTCGTAATTTTTCAACTTGTAATTTATCGCACTCCGTCGTCTCCGATTGGGGATTGACGCCGCGACATGCATCTTTCCAGTCCACGTGGACTCAAAATTATCCACATAATACAAACAAACATAACAAGAAATTTAATACTCTAGTTTCTGAGCCGACAGTCGGGAACACATACTGATCTGAATCGGCTTTCAAGAAATATTTTCGTGACGAAATTTTATTTCCGACAAAATTATAATTTTTATTTTCACCGTTACGAGGTACGGGAAAGTATTGTGATCGTGAAATTATTAAAAAAATTACAACAACAAGCAACATCGAACACGTGCTTTATTTGACAATTACAACCTTTTGGTAAAATTTCGTACACCGGAAGTGGGTGTTTACCTAACCTTTTTTTTTTCGTTAATTTTTTGAATATGAAAAATATTACAAAAACATGTAAACAAATATTAAAGACAATAAAGAAAACTTTTGTTTGAAAATATTTATCAGAAAATAACATGATGTCCACATCTCATTTTTAACCTTTACAATAATAATAGTGGGTTTGTTGCATTATTTGAACCATCAAAAAAAAAAAAATTGTTTCAGTAAACGTCAATGTTACGTGTGCCAATATTTTCATTTCGTGAATGAATTTTGAAAATGCTAAAGAAGGCGTGTTCATTTAGTACAATGCAATGGAATTCGATATTTATGTTATCAATACGCAAAAGTTTTTGTCATGTCTTCGTACTTTCGTAGGGCATTTTTTTTTATTTATTTGTCCGTAGACCGTGGCTTCATTTGAAAATGGCTCCTTATAAAGTAGACTTTATACTAGAGGAGCACATTTTCGTTAGGATCAGAAAACATGAAATCGGGTTCTCCAACCATGAGAACTTTTAGTATGTTGTACAGCAGACACCAACGAACAACTTTGCCGAAAAATATCAAATTTCCGGGATTTATTTCACGCGATCACCTTTTTATGGTATAATTTCACTGGGATATTATTTAAATAATACGATTACATTGCTGAATTATCTAACTGTGTTTGTTTATAAAAGCCGAGAGGGCAAGGGCACCTGACTCACACGAATGGACCGAGCCAGTCACATAAATCAAGTAGCGCGGCTCCTGTATCGCCCAGAAATATGCCTCATTATTTTAAGTACTTTTGAAATAAAATTGCAAAAAAGACTTCACGGAAGCGGTGCTCCATATTTCTAATGTGTTTCAAATTGTTCTGAAGAGTTCATGAAAATATTTGTGAAATTTTTACACAATTTATTTCGCCCGAAAGTGTTTTCGCACAAATACCTCTGTGTCAACTGAAAAGAAAATAATGTTATCGTATAGAACTGCTCGGAACTATTTGAAATACATTTACTGAATTATCTAGCTGTGTTTGTTTATGAAAGCCGAGAGGGCAAGGGCACTTGACTCATACGAACGGAGCGAGCCTGTCACATAAATCATGTAGCGCGGCTCCTTTATCGCCCAAAAATATGCGTAATTATTTAGGTATTTTTGAAATTTAACAAATTACAAAAAGTACTAAACTAGCGGCATGCTCCTGAATTTTCTGAATTCATTGCAATTTTTCTTTTTTTAATATGACCTATAGTGTCTGAGATGTGCCGGTATTACTTTTCATTCGAAACCGCGGGTATGGAGATTCCCCTTAACTATAAAGAAGGAGTAGTAAAAACTATATGGAATACGACTGCCAAACTAGTGCAAGAAAGGTATTTTTGTGAATTTCAAATATTATTTGATCCATTCAAAGATTTGATATTTAAATCGGCACGATGTGCCCGCGATGCAAACGCAAGGAATTGCAACGGTTTCCCGAGAAAAGAAGCACGAGTTCTGCACCGTTATCTTCAGCAGAATTTCAAGCGATAATTCTTCAATTTAACGAAGACACTCCCGATGGATTGCAAAAGAAATTCTTTTATATAGCATCGATGGAACTCGCGTGGAGAGGAGGCGAAGGGGCATCGACATTAATCCACCACTTCAAAGATGAATTAAATAATTCTGGAGAATGGACTGGGAGGATTATTTACAATACTATATTTTCTAAAACCTCTCAGCGTGGAGGGCAACGTTTAGCTGAAAACAAATGGCTCACACAACACAAAAACAATGAAGATGTCTGCCCGGTACGATTACTTAAGAAATTATTATCAAAACGTGGCGACAACGTTAAAACAGATCGACTCTTTCTTACTGTAAACAGGAATTGGTCAGCGGGAAAAAGCTGGTATAAAAATATGCCTGTTGGCCGTAACGAAATTGGAAAGTGGGTTAAACAAGCGGCTGAGGAAATCGGTTTAAACACAAAAACTATTAAAATTACCAATCATTCCAGTAGAGCATCAGCTGTGAGCCAGTTACTAAAACAGGGAAGTAGTGAGCAAGAAGTCATTAAAATCACTGAACATTCTAGTTCGCAACCACTTAAACCGTATTTGCAATTAAATCCTGACCATCATACCGAAATAATTAGCAACCTTAGAATACAAAACTCCAAAACTCTAGTAACAAGAAAGGAACAAAATAATGTAACTGATAAATAAAATATTGTATACAATAATTGCACAATTAATAATTATTATAACCAATAAAACTACTTACAAACGAGTTATTTACATTATATGTTGTATTGTGCCCTTTTTAAATGAAAAATGTAGAATTTTTAAATTTATGGAATTTAGTTGAATGTAGTTGAAGTTGGTAACCTTAATGTGTCAATGTCATGAAAATCAAATTGTTTTATTATATCTATTTCGTGGGCACATTTTGCGTGTGCGAGGTCAAAATGCAGATGGCGGCGTACTAACTTTGGCATTCAAGTTATTTATAATCGTTTGAGGTATTTGAAGGTTGACATTTCAATGCTCCCAGCTTGAAAAAATGGTGATGTGGCCATCATGTTACTTTCTCCGATTTGATGGCCATTTATATTTTTTGAGATACAGCGCACACAGCCAGACACACAAACAGACACACACACACACACAGACACACACACACACACAGACACAACAATTTTTTTTCGCAAAACGGATATTTCCGTAAAAAAAATTTTGAAAAAAAAATCACGATCACAATACTTTCTCGTACTTCGTAACGGAGAAAGTAAAAATAATATTTTTGTTGGGATATAGTCTGATAAATTGTTCTCGTGCATTGTATATTATCGCAAGTTTGCACTCTTTCGACAAACTCAGTCGCAATTACTGATGAGAATAATTTTGCTAGTCAAATATCTGTTCACGCATTGTTTTTACTATGAACAATAATCTGGGTTATTCCTATGAACAGAGCGTACTCATTATCAAAATATTTTGCAGTGGCGTCGACCAATTCGGTCTATCAACAAACCAAGTTTGTGAATAAGTTTGAAAATACAGCAAATGTAGCGGCAGCTGATGCAAAGTGTATTTTAATAGTCCAATTTCAACAAATATTATTTCAAAAACAGTAACATTACCGGCAAACGGAACAGAAGAAGCAACGATGGATCGGAAGAAGGTGTTTTGGGTTTGATAAATGCTGAACCAACAGCTAGCATACGATGCATTGCTCGTGAGTGCAACGTGTCTAAATTCTCTGAAAAAGCATGGTTATCATTCCTACAAGCATCAATGCCATACTGCTAGTGGCTAGTGGATGAAGAAACTATGAAACTATTTTGTCATGGAAAAATAATTCTTGAGTACAAAGACCTTAAGTTAACAATGCTTTAAACTTTTACATTACTAAAGTCAAAATAGTCTCTTGCCACCTTGTTAAATTTTGTCAATACATTGGTTTTCAAAGCCACCTTTGATTTTTATTTAGTAAAATGGCTATTGAAATAGTTGATAAAACGAGTTTTCTGCAAATAACTTTTTTACCTCAGGTAAAATCTATTGTTACTGTTGTACTTGCAAGTTGGAGTGTATTACCCCCTTTCCAGTCAAAAACAGGATCGAAAAATGAAAAAATGCAAATCTTAATGCTAAACTTTGACGGCCAATAAATTTGAAAAAATATATCAGATGATAATAGAAAATTAAACGAAAATATTTACCACTTTCATCTACGTAAAGAGATTTTAAAATTTTAAAATTTGCTCAATTGGAAAGAAAGCACTACTTTGTGCAAATGCTTGTAATAACAAAAATGGTGATGTGGCCATCATGTTACATTCTCCGACTTGATGGTATCATAGCCATTTATATTTACGTTTTCAGTGTACATCGTACATCGAGCGTTGCGTAAACTCGGACAAAACTGACGTTTAAAACGTCAATTATGAAAGATGGAAAAATTATACTTCAAATTCAAAAACTCGGTTTACTCAAAAACTAACGAGATTTCGGAAAAAAGTTATTCTTTAGAAGTTGTTCATTTTGGCATTCTCTATATTTATTATTTACATAAATTTGCTGTAACCATTATCGTTTCATAATTAAAAACCAAAAATTAAAAAAGTAATAATAAATTTCTTTCTCGAATAGCAATTATTTTATGAAAAATATTTTCTTTGTTGTCTTTAATGTTTGTTTAAATGTTTTTGTGATATTTTTCGTATTATTAACTGTTTTTTGTTTTTTGCCAATATTTTCTTAAATATGAAAAATATCACAAAAACATTTAAACAAACATTCAAGACAACAAAGAAATGAACATCTTTTGCTTGAAAATATTTTTCATAAAATAATTGCTATTCGAGAAAGAAAAATATTTTTTTACTTTCTCCGTTACGAAGTACGAGAAAGTATTGTGATCGTGATTTTTTTTTCAAAAAATTTTTTTACGGAAATATCCGTTTTGGGGTTCCTAGATGCCATTTCAACAATTTCTGGAAAAAAAATTGCGTCTCTGTGTGTGTGTGTGTGTGTGTGTGTGTGTGTGTCTGTGTGCGCTGTCTCAAAAACTAATAAAGCAATTGATATGAAACTTTGAACATACGTCTTATTTGATAATCCGAACAACTGAAAAGATTTTGGTAAAATTTCGTACACCGGAAGTGGGTGTTTACCTTAACTATTTTTTGTTTTTTGCCAATATTTTCTTAAATATGAAAAATATCACAAAAATATTTAAACAAATATTGAAGACAACAAATAAATGCACATCTTTTGCTTGAAAATATTTTTCATAAAATCATTGCTATTAGAGAAAAAAAAAATTTATAATTTTTTAAATTTTGGTTTATAATTATGAAACGATAATAGTTACAGCAAATTTATGTGCATAATAATTGTAGAGAATGCCATAATGAACAACTTCTAAAGAATAAGTTTTTTTTTCTAAATCTTGTTAGTTTTTGAGTAAACCGAGTTTTTGAATTTGAAGTATAATTTTTCCATCTTTCATAATTTTGACGTTTTAAGGGTAGGGTACCCATTAAATTAGCCGCTCAAGAAATCGAATATATCGTTGTAAATATAAACTTTTTCGAAAAGTTTATTTTGATAACATATTATATAAAGATCGATTATTATTTCTGTGTTTACGTTTTGGTTTCATCGTTATTATTAACAAAGTTAGCAACATTTTACTTTAAACAGACAAACTGCAGAACCAAGTAAGCAACAACAGTGAAATTTGACTTGTAGCCAGCCAATACATACATCTAGGCAATGAAGTAATTTGAAGGCAAAATCATAGTTAATAAAAAAATTATGAACGAATTAGGAGACAAATGAATAATAAAATGATGTTTTTTGTGTCTATTTCCATTAGTATTGGTCAAAACTTGATAAAATTTTGTTACTGTCTAGACAGGAACATAATTGACATATGTGCAAAATTTCAAAATAATCCTGTGGCAACTTTTTGAGATAGTCAATCAGAAAAATAAAATAGTTATGTAGATATTTCTTGCAGCGAGTCTGTTGCTCTTCATCCTAGTACGGGCATTCGGCCACTTGAGCGTGATGGTATTGTGCGCGGGGATTAGGGGATACGTTATGATAGGGGAGTTTATTTAGCGCGACGTTCAAATCGTTCTTCCGTGCTGGATTTCGTATGCCATATGCATATTCACCTGCATGCCCAATAACATCGCATGTTATTCACATTTCTGCGTCACTCGCGACGGCGGCACTTACTCATATTAGTGTATCGAGTTACAACTGCACTAAAAAAATAAACAAGGGACCGGAGGGCAGGGTACCTGCGACGATTCCGATTTATAACATGTACATACTAGTAATGCGTTCAATAGAATTTATAAATTAATTACGTCATGTATATTTTTGATAAATAGAAGTTGTTGATCTCCTCATCATTGCAGAGTACAAAACTAACTTGAAAAGTATACAAGCTAATAAGAATATACACATAATACATAATCGGGGAATTCCAGATATTTATTAGTAAATAATTTAAGACCGATACAGTGACGGCTCGCGGGGTGACACTCATGGTACGGTCGAGGTAGCAATACAGATAGGTAGGGTCGGTTGCTAAGACGGCTGGCGGCGTGATTTATCGGTATTACCATCTCTGCTACCTCGGCCGTACCAGAGTCACCCCGCGCGCCGTCACTGGTCCGATAATTTATAGAGTATTAATTAGAAATTGTTTTTTTGTTTTGTTTGTTTTTGTTTAACGTTCGGCTGTTTATTATCTATTCCACAATTTTTTTTATAGAAAACATTTTTAGGGCTTCTTTTTAAAAAGTATTTACCCACTGGTATCCCACTATATTGCCAATTAAATACCGAAACCCCCTGCACAGTGGTCCAGCTACCCTAAAAAGCTCCCTAAAATCCCAAATGAACTTACATTCGTGCAGAAATTGGTATATAGGGATTTTTGACGTCGCTGATTACAAGTCCTAATTCAAAATTACTATAAACACATCGGCTGATCCAATATGGCGGCAAAATATGTGGAAATGACATAAAAAAATTGATGAAAATTAGTATGTGGGGGTTTTCGAAGTCGCAAATTACAAATCTAAAGTTAAAATTATTCTAAACAAAATAGCGGATCGAATATGGCGGCAACATATGTGGAAATGATATAAAAAGTGATGAAAATTAGTATATGGGGGTTTTCGAGGTCGCAGATTACGAATCTAAAGTCAAAATGAATTTAAACAAAATTGCTGATCCATTTTTCATTCAGCGCGTTTTTCAATTTTTTTAAACTTCAAATAACTCCTATAGCAAACAATTTTGTGTTAAGTGTGATATTTCATTAATTTTGGGAGGTGAAAAGCTACTCAAAAATGAAATAAAAAATGGTGATTATTGTGGGTATCTTAATAACGAAACGTCGTATTTTAGAAATAAATTTTTTTTTTGGAAGAGCTTAATATTATAAGAAACATAATGCAATATAATTTTCCACATAGGCCTCCTGTATGCTTTGTACACAAATATGAAACATTTATATTCGCAAGCCGTATTATTATGCATTCAAAACACTCACTACATCTTACGACTTTAACGGCTAATCATGGATTATGGGGTACGACTTTATTTTAATTATTAATATTTTATAATGCTATCCACGTTTATCTTTCAAACTACCTTAGTTTTGAAGCTTCTTTTCGACTTTAGCAATTTATGATTTTGGCCAGATTTTGAGTGCAGCTGGACCACTGTGCAGTGTGTGCAGTGGCGTAACTGTAATGAGGCAGAGGAGGGAACTGCCCCCGAACCCCGGGTCTAGAGGGACCCCGGCCTGATTTCGGGGTATAAAATCCCAGCCGCACTGTAGTTCATATTGAATTTCAATGCAGATGAGGTTATGTTATGTCGGCGAGGTTTTACTTTGCACACATTTTGTATTTTTTATTTGATTATTAATTGGCCGTGGAAAACATCCAAAAGCATGTTACAAAGAGACATTCCCGTCGAGTAGTTTCAGGGTGCCTTCCAGGTATGCTAGACACGTCTCCTCGAGTGTTTTGATGCAGGGGGAGAGTATTTTGAAGAATTGGAAGCATTTGTACCGGTGCGATCAATAAATATATTTTTGCCAGAAAATGCGCATTACTTATATAATGGGCCCATACAACAGATATGGTTTCAAACTACATTATACAATCTATTGGTAGCTTTTGGAGATTTGTTGTATGACAATAATGAAAATTTCAAGTTATAATCCCCAAGAGATTATTTCTTGGGAATTACTTGCTTACGATTATGTCGCCCTTCAATTGTGTTTGGACGACGTTCGCTAGACCGTGAAATGGTTGGGTTGGGCGGGGTTTGGTGTAAACGGTACAGCAGAAGTGTTTTTTTATAACTTCTCAGCCGCCACCGATGCGAAAAAAAAATAACCACAAAACATATTCTAATACGGTTCTCACGCTCGCGCTGTAGCGGGGTGCAGACGTATAATATCCTCTCTCTTTTAGAATCGCAGGCGCAACCTTGAATGTATTAGATATACGGAAATAGCACCGAGTTAATTTACCCTCGCTGTAAGCTGGGTTGCCTACAGTCATACCAATTTGATTTAATCCCCCTCTCGCGGGCGTTTGCCGTACTTTTGATGGGTACCTTACCGTTAAACGTCAGTTTCATCCTAGTTTGCGCAACGTTCGATGTACATTTAAAATATGATTTCAATTGAAAACAAACCATGAAAACGTAAATATAAATGGCTGTGATACCATCAAGTCGGAGAAAGTAACATGATGGCCACATCACCATTTTTTTCTTCAATTTTTGGTTTATAATTATTAAACGATAATAGTTACAGCAAATTTGTATGAATAATAATTGTAGAGAATACCAAAATGAACAACTTCTAAAGAATAAGTTTTTTTCGAAATCTGGTTAGTTTTTGAGTAAACCGAGTTTTTGAATTTGAAGTATAATTTTTCCATGTTTCATAATTTTGACGTTTTAAACGTCAGTTTCATCCGAGTTTACGCAACGCTCGATGTACATTTAAAATATGATTTCAATAAACTGTAGTAAACTGAAGTAGGATCCTACAAGAGGGTTCTTTTAAATTAGACAGCAACTTTTAATTAAAGTAGCTAACTATTTATTGAATAAAAGTGATGGAGTTTGGTACAAAAACAGATGGTGATGTTAATTGTTTAAACAGCGGAACAAGACTGGCGCAGAGAGGCTACCCCCGTACCTGTGTGGCGGTCAGTGTGTTATCGCGGATAACACATTTGATACTCTGGAGAATGCAACATTTGCATTTCCCCATTAAAACTAATTAAGTAGTGACTCGAAATTTACTTCTACCAGTTCGGTGAGAACCGAAAGGTTTGCACAAAATAATCTTTAGCTGAAAGCAGAACTTCTAAGATAATAAAGAAACAATATCTTACGACTCTGTGAGAAGCACGAATTTTGATTCTAACTACTACATTTAATCACGCCCGTCACACAAGTATTGGGTTTACAACACTCCTCCCCTTAAAAGAAGATTCAGACTACAAGGATGAATCTTTTCGATAATTACGTCTACCAACTATAGAAGGTTTACATATCGACGCATTTGAACCATAATCTGGAGAGCTTTTTGATCCACCGGAAGGTTCTGTGACATTAATAGGTGATGATGATCTTGCATGAAATGCAACGGTTGGCTCTACGGTTCTACACGAACGTGAATCAAAATGCTGTTCTATTTTAATACATATACCAGGAATAGTAATGCAACATCTATTCCTTCTAAATCTTCTACACAAACAAACGATAATTAATCCTATTAAGAACATACACAAGGGAATAATTATACTTGAATATTTATGTAATATATTATCTTTATGCAAATTAACCTCAATATCATCTGCCATCTTATCAATTTCCTCTAACTTATGACTCGCCAAATTTAAATCGTCTAAATGCTTGGATACCCTTCTATAATGTTTACTTAAATTCAATTCTGAAACATTGATATTCTTTTTGGTCTTAGACCTTTCATCGCAACAATCTAATTCTAAGGTTAAATCTGGTAAGAAATCTAATAATTGATAGTTCACACTAGAAAATGTTTTACTTGGAGTTAAAACAGTGGATTTAGAAAAAGCTTTGCAGTCTTTTAAAATGGATATTCTCCCAACTCCTGATAGCTTAAAGTCAACAGGTACTTTATCTTTACAATTAATAGTTACCATTTCGGTTTCTGGTAAGATAAAAATCCAACTATTTACAAACATTAATTGAGTCCAAATGGAAGTATTTATTTCTGATATTCTTTTATCACAATTCTCTGGTATAACTTTGACTGAATGGTATAACTTAACTTCACAAATTTCATTTTGATAGGCAAGATGTATTGGTGCATGTTGCTTACACAAATAATTTGTTGTTAAAATCTTTTTACAACTACGGAAATTACTTTCATCTAAAGTATAATATTGCTGTTTACTATGACTTAATGCTAAATATCTTATACTAGGCTGGATAAACATAAACTTATTTCCTATGGCCATTGGCAAAGGCAAAATATTATAAATGTCGTATTTACGATTATCAGTTAACGGAATATTGATTACATACACAATAAAATTATCCTTAACATAAACATTTAAATCAATAATACTCATCATTAAAACAGAATTATCTGCGGTTAGTGACAATGGAAAGTCAAGACCAACGGGAAGATCTTTTACGATCTTGTTTAATTCACTAAGCAATTTATTAGGCGTCAATACAATCGGATGTAATTTACCGATCTGAGATTTCATGATAGCATCAATTATTACTAAGGTCTCTAACTGATATTGTTGAAACAAAATTGTAAACAACGTAACATGTTCGTCAACAATCAATTTTAATTCAAATTTCTCGTCAAGTGCGGTTTCTCTCTTTAAATATTTTTCCATCTTATCAAAATTTTCGCTAATGAGTTTCTCATTATGATTTATATCTCCTATTGTTTCATTAAAATTAGCTATCGTAGATTTAACTACCGCTACCTGTTCCTTAACTAACTTTACAATAGATTCTTCGTCTTCATTAAGCTTCTTAATTTTTTGATTATAGAACTCAGCGTCGTCCTCATCTAGAACACCGAATAAATATTTTGTTACTGAGCCCACTGCATTTATCAAACCTCTTTTATTGATTTTATCTTGACCTAACATTTGTTTGATTGTTGATTTTTTCAATAACCAATTTATTTATTATTTCTTGAGAGAAACTGTAAACAATTCTTAAATGAAATTAACCTATCTGAAATATTGCTATACTTCGGATTCCTACAAAGTGAAACAGTTTTATCATAAAATGTCATTAATTGTTCAAATTTCGCATCATATTCATCTAAATTTATATACGTAACTAAAGACCATTGGTCATTGTATAACCGAATTGTGCCTAATTGTTGATAGTAGAGTCCTGAGCTTGATTCGAATTTTGTAATATTATAACTGGGTATCGCCGGACCTTCAGTTATAACACTCGGAAGTATGAGGAACACGAGATATCTGTAACAAAGATAGAATCTAGTCAACGTAGTGCTTGAGCCTATTATTATGGACTTTAATTATTTTCCTACCACGCATGATAGATGAATTTACCTCTGAATCTATGGAAGTTATTTCGAATGGGCCAATCCATTGAGATTGAAGTTTTCTACTTTTACCTATTCTAACTGATTCATCCAATGACAAAACTTTATCACCTACTCTAAACGTAGCACTGTTTATATTTTTATCATACTGTTCCTTGGATTTCTCTTTTCTTTCTAAAATATGCTTTCTAGCAATCTCTCTCGATTCTCTTAAAGTCTGTTTCAAATCTAACACATAATCATCATAAGTATAACGAATATCTGGGTAGGCTGTAATAGCTGTAGGCAATTTAGCTGACCTCCCATATAATAATTCAAATGGCGTAAATTTAGTTACTGTGTGTGGTGTTGTATTATACGTAAATGAAGCTAAATTAATTAAACTATCCCAATCATTCTGGTCGTTATTTATATAGTGTCTTAAATATTCTTTGATCGTTCTATGCGATCTTTCTAATGTACCGTTCGATTGAGGGTGATACGCAGTGGTTTGAATTTTCTTAATTTTCAATAACTTACACGTGTCCTTAAAGATTTCACTCATAAAATTAGTACCTTGATCGCTTAAAATGGTTTCTGGAATACCATGTCTACAAAATGCCGTTTTACTTTTATCTGATTCCTCCAAGTTTATTTGGTGGAAACCACTAGCTAAATCCAAAGTTGTAAAATATTTCGAATTTCCTAACTGATCTAAAATGTCAACAATGTTGGGCAAAGGGTAAGAATCTCCAACAGTGCGTTCATTTAACTTCCTATAATCAACACAAATTCTATATTTTCTTTTTCCTGAAGCATCTGGCTTCTTAGGGATAACAACCAAAGGTGAATTCCACGGACTTGAACTATTAACAACAATACCCTGCTCTAACATTTGTTCTACTTATTTATCTATTTCTTGTCTATACGACTGCGGTAATCGATATGGTTTAACATTAATTGGTGATGTGTCAGCTATTATCGGAATTTTATGTTTGACAGCATCCGTGCTTGTTAACTTATCTCCTTCCAAATAAAATATATTACTATAACGCTCACAAATCTGTATAATCGAACTTTCTTCTTCCTTGTTCTAGTGACTTAATCTCAGCGATTTACGCAATACTTCTAATCTAGATAGATTACCTAAGCTCACAGAAATTCGTCTATCATTATTAAAATTCTTAACATCTATTTCCGGAACATCTATTTCAATGCTCTCACTCGTAATATTCATTATTGAAACTTTACAATGATTAACTGATACATGTGTGATGCATTCACTAAGAAACAGACCATCACATAACGATTTCTTTTCTACTAAACAATTCCCAAAAAATTTATTATCGGATACTTTAGCCAGTATAATTTTCTCACTCCTCGGGGGAATTGACACTCTTTGATCAACCACAATTAAATTAAATTCGGAACTATTAAATTTCAACTTATCATTTTCATAATCAATGATACAATTTTTTCCTTTTAGAAAATCATTACCTAATATACCGTCACAACTAAGTGGAAATTTATCGGATACAACGTACATATCAATATCTAAATCATCGTCTCGAACGATACCCAAAGTTTGAATACTTTCTGTGGTTATGCCACTTATTTTAATTGTTGGTACTCCTATGGAAATATCCGGAGCTAACTTATTACTTTTTATAATACAAATATCGGAACCTGTGTCTAATAATAACCTAATTTTTTCAGAATTTGCAAATTTAATATTAGGAAATTCTACATACGTTCGTTTAATCTCGTTTATTTGAGTTAACTTAATCGTTTTTTCTGTAATAAAATCTTTGTTTATTTTTCGGCGGTCCGTTAATGTTGATTGACCTTCGACTGACCACTTGTTGAAGGTCGCTGAAAGTTTAAATGCTGCTTATTTTTACTTTCATTGAATAATCTTTTTCTACACTCTTTAATAACATGCCCTGGCTTCTTACAATAATGACAAATCAAAGTATTAGCTTTTGATTCTACTCGAAATGTTTCCCTTTTTATTTCTCTGGGCTGATATTTATTTTTACTATAACAATTCTGAAACACATTATCGAACGTTTTGTAATTAAAAAAATTCGTACTCTCTTTATTGCTTAATAATTCTCTTTCTTCCGTACGGGCAATTTCGATTGCATATTCTAATGTGTCTGGATTTCTAGCTTTTACGTGAATCTTAATTGGCTCTAATAATCCCTGTACAAAAACATTTAAGGCTTGCGTTTTTAAAACATCCGAAATTACATAAACGTCTTCTATTGTTTTTCCTACGGTTGAGGCGTCAATTAACTTGGATAAATATTTTTCAATTAAACTGGAATATGACTCGACATTTTGACCCTTTTTTTGTCTACATGAACTCAACTCTAACTGCCAATGTGGAACAGAACGTCTTTCTGAAAAAAATATCTTCTAAATGATCTCTTAATTGGGGCCACGTTTCAAAATTTCTATATTTGATTAAATTCCTAGCTTTACCTGTTATTTTAGTTTTTATTATTCTTAATAAAATTTCTCTTTGTTCTGGCCTAATAGAACTGTGTGCCATTTCGCACGAATCAATAAATTCTGAGACTGAATCTTTACTACTCCCGTCAAAATCTCTAACTAGCTTAGTTGCGGTATCTAATGACAAATAAAATTCGCCTTCCCTTTGGTAACCAACCACTGCCATTTTGCCAAAATTAACTTAGTCACACGAAAATCAAAATTATAACTAATAACAACAAGATTTTAGCAATAATACGCTTCTAACTTACGCAATATAAACGGACATTTCGCAATTCGCTACGCTGCTTCTCTGGCTTCCTTCTTAAACTATTCGTTGCACAAACACAAAAACACTAAACACACACTTTTCTTTAAATTCTGGAACTGGATTCTGGATCTCTCTGTACTCGAAAATTTGTAAACTCGTCCACTGGAACTCTGGAACGCTGGATTCTCTTGATCCACGGAAACTCGGAAACTCGGAAATTCGTAAATTCGGAAACTGGAACTCGCTGGATTCTCCTGATCCACGGAAACTCGGAAATTCGGAAACTGGTGCACTCTGACTCCTCTCAATTGTCTTTTATTTTTCGCCCGGCGGTTCACTTCCGACGGCGATATAACTCAGTACGTGACTTGAAACTGATACTACACATTCCTCGCGGTGCACTGTATTTATTTTAATCGGTGAATCTTCGCTCGCTGTTATAATTGTTACCAAAACTCCAATTTTCCACTAAATTTCAATTAAAATAATTCAAAATGTGAAAAATCCACCGTCGCTGCCACCAAAATTTATGTAGTAAACTGAAGTAGGATCCTACAAGAGGGTTCTTTTAAATTAGACAGCAACTTTTAATTAAAGTAGCTAACTATTTATTGAATAAAAGTGATGGAGTTTGGTACAAAAACAGATGGTGATGTTAATTGTTTAAACAGCGGAACAAGACTGGCGCAGAGAGGCTACCCCCGTACCTGTGTGGCGGTCAGTGTGTTATCGCGGATAACACATTTGATACTCTGGAGAATGCAACATTTGCATTTCCCCATTAAAACTAATTAATTAGTGACTCGAAATTTACTTCTACCAGTTCGGTGAGAACCGAAAGGTTTGCACAAAATAATCTTTAGCTGAAAGCAGAACTTCTAAGATAATAAAGAAACTATATCTTACGACTCTGTGAGAAGCACGAATTTTGATTCTAACTACTACATTTAATCACGCCCGTCACACGAGTATTGGGTTTACAACAAAACCATGAAAACGTAAATATAAATGGTTATGATACCATCAAGTCGGAGAAAGTAACATGATGGCCACATCACCATTTTTTCACTTTCTGTTAAAGTCGTCAAATCTAAAATAAATGAAAACATATTTATTTACTATATTAGCTAATTCTAAAGTATTTTTGGGTTTTTTTAAATTATTTTTCATATGGTAGATTGTAATCCCGCGAATGATAAATTTTCCAGTTTGTCTGGTTTGCCCAAAAATTAAATTAAGTTTAAAGTTTCATTAAAAACATTACATGCTCATTTTGCGTAATTGTTTCAGAACAACTAAAAACAATACTTTCCCGAATTTCGATCGGTGTTAGTAAAAATGTAATGTCTTAATTTTCGCGGGAGGTAGGGCAAAGTTTGACCCTATGCTATACCTCATTTAATAACCAGGCGGACCAAATCAAATTATTGCCGCCAAAATACGTTGTTGTGATTGGCCAATCGGGCGCCGTTTTTACACAGGCCCAAATTGCTTAAAACAGTAATGGCCGTTGTTATGATCAGCTGATCTCTAACCGATCCTTGTGTCCCACCGTTTCCAAGCGTTTCGCCTCAGTTTTTCTGTTTTTAGCCAGTTATTTCTACTGTTGATAGTGTAAGAATCGATTCCTCTCCTCCCGCGATTTTCGTGAAAATAGTTATTTTATTTTTTACTACGGATAAATACCCAGCACAAGTTTGGTGTCATTTTCGGCCCCCCAAGAAACGGAAACACAATTAGGGGGTGAAAGGAGTAACAAGTCCTTAACGTCTTGAAGGATGTCCAGCGACCGAAGATATCTATAAATTCTGCGCGTGGAAAATTGTACATAGATTTTTCTTTAAAAATGAAATCGCTACATTGGATTAAATTTTGATTGAATTAAATAGAGATGACCTGCCAATGACGTCCCGTTAAACATTATATAAATTAATGAATGAGATTGATTTTAAGAAAGTCATTATACGTTTTTAAATAGCAATTTTATTTAATTTAAATTTTATTTCACGACAATCTAGTATTTATATTTCAAACCTTTTACGGAGTTATTTTTTTTTTAAATATACCTACTACTTCAATCCACTTTATATGTAAATAAATATATGTACAACATGAGTTTTTCAGTATGCCCCTAAATTCTTAAGAGGGTCTCATACTTATTTTAATATTATATACTACATCATTGAGTATATGATCAAGAAAGTATGCCTAGAATTAATTTATGTGTTGGTATAAATGTTGAATGAATGTTATGGATAAAAGAAATTGAAATCATTTAATTTTTACCGCCAAAACATGTCTGGTTACTTTTCTGGTTACTTTTTATAGTATAAACGTGACTTTCGCGTTTAGTCCGCCTGGTTATTAAATGAGGTATAGTGGATATAGCCAGTCAAATACTCGAGCAACCCTTTTAACAGAGTTATTAATATTGACTTTACTTCGACACTAAAAAATCGTTTTATTAGAAGTGAGTTTCAAAGTCTGTGATTGTTTTGGATATGTTATAACTTATAAGGCACGGTCACCAGTTAATCAGTCTGCAGCAAAACGCTTTTATGAACTTACCTGAACTTTATTTCAATCACAAACATAAGTAATATCTTAACAAACGATTTTGCAACACGTTATTGAAAATATTAATAAATGTGAGTACTGTAAACATTTCTTAGCACACACAATTGATGAGTGCAAAATTTTACGATGTACCCATGTGATATGAGATTGTTGATAGATAAATGATATAGATATAGATAGATATGTGTGTGTGTGGGTGTATGTATGTTTACTTGCTTATCTATAATTTGTTTAGGAAACGTGTATTTATAGAACTAGTGTTGATGATAATAATATAATGTATCTATCGAGCCGGAGCCGATAGATAAATAAGATTGTAATTAGCAACTCAAGTTGTACAGTACACAAAGGTCACAGCGACACTTAACGCATTACGAATAAAGTTAGGTTAAGGAAACATGTTTGTGAACAATGATAAATCATAAGAAATAATAAATATTCAAAATGATCGCTTTCACGTTCCAGGCAGTAATGAAGTCGATTATAATGCATAAGGCATTTCTAATGTGTTGCAGATTTCTTTACTTACGCAGCCAGTATTGTCAAAATTATGGACACTATTAAAAATTGTTCCGACGGATGGAAGTTGTCTGCTCGGATACGCAACCGAAAACAAATCTCTAACACCTTGGGCCCTTTCCCGCATCTATACCAATTAATTATTTGTATCCTTTATTCGGTGGTGTAATACATTTTTATTAATAACACAATTTTGACAATTAAATAAAACTGAGTAAGTATGGAACAATTATATGTTCACAGTTAAAATAAACGCCATGTACATAGTTGTTAATTGAAGAAGTTTGCACTAAGGTGGGGCCAAACTGCTAATTTGAGCACTTTTGTGTCGTTCTGGTTTATCTCACATTTACACAAACTTTTCTTTAAAGCGCTATCTATCGTAGTTCTTTTGCGCGGGGGTTAGTTTACGGTAAACTTAATTTTTCAAATTCTTTAATTCTTCTTGGATTGACTGAGAAAATTTAAGCAAAAGTTTGGATTCCACGTTTTGAATTAGTTTTTACGTAAAATAAAAAGAAATATATTCATTGCTCATTGCAATTTTTTTTTAAATTCACATTTTAAATTATCCATTGCCTCAATACATTCATTTATATTAATATTTTGATTTTGTAACATTTTGCTAATAATATCTATTTTCGAGAGTATATCGAGGCAACTTATTAACGAACAAAGCAATTTAAATGCTTTTATTTTAGCAGATAAGGATTGTGCCATGTTTCCTGTACTCGACACGCCTGCATCAGCTTTTGAGATAATCATATGAGCACAATCATTGTTACCATTCTTATCTCCTAAATGGGCAAACAAAAACAGCTGCCACATACTTGTAACTTTTTAATTTATTCAAGAATCTCACGATTAATTAATAATTTCCCACCCGGCCTTCACTAAGTTTTGAGATAATCACTGGTGAATAGAACTAATTGTCATTCTCTAAATGTTGTTTGCCAAGTGGGTACACAAATATAAAAACAAGAAACTTAAAACTTTCAATATTTGCTCTAAAACTACTTCAAAATTCTGTAAAATATCAATACAAACCATTACCAGATTTTAAGATGATCTCACGAGCCAGGAACTTATTATCATTTTGAAAATTTTCTTTCCTCAACTAGGCACAAAAATTACCACATTTGAAATTTGCTCACAATTCAGCAAAATATCAGAAAAGCTCTGAGGTAATCACACGAGAGTTGAATTTGTTGTCATAGTGAAAATGATCATTTCTCAATGGCGGGAAGAAATATAGAAACAATTATAACTTTATAACATACTTGAAACTTAAAAATCCATTCTAAAACAATAATTTTACAATTCAGTAAACAAATTCAAATGCCTCAATAAATTGTCAATTACCCAGCTGATTGATTAATTAAAAATTTAAAAAAACATCTGCATTCTTAAAACTTTTCACATTTAAACAAAAATAAGTGGGCTTTATAATTCAGTAAAAATAGGTAAACAACGCATTTTTTACAATTTTTGAGACAATTGCCCTTACTTTTCAACCAATGAAATCGAATAGTGTCGATGACATGATCCAATAAAATTTTAATTACGTTGCGTAACAGACCTGGGTGCATGTTATGCATAGAAATACACCCTGGGTGGGTGTTATTCATGGGAATTGCTTAGCAACGCGTTACATTTTCATAACGTATAAAACGTCAGTTATCGTCGGACTTTTAAAATTGTTTGCTCACTGAATTCGATCTGTTCGTTTTTTCAGGTAATGTGTTAGTGCTTTCATCAGTAACAGTATTAATTGGTATTTCTCAAAATCTTGGTAAATTAATTTTTACTACTATTATTATAGCGCAGATTGATACACGTCTGACACTTGGTGTCACTAAATTAATTTTTTCAAATTATGAAATGAAACTTTCTGTTCGGCCAATTGTCTTCTCGAATCTAAGTCGTGACTGATTTTTCCTATGCAAATATTAATGTTTGTACCACTCTTGCTTGTTGCTTCTAAAACATGAGCATTCGTGATACTGACGATAATAATTACCGGCAAAATCATATGCACTCGTAAATCACATAAAAACAAAACTTATTCATTAGTCATTCTGAACATTCTAATTTTTCAAGTGGTAATTCAACTCTTGTATAAAAAGGTGCATTTAAAACGGCGGACAAACAAATTTACAAGTGGATAAAATTATTCATTATTTAATAGGATACAAATTTATTTACCTTCACCATGACAACGATCTTTATATACTGAAGGAAAAAAAATGAAACACTTGAAATTCGTGAAATTTCGACCATTTTCAAACCGCCATAACTCGGCGCATATTCAATCGATTTTGATGAATCTTTGAAGGGGGAAAAACTTTAAAGTGTCTTCTTTAAAGTCATGCATGCAAACTTAAGCGTAACCCTTTCCGCCCCCTCTAGCACCCCTGTGAAAAAATAATGTTTTTTCAGAAAACCATGTCCAACTTTGATGATGTCTAAGGAGTTGAAAAAAAAATTGTTGACTCGATCCACCAGAAAGGCATTAAAATTTGTTTCCAAAAACGATTTGAATTTACACTAATATCCCTTTCCAAACCTTGAATAATATAATTTTTGTGTAGGGTATTATTAAGTGCCTCGCACTCGGAACGTAATCTTTTGAAAATTGGATTGTAAGCCACTAATTTTATATACTTTATGTGCATTATTTTTTGACTTAACTAATTTTATTAATTTATTGTTAAACCACGCAGGGTTATTATGGCACTTTACAAATTTTACTGGTATTGCTAAAATCCCTAACATTTTCGTCGACGCTCGAATTAGAGAATATCCCATCCCAATCAATTGAAGCCAGAAAATGATTGATGACAGCATAGTCACCTGATTTAAAATCATAAATCCAATCCTCCCTTAAGTCTATAAATTTAATAGGTGACAGGGGCAAGCTTAGACGACAGTATTGAATGTAATGAAAGCTAGAACGACAAAAAACATCATTTGCACGATGTACATTAAGACCCGGAGCGTTGGTAAATACCAAGTCTAAAAATACTCCTCTTTCGTTATATTATTTACTTGCAGCATATGATGATAATTGAGGACATTTACTGAGACATTCGCTGGCAGACATTCATTTCTAGTATTTAGTACATCGTTTGATTGGTCCCACGATGCATCCGGTATATTAAAATTAAACAATTAGGGTTGCTGGAGCAGATGTTATCAATATCATTCGCGCTGGTAATATATTGATCTATAGAAGACCCCGGAGGTACATATACCGACCCGATTATGTAATCATCGATAATCTTAACAAATAATTCTTCCGCTGTGCTACTGCACTGAATAATATTACTTGCAAAATCATTCTTGATAGCGATCAAAACACCCCCACCTCTAGTTTTAGTACTATTGGAACTGTTTCTGTCAGTTCTATAAATATTGAAATTGTGAAAACCTAATTCAGCATCCGTGATCGATTCGTCTAACCAGGTTTCCACTAAAACGACAACATCATAAATAAAGGGTGTTTTTTTAAGAGCTTGAGAACTTTAAATAATAATACAAGACAGAAATATTGTTGGAATTATTAGTTATTATTATAATCTGGTAGATATTTTCATGGCATTTATTTTTTAAATATGATTTCTGACATGTGTCCTCCGCGGCTACGAGTTACAGGGCCCATTCGATCAGTCCGATTTCTCACTACTTTTTCCAATAAATCTGGCCGTATGGCGTCAATGGTGGCTTGAATATTGGCTTCCAATGCTTTAAGAGTTGCTGGTTTGTTGGCATAAACCAATGACTTAACATAGCCCCATAAAAAGTAATCGGGAGGCGTTAAATCGCACGAACGAGGGAGCCAGTTAACAGGACCACTTCTGGAAATAAAGTTGTCACCAAATTGATTTTACAATAAATTGATGGTTAAGCACGCTGTATGGCAGGTCGCGCCGTCTTGTTGGAACCAAATGTTGTCGATGTTTAGCTGATTAATTTTTGGAAACAAAATCAGTCAGCATGGCTCGATAGCGCTCGCTATTCACCGTAACGGCAGCTCCTTCCTCATTGCGAAAGAAATAAGGACCGATGATGTAAACCGCACCAAACAGTCAATTTTAATGGATGTAGCAGTTTCGTTAGTGGCTTGAGGATTGTCAATTTTGCTTATTGATGAAGCCATTTAACCAGAAATGAGCTTCATCACTAAACACAATTCTTCGATAAAAATACTCATTTTCGGCCAGTTTCAAATTAGCCCAATCAGCAAAAATGCGACGTAAACGATGGTCATTTGGCTTTAATTGTTGCACGAGCTGTATTTTATAGGCACGTAATCCAAGATCCTTACGTAAAATTTTCCACGTAGTCGAAGGACAAAGGCCAACAAGTTGAGAACGGCGACGAATAGACATTTCGGCGTCTTCTTCAACACTTCGCGATACATCAGCAATATTCTCTTCGGTACGCACATTTCTTTGTCTTGATGATTTTGAATCGAGAAGAGTAAAATTAGTGCGAAAATGATCAATAACTGCACGAATTGCTTGCTCACTAGGCCGATTATGTTGACCGTAAAATGAACAAAGTGCTCTAGAACTTCGCGAACAGATTAATTTTTTTGAAAGTAAATTTCCACAATTTGGAAGCGTTGTTGTGGCGTTAAACGATTCATGATGAATTGCCTAACCTTGCTGAATAGAAATATGTCAATACAGTTTGACATTCTCATTGAGTATAGATAGACAACTACCATCGAAACTTCTCATGCAGCTAAAAAAACACCCTTTAGAAGTTTGGGTATTTAATATAAATGATTTTAGTTTGCCTTTAAGGCCGCCCACATTCTGGAAATAGATGTTTAGTTTTTTTGACCCGAAGATTTCACAATTGATGGATGCCCGTTTATGTACTTGATAGTTATATCGGTTTCACCCCCATTTCTTCGTTTTGCGAGTTCATCTCTAACATTCTTTAAATGATCTCGTTGAAATTCAGTCCTATCGTTGTAAAACTTGACGTTACCAGTGTCGATCACTTGCGTTATGCTAATTACATTAAGTGCCTCTTGAGCAGAGGAAAATATCATTTTAATTGGGCGTGTCCTTGTTCCAGGTTTTCCTAATCGAAATATTTTAAGTGGTTCGAATTTAACTTGAGAATCAATTAAATTTATTAAGGTTGTAGGATCATGCTCAACTTTGGCTTGGGGAGATCCCGTTGGTTCAGCAAGATTAAAAACAATGACATTGCGTGAATGCTTCTGACGCTCCTCAACTTCACGAATAATAATAATAATAATAATAATAATAATATAATACATTTATTGACGTATTCAACTTTTTACAAAGAAATACATAAAAATAGGAAATGCTCTAAAAATAATATAAACAAAATTATACCAGTTTACAAAATATAATGTAATCAAACTGTAATAAACCTAAAATAGAGGAAAAAGAAAATGAGATTAAAATTTCAACAGAGGAAGAATTAATTGGCAATGTTATCGGATAATAGTAGCATGCAACGATTCCGAAAGATATGAATTGGTACATGAAAAATATCAATCTTACTCGAGAGAGAATTAAAAATAATCATTGCACGACACACATTCATTCCATAGTTAGATGGGTGGAATGGAATTCTAAATAAATGCCCGGATCTATGCAAATTTACAGGTAAGGAGTTAAAAGCTAACATTTGCAACAGTTCACTACAATTGATATTGCCATTAATTAAATTATAAATGATGCATAGATCAGCCATAGTTCTTCGAGCGGAAAGAGTTGGAATATTTAAAAGGCAACGCAGACTGTCATAATCCACAGTTATTTGTTCTCGGAACATATAGAGCCTTAGGAATTTATTTTGAATTCTCTCAATTGATAAATCGTCGCATGCAAAAGACGTTGACCATATAGGTGAAGCATATTCTAATAGTGGGCGAACTAATGCTAGATAAAGATAACGAATAGTAGAAGGGGAGAAATGAGTAGAAAAGCGATTAACAAATCCTAGAGTTTTACAAGCTTTACTTACAATTAAGTTAATGTAAGGTCTAAATGTTAATTTCTTATCAAACAAAACTCCAAGATCCTTAATACAAGAAATTTCATCTAATACATCATCGTTTATACAATAATTAAAATTGATACTAGTTTTTTTTGCGCGAAAAGGTGATTTTAAAACATTTTTGAATATTAAGGTTTAATTGATTAAGTTAAGACTAATCTGACAGGGAAGTAAGATCTATCTATAAAGCAACACAGTCAGTAATACTTTTGATTGATTTCAAAATCTTAAGGTCATCAGCATACATAACAAATCTACTTGAAATTAAGATAGACGAAATATCATTAACAAATAATGAAAATAGCAGGGGTCCACAGTGAGAACCCTGCGGCACACCGGAGGTTACACAGATTGCCTTAGATACATGGTTTTCAATCTTGACATACTGTGTTCTATCCCTTAGATAACTATGAACCCAATCAATTAATCTGCTATTAAAACCTAGCCCAGTAAGTTTTGATATAAGGATCCCATGATCTACACGGTCGAACGCCTTTGAAAAGTCCGTGTAGATAGCATCAACCTGTGAACCAGTCTCCAATGCATCCGTCAGAAAGGTATTAAACAGCAATAAATTTGTGGTTGTAGATCGTCCAGAAATGAAACCATGCTGTTCATCAATTATGATGTTTCGACATATCCATTTTAACTGTCTAATAATTTTGGTACTGTGGACTGGATAGCAATCCCACGATAATTTTTAATATTGCCCCGGTCTCCTGACTTGAACAGAGGTGCGATGTAGCTCGATTTCCAAATGCTGGGAAAAACTACTGAGTGTAGCGATGCATCGTACAGAAGTATTATAGGTGTAGTCAGAGTAAACACACATTTTTTTAGAAAAAATGGCGGTATGCCATCTGGACCAGAGTTATTTATTTATTTATTTATTAACGTATCAACTTTTACAAGACTTATAAGCAGTTTATCTATAATCTAGGATTGTTAAATAGAAACAAATATATGCGTGCATAGCAACTAAAGATATAATATAAATTTAAAAAAAATAATAAAAAAAAAAATAGAAAAAATGCTATTATAGTATAATATAACGCAAGCAAGAAAACTAAAATAGTAGGAGCCGCCTAATTAATAGAATATTTAATAAAATTTTAAATTCAAAGAGGTGAGGAAAGGGCGATTAGACATTTCTTGCGAAATAAGTACATAGATGACTTAAATATATCAATATTATTGGGCAAGGAGTTAAATAATCTAATGGCGCGACAGAGAGGGTTATTGTATCCATAGTTTGTGCTATAAAATCTTATCCTAAATAAATTGCCGTGTCTGCGTAAATGTGATGGTAGAACACTGAAGCTTAATTCAGACAACAGTTCACTACAGCTCAAAGAGCCATTAATCAAATTAAATAAAACACATAAGTCAGCCACTGCTCTGCGAATATGTAGAGGAGGAATGTTCAATAATGAACGAATCGCTATTTTATCATAATCAGCAATACCAGCACGATATTAGTAGAGTTTAATAAACTTGTTTTGTACCTTTTTAACACTTGACTCGTCACAAATAAAAGATGTGGACCAAATTTGGCCAGCATATTCCAACAATGGGCGAACCAAACTTATATACAGGTGACGTAAAGAACAAGGTGAAAAATTCAAAGAAAACCGGTTCACAAATCCAAGTGTCTTAAAGGCTCTACAAACAATGGATGAAATCTGAGTTTTAAATGTCAATTTTCTGTCAAACCAAACACCTAAATCCTTTACAACATCGACATTATTTAGCACACTATTTTTAATATGATAGTCGTACAAGATAGTAGATTTCCCACGCGAGTAAGTTATACTACAACACTTCTTAACTAACTTTAAGCTCATGCATATTATTATTACACCAATGCTCCAATATTGACAAATCATCTTGCAACGCTTCACAATCACTAACATTAGCATTAGGTTTAAATATTTTAAGATCATCGGCGTAAACTAGAAATCTACATGATTTAAAGTCCAAGGCAATGTCGTTGATAAAAAGTAAAAATAATAAAGGTCCACAGTGAGAGCCCTGAGGCACACCAGATGTGACATTTAGATATGATTATCTATTTTGACGAACTGAATCCTATCGCAGAGGTAACTCTTGATCCATGTAACCGTCCGATCATCCAGTCCCAGATTTGATAGTTTATTTAATAAAATCCCGTGATGAACCCTATCGAACGCCTTGGAGAAGTCCGTGTAAATACAATCCGTCTGCAATCCTTCCTCCATGGCATTCAATAATGATTTTTTAAAAACAAGTAAATTAGTTAAAGTAGAGCGACCATTGCAAAAGCCATGTTGTTCTGGGATAATTATTTCTTGATACATCCATTTTAATTGAACAGCAACTAGACTATCCATCAGTTTAGCAACACATAATTGTATAGATATTCCACGGTAATCCTTTACATTATCACGATCACCATTCTTGAAAAGGGGCAGTATAAAGCTCGACTTCCATAGCGTGGGGAAGGTCCCAGTGCTGAGAGATTTTTCAGAAAAAATTTTAATCGGAATTGTTGCAACTGTTTGTTAAGTTATTAATTGCATTAAACACGTCAGGAGTCGAAATTACGATGGGCGAACAGTTAACTGAAGTGTTATAATTACAATCGGGAACATGCCCTCAACATATACCGAAGAAAAATAGTCTGCAAATAAATCAACGCAATCACTACCATTATCAGACTTACGTCCATCAAGGTGCATACATGATGGATATCCGTTAGTGCGTCTATATTCATTAACAAATGGCCTAAATCTTTTTGGATTGGAATTAATCTGATTTTCAACATTAAATAGATAATTTTTATGGAGAATTTCTAAGCGAATAGAATTCTTGCAACGGGATCTTAGTGATAAAAACATTTCATAATCCACGAGACATGAAGTTTGTTTATATCTTAAATGTGCGCGTTTCTTTTCTTTAGTTAATGATATAAGTTAACTATTAAACCAAAATGGGTACTGGGTATTTTTAATTTTAATTTTGGGAATGAATAAATCAATGGCGTGGTGAATTATATTGGTAAATAAGATTGCAGCATCATCAAGATTGTTAGAAGCGATAAGATATGACCAATTAATGAAAGCAAAATAATTGTTTATTGCTTCAAAATTCCCTAATTTGAAATTATAAGTAGTATATTCAGACATCAATTCATTTACCACTGATTGGGGAAAATCGAACTCATAGCCTATATGATGAATTGAGTTCGTGCAAATAGGATCACATGATTGATTTACATTAATTGCATTTACATTTGAAAAAATAAATCGAGGAAAACATTTCTTGAATTTGGTATAGAATTAATTTGAAAGAATTGTGGAATATAAAACAATAACCTAAAGTTTGTGTGGAAGGGCAAGGGTTTGTAGGAGATATTACATAATTTGAATTGACTGACCAGCAATCAGAGGGTAAATATAGTAGAATAATGTCAGCTTTGGCCGTTAAGTCAGAGAGAGAGAGAGCTCTGCGAAATATTAGTAGTAGCGACAGCAGCATTCTCAAGGTTTGTTATTCTAGCATTAAGAGATTTAATTGCATCCTTTAGATCCTTCAACTGAATATAGGCAAAACTTCATTCTTAAATAACATACGAATGGTATCAATGAGTGTTGTATCCGATGTAGTCCCGTGCGGTCTTGCAGGAGATGATACATCGCGCTGTTCATCAATGTTCATTGGTGCATGTGCTGCATGAATACCGTCGTCCAGTGTATTCGTGCATTGATGACAAACCCATTTAGATTTACTACTAAGTAAGAAGGTAATTTCACTATCACATAAACGTGAGCAGCGAACATGAATGGATCTGTTGCATTCTCCATGACATTTTAAGTAGGGCGTGTTAGGTGTTATTTCCTGATCACAAATTATGTATGTTTTATTCTCGGCGAAAAAGAGCCGCTTCAGTCGGTGTGTTAATTCGGTGTGGATTTTTAATTAGCGTCGATCGATGCCTGACACGAGGAACGAGAAACAAATGTAAACATAACCTTAAATTTCGACTAACATTTAGGCAAGTACGTTGCATTATTCTGTAAGCTTAAATTGGTTACAACTTACTTGGAAATAGTTTGTTTGTTGCATCCTAAGCTTATTTCTGGAGTTCTGTAAGTAATATTCTTGATTTAATATGTTTTAAAATTAACTATTGAAATCGCCGTAGAAATACACATATCAAATATTAAATTCGTTTGAAAGGATCAAATGTTTTAAGTGCTGCCACATGTTAAATATAAAACTCACTATGTTTAAGTATATATTTCATTTTAGAGATAAATCCTTAACTAAAACCAAAGTAGAAAAAATAGTATATTATACTTGTTTAATAAGAGGCATTGCGGGGTACTCGTTACATTGGAGCACTCCTCGCTGCGCGAGTCGTGCTCCAATCCCACTCGTGCCACAATGTACTATTATAATTAAGTAAATCTATCACAATCCCTCTTTATAAAATTTTAAGACATTCGCATGAGAACAGTGTTTGTCATTCTGAAAATTGTAATTTTTTAAGTGAATAAAGAATATTAAAACCAATGTTGCATACTTGAAACTTGTACTTTAAATTTATTTTGTTTTGAATGTAAAACCATGTTAAAGAGCATAAAACGCAAACCTGTGTAAAATGGAAAATAGGCTGATGCACCAATACAAAATGTACGCCGAAGAAAAAACTGAACACCTGAAAATTTAATGAATACCTTTTTTTGAATTCTCTGAGTGTACTACAAACGTGGGTAAAAAATAAAAAAGTAAATCAATTTTGTTAGCGACCATTATCGGTTGATTTGATATGGATTGACCCTTAAGATAATAACAAGTCTCGTAAGTCCAGTAAGTTGTCCATTACTAATTGCGGTCCTCCCCACACTACCTTTTCAACCCCCTTTCATTAAAAAATACGTAGACGATTTAATTCTTGCGGTACCCTCTCAATCGGTTCAACTCACTTTAGACACATTTAACACTTTTAACTTACATATTCAATTTACAGTAGAGACTGAGGTCGAGGAGAGCATACCATTCTTGGATACGAGGGTTGTCAGGAGAACTGACAACACGATTATCCTTGACTGGTATCGCAAACCGACGAACTCGGGTCGTTACATAAATTACCACTCGCACTCTCCGTTCAAAGTAAAAATTAACACCTTACTAGGTTTAAAAAACCGCATTACTAAAATATGCCATCACTCCTTCAGAGAAAAGAACATGCATTTACTTTCAGAAATAGCTATTAATAATGGTTTTCCCCGAGCACTTGTTTCTAAAGTACTGTTTAACCGACAGGACCCTATCGTCACTCCACCATCAGTGGAACCTGTACCACCCCCATCCCAACCCCCAGACCGAATATCATACAGAAAGTTGCCTTACGCAGAGGGCCTCACCCCTAAACTCATCAATGTCCTGGGCCACGACAAAGTCAGAATCGCGCAGTCAAATATCAGTACACTTAACAGACGTTTTTTCACAAAACTGAAAGACAAGAATCCCTCAGAAACTATGTCTAACGTCATTTACAACATCCCTTGCCGGGACTGTGATCTCTCTTACATCGGTCAGACATCTCAATGGCTGAAAACACGCCTCACCCAACATAAGAGCGATTACAGACTGGGCAAGAAATCTTGTGCACTTTCCATTCACTGTAACTCTTCTGATCATAACCCTGACTTCACTAACGTTAAAATCTTAGATACCAGTAAGACGTATAAGGGAAGACTGTTTCTTGAAATGTATCACATTCAAAAAAACCGTGATAAATCAATGAATTTTAAATCGGATACAGATCGTTTAAGCAACATTTACTCTTACCTTATTAGTCTGTCTCATAAACAAATTAATGTCAACTCGTCAGTCGATCACTCGCATAATTCATCTATTTAAGCTACTTGTCTTTTTGCTTTTTCAATTTGGATGGTTTCGTATCAGATTTTTCGTCTGTTTTTTATACATTTTTATACATTTGACACACCCCTCCTTTTATTGGAATTGCTCTAACACTTAATTCATTACTTAACTTTTATATTATAATTATCTACGTTTCAACCTAAACACCCCTATTATTATAATATTGCGATGGTTACGCCATTGCCAATATTATAAGTTATTATTGTCGGGTAGTCTCACCCCCTTTTTTCACACTTATAATTATCTACATTCTTACCTTTAAACACCCCTTTTTTATTTTAATATTGCGATGGTTACGCCATTGCCAATATTATAATTTATTATTGTCGGGTTATTACACCCCCTGTTCATTTTGAACCTCGTAACAAGCGCAATCGCGATCACTTTATTAATACACAACACTTTTTTAACACTTACACTTTAATTCATCTATTAATCATTAACCACTACATTTAATTATGATATTGTAATGTTTCACGTCATTACTAATATCATAATCGACTATTGTAAATAGGTTAAATTGGCAGCTTCCCTGTTTTCTTAATACCAATATAGGTCACCCACTGAATTTTTGAATTTACCCGCCACCCGCCATCAGCGGACAGTAAATACGATTGGTACTACCGATCTCCCCACCACTTTTTCAGATATACGTTGGCAACACAACTGCAATTTAACCTATCCCATCTACCATGCAGTCATTGTTCAATAAGATGGCCGACGACGTTTACTCGTGTTTATCGTCCACCATGTGAATTTTTAAATCGTTTTAATCTGTTAACATCCACGTTTTGTGGAAAGTTTTTAATGTGTAACTTGTTCATCGTCCATGGCCACGCTTAGTCCCTTAAGTGCGGTAGTTTATTTTTAATCTTACATGTAAGTAATTAACTCTTCAGCCTTCAGCACATGTGCTCACATAACCTTTCACTTTTTTCTTTCACGCTAATTATACTTTTATTAATTGTAGCGTCACCCTGATGAAGCAAATAAAGATTTGCGAAAGCTCGGTATATGATAAATAGATGACTTATTAACACCCTTTTTGGTCGGATTCCCTGATACGAGGACTTTTCTTCGAAAAAATTTGTTACTATTCCCAACAAGTACGACCGTTACTTCCCTCCAGCATCTATATATATATATATATACCGGGTGACCCAGGGATCTGTAAAAGCCCTGTAACTTGTTTGCTATTTGAGATATCGACTTTTAGTTTTCTTGAAATGGTACCTACACTTATTCTACATATTTTAAAAATATGTATGTTTTTGTACAGGGTGTCCCAATATACATAACGGAACAAAGTTATGTTTTTTTAAATGGAACACCCTATATTTTATACTTTATTTTCAACCCTCTTCAGAAGATGATAAAAATAGTATCAGATAGTATGGGTCTATTATGGACGATTGGCTAGTTATGGGCAAATTTGTGGCAAAAACATGTACACATTAAAAACATTGCAGAAGCGTTCCTAGCAAAGATAGCATCATTATTTATACACTAGAAAATTTCCCACATCATAAAAAATAATACACATCGGCCTTGGTTCTCTTTTAATCATAGTGATATACAGGGTGTCAACATAGGCAAAACAATGGATAACAATTTTTTTTCAAATGGAACACCCTATATAAGTTGCCACCAATCTATGGCATTTTTAATAAGATTCCCAATGATATACAGTTTGTATAACAAAATATTAAGGATTCTTGAGATTTATCAATAAAAACATATTTCTTTTGCCACCTTCCGCTGATTTTTGGATTTTCAGACAAAACTATACATTTTCATGAAAAATTATAAGAGACCAAAGTTGTAGAGCGAAAAATTTCTGATCGATGTGGTTCTTTCAACTTTTAAAATAATGCCTGCATTACCCGCCAGAGCGCGCAAAATCGTGACCGTATATGCATTTTAGCGTTTTCTTTTCAATTTTTTTATTAATAAATTGCACAATACTTTATTTTCCGCACCCTCTAGCGGAAAAACGGGAAATTATAGGGAAATTAAAATGGCCCATATCGATTGAAAATGTTCCGCTCTACAACTCTTAATAGAAGCAATTTTTGCCAAAAATGCATAGTTTTCCCTAAAATGCAAATTGAAAATGTATGTATCAATTTTTGCGTTTTTCAATGGTTTTTTGTATTTTTAGCGAAAACGATGCATTTTGGGCAAAAATTGCTTCTTTTAAGAGTTGTAGAGCGGAATTTTTTCAATCGATGTAGGTCATTTGAATAATTCTATAATTACCCAGTTTTCTGCTAGAGGACGTGGAAAATAAAGTATAGTGCAATTAATTAACAAAAAATTTGAGAAAAACGCTAAAATGCATATACGGTCACGATTTTGGGCACTCTGGCGGGCAATGCACGCATTATTGGAAAAGTCGAAAGACCTATGTCGATTGAAAATTTTCCGCTCTACAACTTTGGTCTCCTATTATTTTTTCAGAAAATGCATAGTTTTGGCTGAAAATCCAAAAATGAGCAGGAGGCGGTAAAAGAAAAATGTTTTTATAGATAAATCTCAAGAATCCTTAATATTTCATTATACAAATTGTACATCATTGGAAAGCTTATTAAAAATTCCATGCACTGGTGGCAAGATATATAGGGAGTTCCATTTGAAAAAAAATAGTTATTCAATATTTTGTGTATGTTGACACCCTGTATAGCAGTATCAACAAAAAAGAACCAAAGCCGATTTGTATTATTCTTCATGATGTGGAAAATTCTTCAGTGTATAAAAAATGACGATAGCTTTGCTAGGAGCACTTCTGCAATTTTTGCAATGTGTCCTTGTTTTTGCCACAAATTTGCCCATAACTAACCAATCGTCCATAATAGACCTATACTATCTTATACTATTTTTATTAGCTTATTAAGAGGGTTGAAAATAAAGTATAATATATAGGGTGTTCCATTTAAAAAAACATAACTTTGGTCTGTTTTGTATATTGGGACACCCTGTACAAAAACATACATATTTTAAAAATATGTAGAATAAGTGTGGGTACCAGTTCAAGAAAACTCAAAGTCGATATCTCAAATAGCAAATACGTTATGGGGCTTTTACAGAACCCTGGGTCATATATATATATATATATATATATATATATATATATATATATATATATAACCGAATTTAAGTAACGGGTGTGCGGCTTGGGTCTGGTAGGAAAACTCTTGTTATTTACTGCCAATGTTTCGCCGTTTATTTACAGCTTCATCAGGGCTCTAAGTGAAACGATCAACACGTGGTATTAGTTAACATAACCTACAATATTTATGTTATACTTACTAAATAGTGAGTTTTTAGTAAAACTAGCAACCGTGAATATTGGAAACATCTTTAAAAAGTTACATAGAAACACAAGGGACAATGATGGATGATGAAAACATTACGCGTGAACAGATTAAAAAACTTGATTAATTAACATGGTAATTGAACCAAGATGGACGCCATATCAGAGATGGAATGTCGGTTTCGGAGAGCCGAAGGAGTTGAATATAGCAACGGAAAAATCGACGTGTCAACGTGCAGCCAACGTCGATGCAGCTACTCCAAAACCGGTACTCCACTCAACAGGGCAACCAACTAGGGAATTTAACAGTAAATTAATTGGTTATACGGAAGCGACATTTCGCAACCGGTGGAGCGAGTTAAAACTAATTTATTTGTCTATTGAATTTCAATCTATGGAAAAGTGTTGAGAGAAAGAACTCTGTAATGGCTGAGAATAACAAAGAGTAACCTTATTTCTTTTTTAAAGAGCCGAACATGCTGACTATTAATTATTGGATAATAATATGATATTAAATCAACAGAAAATTAATCTGTAACATTATATGTAAAAGAATTATTAAGGAAAATCATTTAAGCAAATTATTTAAGAAAATCATTTAAAAATTATTTAAGAAAATTATTTAGAAAAAAGAAATTAAATTGAGTGCAGAGCAAGGGTTAAAAAATTAATTGTAATATGATAATGTTATATAAAATGAATTTTGAGAGGTTGGGCCGAAATTGAATTTTGGGAGAATTTGTGAAAATGAGAAACGGTAACAATGGAAACTAGTCAGAATCATCCAAGCGTAGCGGCAAGTACTTTTTGCACCTAAGGAGGTACGAGTAAATGGTGCTCAGCCCAATTATAAAAGCAGACTTTTCCTTGAAATGTCTGAGATAGTTAACACCGAAAGTGTCATGAATTTCAAAACAGACACTGATGGGCTGAGCACCATTTACTCGTACCTCCTTAGGTGCAAAAAGTACTTGCCGCTACGCTTGGATGATTCTGACTAGTTTCCATTGTTACCGTTTCTCATTTTCACAAATTCTCCCAAAATTCAATTTCGGCCCAACCTCTCAAAATTCATTTTATATAACATTATCATATTACAATTAATTTTTTAACCCTTGCTCTGCACTCAATTTAATTTCTTTTTCTAAATGATTTTCTTAAATAATTTTTAAATGATTTTCTTAAATAATTTGCTTAAATGATTTTCCTTAATAATTCTTTTACATATAATGTTACAGATTAATTTTCTGTTGATTTAATATCATATTATTATCCAATAATTAATAGTCAGCATGTTCGGCTCTTTAAAAAAGAAATAAGGTTACTCTTTGTTATTCTCAGCCATTACAGAGTTCTTTCTCTCAACACTTTTCCATAGATTGAAATTCAATAGACAAATAAATTAGTTTTAACTCGCTCCACCGGTTGCGAAATGTCGCTTCCGTATAACCAATTAATTTACTGTTAAATTCCCTAGTTGGTTGCCCTGTTGAGTGGAGTACCGGTTTTGGAGTAGCTGCATCGACGTTGGCTGCACGTTGACACGTCGATTTTTCCGTTGCTATATTCAACTCCTTCGGCTCTCCGAAACCGACATTCCATCTCTGATATGGCGTCCATCTTGGTTCAATTACCATGTTAATTAATCAAGTTTTTTAATCTGTTCACGCGTAATGTTTTCATCATCCATCATTGTCCCTTTTGTTTCTATGTAACTTTTTAAAGATGTTTCCAATATTCACGGTTGCTAGTTTTACTAAAAACTCACTATTTAGTAAGTATAACATAAATATTGTAGGTTATGTTAACTAATACCACGTGTTGATCGTTTCACTTAGAGCCCTGATGAAGCTGTAAATAAACGGCGAAATATTGGCAGTAAATAACAAGAGTTTTCCTACCAGACCCAAGCCGCACACCCGTTACTTAAATTCGGTTATATATATATATATATATTCCACCTAATACCAGTGTTGATGAATATAGTGAGTTTTTCGAATTTATTGAAACCAAATTATGTACCGACAACTTATTGCTTTTTGGAGATTTCAACTGTCCTGAATATGTTAAATTTATTACAAATGGCGAATTGCCGAATAACATCCTTCCATTAAATAATTTTACTAGTTACACTGCCCTCCTACAACGTAACCAAGTTTTAAACAAAAACAATAGATTATTAGATCTAGTATTAACATCACCATCAATTGCCACTAATGTTGAGCATGCATCTGATGCAGCAGTAGCGGAAGACCCACACCACCCAGCCCTGAATGTAACCATAAATCTCCCGAACAATGCACCCATTTCTAGATTTCGAGGTGATACCATTCATCGCTATAATTTTAAGAAAGCCAATTTAAACTCCCTTTATAATGAAATTTGTAATGTTGATTGGAACTCAATATTTAAACCAAACGCTTCAATAGACGATATTTGTGATAACTTCTATAAATTATTATATTCTGTCATTGAAAAGCATGTTCCTAAGTATAAAATATCTAGAAAATATTATCCACATTGGTTTAATGCTGCGCTAATAAGGCTCTTAAAAGTGAAAGAGCATCAAAGGTCTTTATCTAAAAGATTTCCCACAATTTCTAATAAATTGCGATTAAGTGAACTGCAAAAAAAGTTCAAACACATGTCTAGAAATGCATACAGTACGTTCATCACAAGGTCTGAGAGTGAGATTTCCAGTGAACCATCGAACTTTTGAACGTTCATTAATAAAAAACGAAAATGTTCTAAAATCCCTGCAAAGCACTTTTCGAATAGTTATGGATGTGTCCCAAATTCCAACAACATATCTCAAGATTATGCACATATGGGCGACTTTTACATTTCCGAGGAATTGGTACTGAAAAGTATGAAGCGGATTAAGGGTAATCTTACAATGGGGATGGACCAAATTCCCGGATTTTTAATAAAGGACTGTGCGAGTGTGTTGTGCGGACCGATTGTGCGATTTTTTAACATTATACTTAAAGGCGGCGTATTTCCTGATTGTTGGAAACTTGTTCGTATTGTTCCTGTTTTTAAATCGGGAAATAGATGTGATATCTTAAATTACAGGCCAATTTCACTTCTTAGTAACTTTTCTAAAGTATTTGAGAGTATCCTCTCTGATGAAATTTATGGTCGGGTATCGCATGATTTCTCTACTAATCAGCATGGTTTTATTAAAAAGAGGAGCACTACGACCAATTTAATTAATATAACTCACAAAATAGCTTCGGAATTAGATCAACAAAACCAGATAGATGTTATCTACACAGACATATCAAAAGCATTTGATTGCATGCCTCATAATATTATTATAGATTACCTAAATAAATATAACATCAATGGCAATATAATTTCTGTCATAAAGTCTTATTTATTTAATCGACAACAAATTGTTGAAGTGGATGGCTGTCAATCTTTGCCCTATCTTGCGCAAGTGTCGTACCCCAAGGGTCTAACCTTGGGCCCTTACTTTTCACAATCTTTATTAATACCGTTAAAGAAATTCTTGAATGTGAGTTCTTAATGTATGCGGACGACATTAAACTGTATAAAACAATTTCTTCATTATCTGATTATATCCATCTACAAAATAATATTAATAGATTATATTTATGGTGTCAACAACACGGTCTTAAGATCAATACTAAAAAATGTAATGTACTATCCTTTAATCGCAAGTTAAATCCTGTAGTGTTTGATTACACAATCAATAGTATAACAGTTAGTAGGGTCTCAGAAATAACTGATCTGGGTGTTATTTTTGATCAACGACTAACTTTTGTACCTTATTTAAATAATACTGTTCAATCGTCATTGAAAATGCTGGGTTTTATTATACGTAGTTGCAAGAAATTTAAGAATGTTCCAACTATAATTACTTTGTTTAATTCTTTTATTCTCAGTAAACTTAACTATTGTGCACCTGTCTGGAGTCCAAGTTATGCAGTACATATTAATACTCTTGAGAGAGTTCAGAAAAAATTTCTTAAGTATTTATATTATTTTAAGTGTGGGGTATATCCACCATACTCTATTAATTATGATATGCTACTTAGTGAATTTTCAATGCCTTCTATGTTACAACGGCACAGATAAATTTTCACCTTAACGCTATATAAACATATCCATTATTACGTCGACAATTCATTTTTTCTCAAATTTCTACTTTTTAATGTTCCAAAATTTTTTACATGCCACTCATTAACTTTTTATTACAATAAACCTAACACTTTACATTTTTCCAAATCTCCGTTATATCATATGTTAAATATTTATCACAGTTTTCAATGTTTTGTTGACATATTTTGTACGAATTTTCCCGCGTTTTCTATAGATTTAAAAAACGCTATAAATTTATATTGTTGAATCGCAGTTTTATTTTTTGTTTGTTTTACTTTATGTATGTGCTTATATATGTATGTATATATGTTTATATATATATATGCATATATTTCAATTCTGTTTATTTAAATGTAATAATGTTTATTTTACTGTACCGTATATTTTGTTCTACTGTGTAAGAAATGCTAATGCTAATATCATAGATTGTATTATGTATTTAATTTTAATGTTTCCCTATAATTGGATGTTTTCCGCTGGGATATAAATAAATAAATAAATAAATAAATAAATAAATAAACATATTGTGAAAAGTAACTGGCAGTGTTGTAAAACGCTTTCAATTGTGTTTGGCCAATAACGGTCAACATTTTGAGCATTTTTTATAATTTATTGTTATTTTACTACTTGGTTGTATTACCTCTTTTTGTTTTGTTACATTTGCTTTAAAAATAATTTAAAAAATTAAAATTAAAATTTAAACAATTAATATTTTCATTATTTTTTATTTTGACATAGGTTGTTGTACATCGTTGAAAAGAGAAAAAAAAAAGTCTATTTATGCGTGTAAAAATCAAATATGGCGGCCATTTGAAATAAGAAAGTTGGTATTAATATCTCGGAAACCGCCATCTTGAATTTTATTTTGACTTGATTTCTATATTTGCCTAATTAAACCAAGTAACTTTTATTTAAAACTTTTTTTCGCATCCTTAATAATTATTGAGATATTTGATTTTTTTGAAAATCGCGATTTTCAGTTTTTTTTTTTAATATTTTCTAAACTGCTCGGAATTTTGAAAATTTCTCAACATAATCTGAATCAGCATAGAAAACTGCACAACATTGCCCATTTAACCAGATCTCTACCTTTAAGAATAAGAAAGATACCCATGCAATCCTACTCTATTTAGGACACCCTGTATATATTATATTTTGCACAGGTGCCGAGGAATAGCCTCCCAATCACGCGACTTCAGCCAATTTGGACATCAAAATGTATGCCTCATTTTTCTGTTTTCTTAAAATTTAGTTCACTATACTTTTGTAGCAAGAAATCTCACGAATAACCTCACGTTTTTAATTTTCCGTTTTTTTTATATATTGTACAGATTCCGAGAAATAGCTGTCCAATCATGCGAGTTCTGCCAATTTCGACATCTAAAATTTTCGCCTCATTTTTTTGAGTTACAAAAGTATGGTGAATATACTTTTGTAGCAATAAACCTCATGACTAACCTGCTGTTTTCCTTTTGTTGATTTTTTGAAGGTGTCGAGCTAGCGAGTTCGGGTGCATCATTTCTTCTCGAACGGGCCGAAAGAAAACAATCATTAGACGTGTGACTTGTGTGTAAACTACGAGCATCTGGTTACTGGAACGTTGTTGTCTTTCGGCGAACTGGGGTGCAATATGGGTATGCAGTTTCATTTCTTGAACAGTCAACTTGATGAATTCCCAGAAAGCTTTGGGGCTCTACGTGACGAACAAGTTGAACGCTTCCTCCAGGACCTAATGATCACGGAAGAGCTCTATCAAGGGCGATGGGCTAGGAATATAATGGCGGACTACTGCTACTAGAGTATCAAACGTGATTGCTCTGAGCAAGTGCACCAACGCAAGAGCTACAACCGCAAATTTTTGCCGGAATAGAACATAGCTGAACTGATAGGTATTATCCTTCATTCTTGACTCATGATTATATTTCTACGCTCATATGTGATTTATATCTTGTTATGCATGTAATATGTATAATAAATTTGCAAATTTTGAAAAATGTACATTGTTGAATTGCATAAAAACGGTAGTTTAGGGAGAACAAAACAATTCAGCACACGCAAATTACGTTAGAACAAGTTCATCTATCAATGCAACAGAAAAATTGTTGCCCAGTGTAATTAATAAAATAATAATAATAATAATAATAATAATAGCTTTATTTCTCCACTATCACATAAACTATAACAAAAAACTAATAATTATATTATATAATACAAATTAAACAAAATAAAAAGTAATGCGGGGAGAAACCACATGGCGCCAATTCAAATTAGTAGAAACTACCCTTGTTCTTCAATTGGAACCATAAAATAACACCTATAAAATGTAAATTAGATGATATGCCTATAACTACTTAAAACTAGGGTTAAATGAACGGTGCATTGAAAAAATATATATAACATACTTTACGCATAGTGAGAATTTATGATGTATTTGTACGAAAATTATAAAACTTGAAATGAGAATGATGACGATTCATAGATTTTGCGAGTCAAGTAAGAGTTTGCATACATTTTTGAATTTGTGGATACTATAACATTTGTAATTGTTAGGTATATCGTTATAAATGTGGTAAGCCTGGAAGGTAAACGAGCGTTCAAACCGTGCAGTTTTGTGATAAGGCGGACTTAGGAGTCCTTTAGATCTCAAGTTTAGGCTATGTATATTTGTTCTGAATTTTATCTTATTATACAAGTGAGCTGGTTATTTATGTAATATTATTTTATGGCATAGAGTCGCAAACTGTAATTTCCACCTATTACGCATGTTTAACCATTTTAGATCAACTAATTTATGAGAAAAATGATCATACTTTCTTATACCGAAGATTAAACGCAAACAACTATTTTGAACTCTTTGAATTCTTCGGGCTGTATCTTCAGTAATAGATGGACCGTACATCTCACAACGGTAAGAAAAATGAGATAAAACAAGAGAATTGCATAACATAGACTTAGTGTTAATAGATAAATAATTTCTATGTGGGTAAATTAGTTTTAAGTTTGCGAAACTTTTTCTTATGTAACTATTAACCTGAGTAGAATATCTAAAGGTATTATCAAGCATCGGGCCTAGATTTTTTGCTTCTTTTAATATTGGAATGGGCATAGAGTTTACTGAAATGACAATTTGATTCGACAAATAATTTATATTCTTCTTGTTCCCAAAAAAGACAACTATGGACTTATTCGGATTTATAGTTAAACAATGCTTATTTGATATTTTATACATATTATCTAAATCCGTATTAATATTTGCAATTACAGATGCATGGTCTTCCAATGTAAATGTGTGTAATACTTGTGAACCGTCCGCGAACATTTTTAATGTACAAGTTTTGACTTGCTTATTAAAGTTTGAAGTGTATATTAGAAAAAGTAACGGACCTAGTATGGAACCTTGTGGAATACCTTTAGTAATATATTTTGCTGCTGATATTTTGTTACAAACTTTAACACTTTGAGTTCTATTTAGTAGGTAACTTTAAAAAAAAAATGAGGCAGATGAAGGAGCCAGGCCTATACTTTCTAGAATTGCCAATAGAATAGAATGATTGATCGTATCGAAAGCTTTGCTATAGTCTAGCAAGGTTAGGACTGCAATTTTGTTTACATCGATGGCGGACAACATTTCGTCCGTAATAAATAGTAATGCCGTTGTATAACGATTGGGCCTGAAACCTGATTGAGTATCGGGTATGATGTCTTTGCCATGAATATACTGTCTTAACTGGATATCTACTACTTTTTCCAAAATTTTTGATAATATAGGTAAGATGCTAACCGGTCTCAAATCTTTATATTCCAGCGGGTTCACAATTTTTGGTAGAGGAACTACTATTGCGTTTTTCCAACTATCCGAAAATGTATTAGTATATAGAGCAGAGTTTATTATATGTGAAATATATGGTAGTAATAAAGGGCAACAATATTTAATAACATCGATATTTAAACTATCATCACCAGATGCTTTACTTTTTATACTCAAAATTATTTTATAAATATCCTCACTGTCAACCTGACTGAATTTAAACTTATCAGTGTTATGCGGCAGTATATTATTTTTATAAAATTGTATCATTTCATCGCAGTTATTATTATTGGCAGCCGGTATAGAGTTTAAAAAATAATCATTTATTTCGTCAGCTTCTTGCATGTGTTTGGGTACTTTAGTATTTACCTTATTATTAATGTTCAAAGATTTGAGCTTGTTCTCAATTTCTTTAGAATTCGCATTATTTAGGGTATACTGGAAATACGCCTGTTTTTCCTGCTTAATCATCAGAGTAACTTGGTTTCGCAAAGATTTGTAATAATTCCACTGGTTAATTAATTTAGATTTTTTGTATTTGTGAAATGCTTTATCTCTTAAGCGCATGGCAAATTTAACATTATCAGTCAGCCATGGGGACCTCCTCTTTGAAAATTTAATATTTTTAATAGGTGCATGAAAGTCAAGTATTTTCATAATATTGTAATTAAAAAAAACTATTTTTTGATCAATACTATTCATATGGAAAATTAATTGCCAAGGTATACGGTTTAAGTCTTCTTGAAAAGTTTCTAATTCAAAATTTTTGAAGTTACGTATTGACTTGTAAATAGGAATATTATTCGATTCAGTTTCTAATTGGCAATAGATTAGCTCGTGATCGGCGAATTTGTGACCACCTACACCTGATCCTGTAATAAAATTAGTATTATTTTAACATCAATCAGTGAGTCTTTATTTTCAGAAATTCGAGTAGGTTCAGTTATAATTTGTTGGAAACCAATAGCATCAAGCATTGAATTAAAATAATAAGTATCAGGCTGTGTTGGTTTTACTAAATTTATATTTATATCACCTAGACAGCATATTTTATTAGCGTTGGTGAAAGTAGAAACCAAAGTTTGCTCTAACTCGTCACAAAATAACTTATAATTTAAAGATGGAGACCTATAAATACAACCGAATGCAATTGTGTCTTTATTTGTTTTTGCTAGTACCCATAACTGTTCGATATTATTATTAGTGTCAATTAATGTGCATTTAAAAGTATTTTTAATGTATATACAAACTCCGCCCGCTCTGCTTTCACGATCATTACGAAATAAAGTATACCCTCTTACACTAATAATATCGCTATACACACTATTACAAAGCCACGTTTCACTTATAGCTAATACATCATAAACATTCGCGCTCAAAAATGTCTTCAGTTCGTTGATTTTCGGCACTAAAGACCTTATGAGCTATTTTAAGACATTTTATCATATATAAATTCTGATAAATATATTGATGTCTCAAGGGTATATACTCGCAAATACACTATAAAAATTAAGAAAAAAAAAACAAAAAATAGAAGATGAAAATTAAATCAATGGCATATAAAAGTAAAGGTAAATTAATTGCACTTACGGCTGTGATATATAAACTAATTGTCATTTAAATCATCTAGTACACGAATATGTCTTATGGATTGATTGCAATTCTTTGCAAACACTCTACACTCACTAGTCCATACATTCTTTGAGCCATATTTCTTCACAGCTGCCTGAAGAAGTTGCAGTCTAGTTGCAGTTAGGTCTTCTCGGATCACAATTTTTGATCCTTTTAACCGTCTTTTGTTGTTGTAAATTAAATTTTTGGATCTTCTGCTGGTGAATTTTACTATTATTGGACGTGAAATTCCCTCTTTTCCTTTCAATCTGTGACTGTAGTTGATATGTTCCGATGAAATCTTGATTTTCAGTGTATCCTTACATAAGTCGCTTATGAGTTTATCTGTATCTTCGTTCTTCGTTTCCGGTACTCCAAATATTCTAAGACTGCTCCTTCTAGAATACTGTTCACTCTCATCCTTATATTTTTGCAACTCTTCTTTCGTCTGTGCTAATTTGTTTTCGAGTGATTCTACCTTAGGCTTATATTGCTTGAGCTGGATTTTAAATTCGTCGGCAATACATTCACGAATTATTTTGACTAAATTATCAAGGAGTGTTGTTGAACTAATTACCTTTTCTACCACTTTCTTAATGATGGCATCTTCATCAATGGAAGAACGAGTCTTAGGGGCAGCCGACATGATTGTATTAGATATTGTTATTAATTAATATTGGCCATAACGTGCAGACACGTCTACTCGCTAGCACAGCGTATTTATATCGCTTCTCCTATCTAGATATAAATTGGGAGTGTGCCCGTGCCCGTGCCCGTGCCCGTACCCGTTCCCGAGCCCGAGACCGTGCCTGTGCCCGAGCCTGTGCCTGTGCCCGAGCCTATGCCTATGCCCGAGCCTGTGCCCGAGCCTGTGCCTGTGCCCGAGCCTGTGCCTGTGCCCGAGCCTGTGCCTGCGCCCGAGCCTGTGCCTGCGCCCGAGCCTGTGCCTGTGCCTGTGCCCGAGCCTGTGCATGCGCCCGAGCCTGTGCCTGCGCCCGAGCCTGTGCCTGTGCCCGAGTCTGTGCCTGTGCCCGAGCCTCTGCCTGTGCCAGTGCCTGTGCCAGTGCCCGAGCCTGTGCCTGTGCCTGTGCCTGTGCCCGAGCCTGTGCCTGTGCCCAAGCCTGCGCCTGTGCCCGAGCCTGTGCCTGTGCCCGAGCCTCTGCCTGTTCCAGTGCCTGTGCCAGTGCCCGAGTCTTTGCCCGAGCCTGTGCCTGTGCCCGAGCCTCTGCCTGTTCCAGTGCCTGTGCCAGTGCCCGAGTCTTTGCCTGTGCCCGAGCCTCTGCCTGTTCCAGTGCCTGTGCCAGTGCCCGAGTCTTTGCCTGTGCCCGAGCCTGTGCCTGTGCCAGTGCCTGTGCCTGTGCCCGAGCCTGTGCCTGTGCCCGAGCCTGTGGCTGTGCCTGTGCCTGTCCCATTTACGGACGCGGCTGGAGTTTCACCGCCGAGCGAGCTTGCGAGCGAGGCTGTAAATTCAGCCAAGTCAGGAAATCTGCTTTATTGCGGAGTTAAACACATAATTTTTTCGCGGATTGTTCAGGAGAGATTAATAATAACTTGCAATGAGATAATTTTCAATATATTTAATTCTTTCAACATATCGCAGGTAGCTTTTTAAAAATTTCGCAGGTACCCTAGTATAACAAAAATTGATATTTATAATAGATATTATGGTGTCCGCATTTTGACGGTGTGTGTGGTGTAATCATTTATAATCATAATGATCATGATTTCGCAAGTGACATGCAATGAATATTTAAATCGAACGGACCGTATAATTATTTCGAGTAAAACTCTTCAATTCATTTCAGTACCAATATGGTTGATAGTGGAAGCCATTACTTTGTGATTCAGGAACTTTTGCAATAAAATGCTTTTTGTTGGTATCACACACATTTCTGTACGATTAAAGATATTAAAGTCATTATGTTTATATTATTCTTCAACGATTAAATTTAAAAAAAAAACTTACATGATACGTAACCTCCAAATTTAATTAATTTATTAAACAGTAACTACAATTAATATTTAGAAAACGCATTCAAATTGAGTAAAAGTACATAACTACACCGGTGTTTGTGTCTGGACGTTATTGTAAAAAGGACAAAATTTTATTAATAATAAGCGAAAGTTATGTGACTGAATAAATTGATAAGATAAGCTTATCGGACCAAATTACTGGAAAACCAAAGAAAACACTTGAATAGATAAGAAACCAGTGTCGTTGAAAGCCGCAAGCATATTTGTACTGCATATGGAGACAAATTTTTGCTACCTGTCACATGTGCCACATTTTTGCACCAAAGGCGGTTATTTGGGTTATTTGAATCAGAGCTCTGCAGAAGCGGGTTTTCGAATGCCCGGCTCGGCCCGGCCCGACAGTGAAAATTTAAAACCCGGCCCGGCCCGGAGCTGAATATTCAAAGCCCGGCCCGGCGGATTGAAGTACCGGGTGTCCACAAAGGATATGGGGTATTTGTAAATTCAATAAAAGAAAAAATACAATTCAGAAAAGATGTTTTTTTTATTTCAAATTTTAGATAAAGTTTGTGCGAAAGATTATTTGGTCTAAATGTTGACCCTCGCGCTGCTGGCACTGCTCTAATCGAAAACGGAAATTTTCCACTACGCGTCTACACATCTCTCTGGGAACGGTGGCCATTTAGGTGCGAATGTTGTTCTTCAATTGGAGTAATTTTCGTGGTTTGTTTTGATAAACCTTCTCTTTAAGGTATCACCATAAGAAATAATCCAGGGGTGTAAGGTCGGGGCTTCTCGGAGGCCAGTTGATGGTGCCTCGACGAGAGATGATTTTTTCTGGGAAAAGTTGATTGGCAACCTGAAGTGATTGGTTGGAGGTGTGGAAAGTGACCCCATCTTGTTGAAACCATGTTTCCACATTGAAACCTTCAAATACCTGCAGTTGTGGAACCAAGAAGTTCCCTAACATGTTGCAATACCGCTCACTGTTTACGGTAAGTGGTCGTCCACGCCGGTCTTCAAAAAAAGTAAGGCCCAATGATGCCGTCACCAGACATGGTAGCCCACATAATAACTTTTGGGCTATGTAGTGGTTGTTTAAATTTCTACCTTGGATTTTCGTTGCCCCAGTAGTGGCTGTTCTGCTTATTGACGTGTACATTTAGGTGAAAGTTTGCTTCATCACTAAACAGAATGTTTTGAAACATTGGGAAATGTTAAATCATTTCATTTGCAAAATTCAATCGGAGAGGATAGTCGGTAACGTTTAGTTTTGAACCATCTGAATTTTGTAGGCTTTAAGGTGTAAATCTAACTTCATAATCTTGTGCAGCGACGATTTTCTAACGTTGAGCTCTTGACTGCGTTTCCAAACTCATTGAGACAGATTTTCACGTACTGAAACTCAAACTTCTTCAATTGTTTGCTGGCTTCGAACAGAGCGCGGGCGACCTTGATTCTGAATTTTGATATAACCACTGAGCTGTAACTATGGAATCACCATTGCGATAATAGGCGCATATGCAAAAAGCATGATGGTTTCTAGGGTAAACTTCCATGGCTAATAAATCTCCAAAGCGTAGTGCATCAAAGTATCCTTACCGCGCCCCTCCAAATCGCGCAGTTACTGAACATGCGCAGATACAAATACCCCATAATCTTTATGGACACCTTGTATAAGGTATACAAGGTGTCTAAAAAAGACCACCAAAATGATGTGGTGTATTCCGGAGATAAAAGAAAAAGCAAATTAACTAAATTCATCTATATGAAAAATTACAAACTTTCCAAGATACAGCAAGTCAAAGTTTAGGATTTTTTATTTATTGAAATAATATTGAGTGATATTGCCTTAGTTACGAAATGTCATAACACACTTATATTTCCCTAGGGAAATATGAAGTGCTCATATTTCCCTAGGAAAATATAGACATCAAACAATTGTCATTAGGAGCTTCTCGCAAGAATTGTTTTAATTGCTCTTGGGACAACACCTCCGATTTCTTAGGAAGGTATCCTTTATGGATTTTACAGCTTTGGATTTTACGGGAACCTAACATTCACGGTCTTTCGTCGCTTGCGTTAACACATAGTTTGACATTTCACCAATTTATGAAACAACGCAAATACCAAAACAAGTCAACCATGATATTTACAAACAAGGCCCTTAGCAACGTTACCAATCCAATAAATTCAAAAATGTACAATCCAATATTTTCCCATTTACAGAACAATATTCTTTCAATCAGAAAAAAACCATTGATTACAACACGGGAAATATGAATACATTTCCCTTGGTTGTCTAACTAGTCAACCTCGGGCAATATATTATTCATATTTCCCTAGTTGTAATAATAGCTATAATCTATATCTCGAAAATGAGAAATAAGAATGATTTGTTTTTTTCTTTTCTGACAACTATATATGTTGTACTACATTGTTTAAAAATTTCAAGAAATTTCTTCAAGTAGAAAGGTGCTCCAGAGGACATGCTGTTTACATTATTACATAGAACCTTTTTGTTCTTCACATTTTTTACTATTTAATATTTTTTTCAATGCAACTCATCACTTTTAAAGAATTTATAACTCTTCAAGTTTTTTTGTTTACGCCTTATTTTTAACAAAAATAAATAAAAAAGAACTTATTGTTTTAACACGAAAAGTTGTGTTAAAAAATGAAATAATCTAAGTAGGCGGGTGTCAATTCATTGAAAACGTGTGTCAGTACATTCATAACATTCAATTTAAGTAAAACTTATATAATGTGTACTGTGATCCGTGTGTGCCATCGAAGCTAGATCGCGTCGTCAACCGCGGCGGACAACTGCTTATTTTACACCAGCACTCAACGTGTTAAGATGAACGTTTACACTCATGAAGAGTATGCTGACATGCATGCAGTTTACGGTTTCTGCGAAGGAAACACTCGCCAATGTGCATCCTTTTCGGACGACATTTCATGCAGTTGACCAAAGATTGAGAGAGCATGGATTTTCTGGGCCCAATAAAAGAAATGCCGGACGTCCCCGCCTATACGAGACACTAGAAGCGGAAGAAGCTATTTTCGATGATATCGACGAGGATCCATCATTAAGTTGCAGGCGTCTAGGGGAACAACTTAATGTTTCGAAAGACCTTTTGAACATAACGCTGAAAGAACAGGGCATCTACCCATTCCATGTAAAAAAAAGTGCAAGAACTAATGCCACATGATTTACAGCCCCGTTTAATATTTTCGAACAGGATTTTAGAAAATTTCTTACATCACGATAATTTTTTGAAGCACATTCTGTCTACAGATGAGGCTGGATTTACTAGAGGTGGTATTGTGAACTTGCATAATGCGCACGTGTATTCGGACGAAAATCCTCATTGCACCTTAACGACACATTATCAGCGACAATTGCCCTCATTTACTTATTAACCAATGAAATCGAATAATTTTGATGACATGATCCAATGAAATTGTAATTACGGTGCGTAATAGACCACGCTGCATGTTATGCATGGCAATTATTAGCGTCTGGATCACTCTTGCTTGTTGCTTCTAGAAAATCGTGATCCTGCCGCTAATAATTGCCGGCAAAATCATAGGCACTCGTTAGATTACTGTTGACAATTTTCTATAAATGTATGGGCTCGAATTATTGGTGATAAGTCAATCGGGCCGGTGGAATTACCAAATCGTCTGGATGGAAATGCATATTTAAATTTCTTGATAAATCAATTGCCGGATTTATTAGAGGACGTACCTTTGACAATTCTATTAGGAATGTACTACTTACATGATGGCGCGCCTCCCCATTTTCATCGTGGAGTTCGGAATTTTTTAAATAATGAGTTTCCAAATCACCGGGTTGGTCGAGGCGCTGATGCACCCATGAAATGGCCACCGCGTTCTCCTGATTTTAATCCTATGGATTTTTGTTTGTGGGGTCTATTAAAAGTAAAGTGTACTCAAGAACAGTAGACACAAGAGAAGAACTTTGGGGAAGAATTGTCCAAGCTTTTGAAGAGTTTCGCCAAATACCGGGAATATTTCGATCCACAAGAAATTCTCTTTTACGACGTGCAAGATTATGTATAAGAGAGAATGGGGGTCATTTTGAACAATTTTTGCAATTTGTTAAATAATTGATATGTTAAAATAAAAGCAGTTTTTGGATTATAGTTATTTTTAAGACCTTTCTTTCAGGACGAGCGCAATTCAACAATAAACAATACGTTTTTTTTCTTTTTGTTAAAAATAAGGCATAAACAAAAAAACTTTAAGACTTATAAATTCTTTAAAAGTGATCAGTTGCATTGAAAAAAATATTAAATCATAAAAAATGTGAAGAACAAAAAAAGTTCTATGTAATAATGTAAACAGCATGTCCTCTGGAGAACCTTTGTACTTGAATACATTTCTTGAAATTTTTAAACAATGTAGTAGACCATATGTAGTTGTCAGAAAAAAAAACAAATTATTCTCATCTCCCATTTTCGAGATATAGATTAAAATATTTTTCCGTTGCTCGTTGGTTAACGGCTAACTTTAATGTACCCAAATGTATCAAAAATCGTTCATTAATGACCCCTATTAATGCACGGATTTTCATTAATAAACGATTTTTCACTAAGAAACGATTTCTAGGGCCGTGGTGGTCTAGTCCGGGGTCTAGAGGTCCGGCCTCTAGACCCCGCTGGTGCGGGTTCGAGTCCTGTCCGGGCGGTCACTTCTTTTTTACTTTTTTAACACGAAAAATGGCCGTGCGGGTCCCTGGATATATTTAGTCTTTGTCCTCATTTCACTTAAATTAATTATTAATTTCTATACATCGCCTATGGCTGAATGCCCTAGCTGGCTAAGCCAATTCTCGATCATCCTCAATTCCCTAACTCGAATTCCTATCAATTGTATTTGCTAATTACTCATAATTACTGGAAATGTAACTGACAATAGCCACAAAACGATCTATAATTTGTTTCACATGTAAATGCAAAAGTACAGGGTTAGTCAAAATGAATAGGACAATAAGAAAACTATTTTTAGACAAACTACAGCTACGTATGGACAGATAAACTATCAAAGTTTTTTCTCACCTTCACAGATGTTCGATATGGCCGCCCCTTGTGACAAAAATTGTGTCGTTTTGAATAGTCAGCATTTTTCAAAGCCTGCACCATTTGGAATTTATACGGCTTGAATTCCAAACGTTTGCATAACACGCGCCACACAGTTTTTTGCGGAACTTCCAATTCCATGGCTGCACGATTTGTCGACTTCTGGGGACTTCGTTGAAAGGATGCACGAATGGATTCCACAGTTTCTTCGGAGACACGTGGTCGTCCTGTGCTTTTACCCTTGCATAAGCAGCCCGTCTCCTCAAATTGCTTTACCCACCTCGCAATGGAATGTCGATGAGGTGGTTCCTTGGCATACTTGGCTCGAAATTGTCGCTGGACCGTAATTACTGACATTGTTTTAGCAAATGTCATCACACAAAACGCCTTCTCCTTGCCTGATTGCGCCATTTTGAAAACAGCGTCTCCTCGCAGCATTAACGTACATGTGTGTTGCCAAATAAAACTTTGATAGTTTATCTGTCCATACGTAGCTGTAGTTTGGTTACAATAAACATACATTCGTCTAAAAATAGTTTTCTTATTGTCCTATTCATTTTGACTAACCCTGTATATCAATTCTCTGCGTTACAAACAAACTAGCGGCGAACCGCCTTCGATTTTGTTATACAATAATATCAAAGTGCGAAATTTGTAAAACGTGTGTGTCAAGTGAATGTCTGCTACTATGGATAGTGTCGAGTTTAAATTAACACCGCCAAAAGTAGCAATTGCAAATAATGCAACATTAAATTTGCTTCCGGAAAAGAGTACACATTTTTACGAAAAAACTTACGTTGAATTTATTTCCTGGTGCGAGGAGTAACAGGTAAGACTTCATTCGGAATCTGTGCTAATCGCATGTTTTGCCGATATTGCTGCAAAGGGCTTAATAGCAAGATTATTTGTTTGTTTTGTTTGGATTTTCTCTAATCTAATTTCTAACGTTGATCTAAGTTACGATCAACGGAAAAATCTTGTAACCAATTCGTGTGTTATTAACACACTTGTTGGTTAAATAACTATAAAAAATCTTAAACTTTGACTTTCTGTATCTTGGAAAGTATGTAATTTTTCATATAGATGAATTTAGTTAATTTACTTTTTTTGTCTCAGGAATACACCAGATCATTTTGGTGGAGTCTTTTTTAGACACCTTGTATTTCAAAAATACATATAATTCTGTAAAAGGTTTGAAATACAAATACTAGATTGTGGTGAAATAGAATTTTATTAAATTAAATAAATGCTATTTAAAACCGTATAATAACTTACTTAAAATAAATCTCTTTCATTAGTTTATCTAATATTTAAAGGGGAGGTCTTTGGCAGGTCATCTCTATATTTTAATTCAATTAAAATTTAATGCAATGTTGCGATTTAATTTTTAAAGAAAAATCTATATTCAATTTTCCGCACGCTGAATTTTTGCTGCTTTCATTGTGGATATCTTCCGTCGCTGGACGCCCTTCAAGACGTTTAGGACTTGTTACCGCCCCAATCTCCTTACACTCCCTAATTGTATGAAACTCCGTACTTCTGCCCAATCCTAAAAATAATACATGTTAATGATTTGATTTCATATTGCAATAACTTGCGTCACACATGCCTAATGAATCGACAATTTTATGTACGACGGCAGTAGGTTTTAAAGCCTCTTGTATTAGAAATTTATATTAGATAATTTTGGAAACTTTTTCCATAAGCATTAATGCTCTAAAATCCAACCATTTCCGTTTCTTGGGGGACGAAAATGACACCAAACTTGTGCTGGGTATACAGGGTGTTTCAGAGCTCTGGGAACGGTCAATCACGTGCTTATTTGTCAAAATTTTAAAAAATGTTTTATATAAAAGTTGTGCAGAATAGTGATCTGCATGCCCTAAAAATATTTAAATTTATACAGGGTGTCTCATAACAAAGTTACAGACCAAACTTATGTTTTTTTTAAATGGAACACCCTGTATATTTTAGCATTTTTGGATTCCTCGTTACTTGGCGATTAAAACCGAGCCGTTTTTGTGTTATTCAGTTGTTTATACAAAATTTTGAACAAAATTGTTAAAGTACTGCCCTGAAACTAATAAAGATAATTCATTCTAATTTAGTGGTAAAGTTTAGTTGAACTTTAGTTTTCAAAATTACTATATCATCCAAAACATAACTCAGCGTATTATACAGGGTGATAGTTATTCGCAAACTGCACAATTTCTTAATTTTTTAAATGGAACACCCTATATATTTTTTCATAATTTAAAAGTCCATTGAGTAAGCTTTCGTTTCATATAAGGTTTCGTATATCTGAAGTTGATGATTACTCTAATATTTCAAAATTCATTAGTAATTTGCATGTTTTTTATTATTAGTTTTAAAATCTAGTTACCAATCATTTCAAATAAACAAACAAAAAAATACAGGTGACAGTAATTATTATATTAGTCTCAAAAATAGATCGAACCATTTAAGTTGTGATCTTAGTTTATAATTATGAATTTCTCACAAGAAGAATTGGTTGACATGATTTTCATTCTTGGCGAATGTCACAAAAATTGTCTTTTGGCTTCACGAGTGTATGGACAGCGGTATCCCGAGAGGCGGTGTCCACGACAAGGAGCATTTAGAAGAGTGCAAGAGCGATTTGAGACTGCAGGTAAGGTTAATTATTCAAAACCTGTGCAAAGCAAACCTGTAATTAACGAAGATAGCGAATTCCTGGTATTGGCATCAATAGTTGAAAACCCTAAATTAAGTTTATCCGAATTAAATAATCAGTTGGATATTAGTCGGCCCTCAGTGCATAGAATTTTGAAGAAACACAAATTTCACCCTTACCACATCCACTTAGAACAACAGCTTGGAGAAGCAGATTTTCCCGCTAGAACTGCATTCTGTAACTGGGCCCTTAATATTCTGGGAAACAATGAACATTTTTTTGATTTTGTGTTGTTTACTGATGAGGCTTCATTTCACAATAATGGCAAGGTAAACAGACACAACCTTCATTATTATTCGGACCACAATCCTCATTTCACAAGGACAGTAAATAATCAAAATCGATGGAGCCTGAATGTATGGGGTGGTATTCTAGGAACTCGCGTCATAGGACCACACTTCTTTGAAGGCAGCCTGAATGGAGAAATGTTTGAAGAATTTCTTAGGAATCATTTAGATGAGTACCTACTTGACGTACCACGCAACGTAGTAAGAGATATGTGGATCCAGTTGGATGGTGCACCACCACATTTTGCTCGCAGTGTACGACAATTTTTGAATGACCGTTACCCTAATAAGTGGATAGGTCGCGGCGGACCTGTACTATGGCCACCTAGGTCGCCGGACCTCACGAAATTAGATTTTTTTCTATGGGGCTATATCAAGGACATGGTGTTCCGTATACCACCGACTACAGCAGAAGATATGCGAATAACGAATTAGGAATGCTTTTTCTGCAGTAACGCCACAAGTTTTAGTTGCAGTTCACAAATCGTTCGTTGAACGTCTCAGAATTTGTTTAAATCAGAATGGTCGAAATTTTGAAAACATGTTGTAAACTTCTTTAAATTGTTATTTTTCATTTTATATACTTATGTTATTAAATTGTTTTGTTATTTTTCATTTTATATACTTATGTTATTAAATTGTTTTGTTATTTAAGTTGATTTATAAGTTTTTACTATAGTTCTCTATCTGTATTGAAACATAATTGTTTGTATAACTTATTGGCAATAATGCATCCAGATTTTGTTGAAATATGGTAGGATACAAGATTTGAATACATGTCTCAAAAACATAAAATACGATTTTGTAGGCAAACGCAACGCTTATAAACGGATCCTTCTCAACCGAAACATGCAACTTAGAACGAATTGTGAAATATTCGAGTCACTATCAACTTCAGACATACGAAACCTAATATGAAACGAAAGCTTACTTAATAGACTTTCAAATTATGAAAAAATATATAGGGTGTTCCATTTAAAAAAATGAAGAAATTGTGCAGTTTGCGAATGGCTATCCCCCTGTATAATACGCTGAGTAACGTTTTGGATGATATAGTAATTTTGAAGACTAAAGTTCAACTAAACTTTACCACTAAATTAGAATGAATTATCTTTATTAGTTTTAGGGAAGCACTTTAACAATTTTGTTCAAATTTTTGTATAAACAACTGAATAACACAAAAACGGCCCACTTTCAATCCCCACAACCTAGGTCATGTTAATCTCCAAGTAACGAGGAATGCAAAAATATTAAAATATACAGGGTGTTCCATTTAAAAAAAAAACATAAGTTTGGTCTGTAACTTTGTTATGAGACACCCTGTATAACTTTAAATATTTTTAGGGCGTGCAGCTCACTATTCTGCACAACTTTTATATAAAACATTTTTCAAAATTTTGACAAATAAGCACGTGATTGACCGATCCCAGAGCTCTGAAACACCCTGTATATCCATAGTTAAAAATAAAATAATTATTTCCAAGAAAATCGCGGGATGAGACACTATCAACGGGAGAAATAACTGGCTAAAGTCACAAAAACTGAGGCGAAACACGTGGAACCGATGGGACACGACGAACGGTGAGAGATCAGCTGGTCATAACAACGGTCATTACTGTTTTAAGCAATTTGGGCCTGTGTAAAAACGGCGCCCGTTTGGCCAATCACAACAACGTATTTTTGCGGCTATAATTTGATTTAGTCCGCCTGGTTATTAAATGAGGTATAGTACGGATATGAAATCATGTACCTAGTCTAGCATGGGGATGAAGTTAACAGTTAAATCGAAAATCATTTCTTCTAGCTCCTCCTTTAATTCAATACGAGGTCGATATGCTTTTTGGACGAATTTAGAAAATACCTCTTGTGAATCACATTCCTCCACCGTATTCGCACTTTTCGGTAAATCAACTAAGAAACTGTTGCTATTGGGTACTAAAAGCCCGGACACAACAACAAATAGCGGACTATAAGAAGCCCTATTTAAACGTGGAAGTTTACAGATATTAATAGAAGCACTTCTTCAATTCGCCGTTTCTAAAAATGTTCTCTAACACAGAAGCAACTACACTTTACCCCATCATCTACCATAGTATTTAATAATAATAATAATAATACGTTTATTTCCCAATAGATCGTGGAATCTAGTTACAGGGAAAAAAATAATAAAGATATAACATATAAAAATAAAACAAAATAAAAAAAGAACAAAATAAAGCAAATATATAGGGGAAAAAGCAAATATTCACACATAATTAAAGTATAAATCATAGTACTTCACGCAATAGGGAAGAAAACTCTCTGGAACTATTGCCAAAAATATCAAGCGAATGCTGGTTACAGTTATACAATCTTTGCATAATAATTAATGGCGAGTTAAAGTGCGCGCCCGTTCAACATGTGTCATATCTGAATAACGGTGCATGTTTGTAGTTGTATCTAGGTGTATAGAAGTTAACGCATCATATACTTGGATCAATGGATCTTTGCGTGCACGTCACTACCGATAGTCGTCTGGTACAATCAACGCTATGGATTCCACCAGTGGCGTAGTCGAAACAAATTGCGCATCAGACAAATGAACAACAAATTGAAATTAGTCTGAGACCGCGACGTAAACGATTAAAACAACAGTACGAATGAGATGTATACGCAAATATGCCGTTGTAGTGACCGAATACGCAACGCTTGCGTCTGCCGGCCCGGAAGGTAAACAAATCACGTTCATTATGAGCCCAACATTCCTTCATAATTTTGACGTTTTAAACGTCAGTAAATTTCGGTATGCAAGCGAGGAGGGACAGATCTCAACGGAGTTGTTGCGCGAAGCGCAAGCTACACCGTGATCACGGGGGGAGACGGGTCCGGGACAAAGTGCCGAATGCCCAAAGTATCGAATCGAAATTTTGCCCAAAGTGCCGAATTTCATACTACCGACCATGCCCAAAGTGCCGAATCTCATCCGTGACTCGTGCCCAAAGTGCCGAACGACGCTAGGCGACGTCGCATCGTTCGGAAATAAGGCGTTGGACCCGAATGCGAATCGGCAGTTTGGGCATTCGGCACTTTGTCCTCGCACCGACAGTGGAGTATGGACCAAAATGCCGAACGCACACTGGTTCGGCACTTTGGTCATTCGCCAAAATATCCCCGAACGCACCTACGAACAAGGCCCAAAATGCCGAATGCACACCCTCATTTATGTGCGTAATGTGTTAAATTATCAACTAAAAGTTGCCGAAAAAGTGCCCAAAATGGATTTACTAGAATCTCTCGAGGTACACAAAGCAAAACGTAATCCTGGTATTTCCTTACTTAACGAACAAACTGACCTAGTATATTCCTCACTGTTTCTCGCTGTATAAATGTGTGTGTTTTTCGTTTGTTTAAAGTACTTTTAGTTTGATAATGATCAGTACGTGATCGAAACTATAGTCCCTATTAATAAATTGAGTGATATTAACAAAGAAAGTGTTTTATTTATAATTCAAAATGTATCATGAAGTAAACTCCTCAATCAATTAAATATCTGAGAATCTCTAAGTATAAATAATATGTATAAGTAAATACGAACACCTTTTAAAATGTAAATAATAGCAAAATATATCGACAATATATTTCCCTGGGAACAGGGTAGCATTTAAACGGAATAACAAAACAGTGGTTTATATTTAGAGAAAAATTTTATTGCAAATTATGTTGCCACAATTTTGACATATTCCTTAATTGGCTCTCTGTCTATCGGGCACCTGGAATAGTCTACGATTGCATCGTACGCTTCATCTTCTGGGCTTGATCTCAAAGATTTAAATCGTTTATTCTCCTCAGAGCATTTATCACATAGCCCCAAAATGCTTGCAGGGCAACAAAACTGTGGTTGTAGGTGCAGTTTGGCAGATCATGCTTTTATTTACATTTTAAAAAGGTACCAGTAAAATTAACTGCTTGAGTATATGTGGTATTATAAAAAAAAATTCACATTATTTATACTTACAGATTTTCAGATATTTTGTAGCTCAAATAAACAATATTAGTTAATTGCATCTTAACTTTAAGTTATTAAGTCGGACTCATAGAAAAACGTTTTATTAATTTCTCAGAAATTTTATTTTTGCAAAAAAAATCTACAATATTTCAAACCTACAAATCAATCACTGAAGTAAAATGATCTTCCGTATACGTGGTGTTATAAAACATAGTAAAACGTTTTAAGAGTAAACTGATCTTGTTATTAAAGTGATGAAAAAATATTACTTGGAAAAGTTATTTAGAACTCAAAGAGGGTTTAAATTACTGTTAATTGGTTTAAATTGGATTTGTTTAAAATATTGTTATTTCAATCAATCAAATCATTTGAGATTTTGGGCTTTATGCAAATAATTTATCTAAATTATTTGCATAAAGCCCAACACTACTTATTATTAAACTATATTTGGCGTAACTATTATAGTTTCATAATTATTAACCAAAAAGGGAAAACGTTTTCTTTTTCTTTTCTTTGAAAAAGCCCACAGACAGACATCCCCACATCTAATTACAACGCACATTGTAAAATAAAAAATTATGTTACTTTCTCCGATTTAGATGGTATAATAGTTATTTATATTTGTACTTTCAATTGAAATCATATTTTAAATGTACATCAAGTGTTTTGCAAGAACGGATGATATTGACGTTTGAAACATCAAAATTATGAAAGATGAAAATAAAAAATTATACATTAAATTCTAAAAATCTTTACCACCAGTTTACTCAAAAACTAAGGGATTTCGTAAAAAATCATTCTTATAAGTTATTTATTTCGGCAATACCTACAATTATTATTAATATAAATTTTATGTAACGATTATCGTTTTATAATTATAAACCAAAAATAACAAACATTTTCGAACAAAAGATTTTTTTGCTGTCAATATTTGTTTCAATGTTTTTGTAATATTTTCCATATGTAAATAATTATTGGACAAAAAAATAAAAATTCACTTCCGATGCACGAAATTTTGTCAAAAGATTCGGATTGTCAAAAAAGACAAAGTTTCATGTTAATTCCTTTATTCATTTTTAAGATACAGCGCGCACAGACACACACACAGTAAAGGAGAAAGTAATAGTTATTTATTATACGAATGTGAAATGTACGTAATAAGTCCCGCCTGAAAAAGTTTACCACTGAGCTTGAAGAGCGAACGGGTAATTTTCTTAGGGGGGCTAATGAGTAATTCCACATGAGTATAATATAACATTTTATCCAAAATCGTCCGTAATTGCATTAAATATTGAAATAATGTTTATAAAATTTTGACAAGAAATTTTGACGTACGTGGTGTCAATTTGAATTATTTCAAAAATTCTACGAAGGATCCATGTATTCCGTGTGTGAGTTTTTTTCTCACTAGTGAGTAATGAATAACATTACTTCCCTTAAAGGACTGCAGTAATTCGCTTATTTTTATCCAAAATCGGGTGTAATTTTGGATAAAAATCTATTCGTGTCATGTCAAACATGTTTAAAATAAACACGTTTAAAACATTTGTTTAAGAACAAAAAGTTTATTGTTTTTATTTTCAACCCTGGTATTATCTACCTTTTTCGCATCTTATTAAATAATATAAACATTGTTTGATCAATTAATTAAACATTGACGCAGTATAAGGATTCAAAATGTTTTTTTTTTACATTTTTGGACCTTGTATAAAGTTATCAAAACTTTAATTTCGTCCCAAATACGCAGTTCCATATTTAATAATTAGAATTTGGAATGTTGAAATTCCAGCTAATTGGTCCCTTATATTATATGATCGCAATAAGAAATACTTACCACTAATGGCACAAATCCTATTATTACTGCAAAAATCCTCTTATTCTTTGAGGTATGCACAAAGTTATTTACAATTTAACGATCAGTTTTACCAACAAACAGAGGGATTATCAATGGGTAATCCGTTAAGTCCATTGCTCGCTGAAATATCCATGCCATATTTAGAAATCCACAACCGAAAGCAGCATTTATTTAAAAATTGTTTATATTGGTATCGATATGTAGTTGGTATATTGGTCTGCTTCATATGCACCAACAGATTTTTGCAAACTTTTCTAAAATGTATCAACAAAATTCACAAATTCACCTTCGAAGTAGAATAATATTATTCAATAAATATTTTAGATTTAGTCGAACAAGAAATATAAAAGGCATAAATTTAATATTTTTCATAAACCTCACATTGTCACAACCATATATATGCAATCCTTTCATCCTTTGCATTTAAAACCTCAAAAATATGGAACAAATAATTAATTTGAAATATGCAAGTAATTAATTGCAATATTTTATTGAAATCCAAAAATATAATAATGTAGAGGGTGTTCCATTTAAAATTACAAATTTCGTGCTACTTACGGTGGAATCGGAAATGATAAAATGTTAAAAATATGTCACATGAGGAGAACTGATTCAATGGTGTGATGTTTTTTTTTTCAAATTTTCAATACAACGGCAACCCCGTAAACTTTTAATGAACGGTTTAACGAAGACACCCCATATTTGTATATATTCTTCTCTATGTATTTCGTAATCAACATGTTGTATCATATATATTATATTCTGCTTCTAATTTTATATTGTTATTTTTTATATTCTAGAGCGCCGGATCGATGTGCATTCGGCATTTTGGGCCTTGCTCGTAGGTGCGAGCGGAGACGTTCTGGCGAATGACCAAAATGCCGAACCGGCGTGCGTTCGGCATTTTGGTCCTTACTCCTATGTCGGTGTGAAGACAAAGTGCCGAATGTCCAAACTGCCGATTCGCATTCGGGTCTGACGCCTCGTTTACGAACGATGCGACGTCGCTTAGCGTCGTTCGGCACTTTGGGCACGAGTAACGGATGAGATTCGGCACTTTGGGCATGGTCGGTAGTTTGAAATTCGGCACTTTGGGCAAAATTTCGATTCGGCACTTTGGGCATTCGTCACTTTGGGCAGGCCCCGGGGAGACCACTCAGATGTTGCTAAGAATGGCCCACAGAGTGCGCCATATTCGACCGCCTTGGACTTTTCGTCATAAAGACTAACTATAAACTCGGTGTTACGGTGACTGGTGCGCCGCACGTGTCTGCGAGCTTTATTAATTCAAGGCCAACTAATAACCGGAACAGATGTTCCATTGATTCGAAGCATCTCGACGAGGACCTTATCTATAACGTGGCCACTTGTCTAAGATAAGAAGCATGCCCCGGCGTTAGAATGTTTACATTATGGTGTTGTCATGCATACAAACGATTAAGGGGAATCTCCATACCCACGGTTTCGAATGAAAAGTAATACCGGCACATCTCGGACACTATAGGTCATATTAAAAAAAGAAAAATTGCAATGAATTCAGAAAATTCAGGAGCTTGCCGATAGTTTAGTACTTTTTGTAATTTGTTAAATTTTAAAAATACCTAAATAATTACGCATATTTTTGGGCGATAAAGGAGCCGCGCTACGTGATTTATGTGACAGGCTCGCTCCGTTCGTATGAGTCAAGTGCCCTTGCCCTCTCGGCTTTCATAAACAAACACAGCTAGATAATTCAGTAAATGTATTTCAAATAGTTCCGAGCAGTTCTATCCTATAACATTATTTTCATTTCAGTTGACAGAGAGGTATTTGTGCGTAAACACTTTCGGGCGAAATAAATTGTGTAAAAATTCCACAAATAGTTTGATCGAACTCTTCAGAACAATTTGGAACACATTAGAAATATGGAGCACCGCTTCCGTGAAGCCTTTTTTGCAATTTGATTTCAAAAGTACCTAAATAATGAGGCATATTTCTGGGCGATACAGGAGCCGCGCTACGTGATTTATGTGACTGGCTCAGTCTATTCGTGTGAGTCAGGTGCCCTTGCCCTCTCGGCTTTTATAAACAACAGTTAGATAATTTAGCAATGTAATCGTATTATTTATATTATAGCCCAGTGAAATTATGCCATAAAAAGGTGATCGAGTGAAATAAATCCCGGAAATTTGATATTTTTCGGCAAAGTTGTTCGTTGGTGTCTGCTGTAGTACAACATACTAAAAGTTCCAGAAATACCGATTGACAGCATCTAAATTTGGCACAATCTGCAAAAGGCGACTAAAAACAAAATGTGCTCCTCTAGTATCAAATCTACTTTATAAGGAGCCATTTTCAAATGAAGCCACGGTCTACGGACAAATAAATGAAAAAATGGTGATGTGGCCATCATGTTACTTTCTCCGACTTGATGGTATCATAGCCATTTATATTTACGTTTTCATGGATTATTTTCCATTGAAATCATATTTTAAATCTATATCGAGCGTTGTGTAAACTCGGATGAAACTGACGTTTAAAACTTCAAAATGATGAAAGATGGAAAAATTATACTTCAAATTAAAAAACTCAGTTTGCTCAAAAACTAAAAAACAACTTATTCTGTATAAGTTGTTCATTTTAGCATTCTCTACAATTATTATTAACATAAATTTGCTGTAACTATTATCGTTTTATAATTATAAACCAAAAATTAAAAATAATTTTTTTTTCTCGAATAAAAATGATTTTATGAAAAATGTTTTCAAGGAAAAGATGTTCATTTCTTTGTTGTCTTCAATGTTTGTTTAATTGTTTTTGTGATATTTTTAATATTTAAGAAAATATTGGCAAAAAACAAAAAACAGTTAAGGTAAACACCCACTTCAATGTTCAAAGTTTCATATCAATTGTTTAATTATTTTTTGAGATACAGCGCGCACAGCAGACACACACACACACATTGACACAAAAAAAAATCCAGAAATTGTTGAAATGGCATCTAGGGGCCCCAAAACGGATATTTCCGTAAAAAAAATGGAAAAAAAAACATGTCACAATACTTTCTCCAAAATCGATAGAAAAAATAACAACAGCAAAAGCAGCAATCGAAAAAAAAATTCGTTTTGGATACGGATTTGAAATTAAAACGTAATCACAATTATTACTATCAAATCCAGGGCCAGATGCATATTGCAAAAGTCGACTTTTCTCATTTTGTCATATGGACGAAACAAGACCTGTCGATTGAGAGAGTTACCAGAGACGACGACAATTTTTGGGAAACAAAATGATTTCCTTCCGAACTTTGTCTGAACTATAGTGACGCATCTGTGATTTCTTTTGTGACTCTTCCGTATTTATTTTTCTTGTGACCTTTTTAGTGTAAATGTTTTCCGATTGAACATGTTATTATGTCATTTGTGTCCAGTATATTGCACTTTGTGTAAATAACAGCGAAAAGGATTTCGCGCCAATCTGACTTTATCTGCCTCTCAACCCTCTCTCCTTTTGCGTATTGATAACATAAATATCGAATTCCATTGCATTGTACTAAATGAACACGCCTTTTTTAGCATTTTCAAAATTCAGTCACGAAATGAAAATATTGGCACACGTAACATTGACGTTTACTGAAACGGTAATTTTTTTTATGACTCAAATAATGCAACAAACCCACTATTATTATTGTAAAGGTTAAAAATGAGATATGAACATCATGTTATTTTCTGATAAATATTTTCAAACAAAAGATTTCTTTTATTGTCTTTAATATGTGTTTACATGTTTTTGTAATATTTTGCATATTCACAAAAAAACGATAAAAAAAGAAAGGTTAGGTAAACACCCACTTCCGGTGTACGAATTTGTACCAAAAGGTTGTAATTGTCAAGTAAAGCACGTGTTCGATGTTACTTGTTGTTGTAATTTTTGAAATAATTTCACGATCACAATACTTTCCCGTACCTCGTAACGGAGAAAATACAAATTATAATTTTGTCAGAAATAAAATTTCGCCACGAAAATATTTCTTGAAAGTCGATCAGATCAGTATGTGTTCCCGACTGTCGGCTCAGAAACTCGAGTATCGAATTTCTTGTTATGTTTGTTTGTATTATGTAGATAATTTCGAGTACACGTGGACTGGAAAGATGCATGTCGCGGCGTCAATCGCCAATCGGAGACGACGGAGTGCGATAAATTACAAGTTGAAAAATTACGACGACGTTTCATTTATCTATCCTCTTTCTTTGCACATAAAAATGTATTCGGATCGTTTCACGTTTGTGTTTATTTGACTAAGGCAAGAAGTATGTTAACGCCCATTTCACGTTGAATACAAACTCAAGCGGGAGTTTAGCCTATACTTTGTTTCATTATTTTCTTATAAATACTAATTTTTAGGAAAAAAATCTTAAACTTCCGGGAATTTCTTGACTGCACTAAACACGTTTCCGTTTTTTGTTTTCCTCTAGAAACCACAGTTGTCGAGAAAAAACTGTAAAACTTTTACATTATAAGTCCCATATAAAGCGGTGCCATCTACTGAGCCAGAAACACACCAAAGAGGTCTACCGATTCCCCTTAAGCGCCCAATGTTAATTGAATTTCTAAATTTCAATACCGGGTTCATATTCAGAAATAAGAATATTTGATGCTACTTGCCCATTCGTTAATATTTCATATATTTTCTAATGTATTTATTTTAATAGTTATTAAATAGGTTATGCTTTTGAATTTCCTGATTGAATTTTAACTTTCTCCGAGTGGTTTTCTGTTCTGATAAAAGTTATTTATATTTTTGAATAATTGAATAAGAAGTCGATGCCAAAAAATTACAGCATTTTGCAAATAAGTATATTTTATAAACATTTGTTTTATTTGTTTTAATAAACAATTTAAATTAACAATCGTTGTAAAAAATATGAAAACGAACAATTTACAAAAAAAAAAATTCCAAAAATCCATTTTGTCTGAAATATTTTTTCAATTTTTGTGTGTAAATAGGTTTTTCGATTTAAATTTTACCTGAGACATATTTACAATAGTAGTTTAATTAATTCTTCATTCTGTTGTATTAAATGTTACTAATATAAATATAGTAGAAGCCGGTTAAACCGCGAGTTATAATTGACCATTTTTCTGGAGTTGGTCAGTCGATGAAAAACGAATTTCCAAGTCAGGCAATTTGCAGAAATATCAAAATTCATTTTATATCCAGACAAAACATTAGCAGATAAACTTAATTTGGAGAATTTTGAGTGGCTGAATTTGTAAGATATAGAAAAGCAATTAATCTAGTTCTATACCTAAACAAAAATTTGTCGATTTGAGAAAAGACTTAAAAACAATTGAAAATGATCGACGGTTTGACGTTTTTTTAAAAGTATGCAGAGGAGGAAATAATGTGATCCCCGTGAACTTTAGTTGTTTAAAAAACTAGCGATGGCTATTAATTTTTTCTCCTACATAGGCTTGCGAGTCATTAATTTTTAAATGAATGTTATAAAAGACAGATTTATAAATAAAACTAGTTTTACGTGTGTTTTACTAAAAGTGACGAAATATGATCCTGATATAAAGTAATTGTTATCCAATTTACAACAACAAAAATCTAATTTTTTAATACTTATGTTTGTAAGTTTATTTTTATTGAATTTAATGTTTTTTTTTATTTTCATTTTAATTTTTAATATTCTCTGCAAATTTTTGGCACGCGCACATAAAAAGGTTTGCCACCACTGCTTTAATTGATTGTTTGAGTTTTATGAAAATATGAGTTGTATTCTCCACACAGAAAAGTTTTTTTTAATGTAGTTTTTCGTTAAAAAACCGAATGTTCAACAATTAGTTCATGTCACGGTTATCACATAACGCGGGTCAGACATGTATGTGGTAATTAACATGTTAACGAAATTATTTTTCTTGAAATGTCTTTCGACCTGAGGCCTTTTAGCTTTCGTATCACCATATTTTCTTGCTAAATTGATCTATTATCAAGAACTCGATATACGTTCGATATACGTTCACATTTTATCAATTTTCGCTGTTATTTCTCCAGCCGAAGAATAATATGTTTCAAAGTTTTATAGAACTTTTTTTCTGATATTAAACAGTTGAACTTTTAACTTTCCATTTCATATACTTATTTCCAGATTAATGTTAATAATAAACTTACCTCTACGTGTTACCGTTCCTTGTCATGAAAAAAAAGACATACAATTTTCATTGCAACGACCACTTAATCAATGTCCATTATATGCGAGTTGTACAATATACTTTGTCCAGGACAGTATAATACTTTTGTTTTTTTTTTTTTATTAAGAAGTTATATAAATAGGAATAGTATTTATTTTTAACATTAATTTAATACAATACAATATTATTTAGTAATATTAAATGTAATATTTGAACAATTTGATAGATATATTATTCTATTTTTTTTTTGTCTTTGTAAGACTTATTCATTCATTAATTCAGGCTACTTTTCGTCTTTATTTTAATCTATTTCCTGTTGGGTTTTCATTTTTCAATTATATTCTATATTTAATTTTTTTGATTTTATATCTTATATTATAGTATATTACATAACTAGAGTTGTAAGTAGCAAATTACGCGCAAGTGAAAGATATTGCGTACGAGCCGCGTAGAGGCGAGTAACGTAATTTCACGAGCGCGTAATTGCGTTACAACTCGCGTTATGTACTAAACTTTACCTTCGACCTTACATTTATTCGTTTAAACTAAAGACATGTTGAAACCGAATCTTGTCAGGGTGACGTTTAAATTTGTATTAAATTAGCCGGTAAACAATTTTCCATCGAATAGATTTGATTGAACAAATTTAAGGATACGGATCGTTGTACTCACTCTGAAGTGTTAATCTACTAAGATACCATTGCGATGGAAGTACCAATAAGGCATGGCGTGAAGTTTATTGTGTCGGTTATTGTGTTCACCAATAAGTTGTAATCTGACGTTTAAATGTCACTGTCACTTTTGATATTTAAAGACGAACAGACGAATGCAGAAGGACTCGGCACACGTTAATTGTAATTGGCTAATAAGTATATAATATAGCGAGGTACATAAGTGGTCATAGTACATGTTACACATTTATGTACGACATTTAACATTTATATATGCTCTATGTATCCGTAATGGGTCGCTTACGATTGGTGGAAACAGTTCGGTAATTCATCAATTACAAAGTGGGAGTAGGTAAAATATTTTATATTGTATATTTTATATGAACTCTGCTGTCCGTGTGTTATTAATATATACTTTTCTTAAATTATTTATAAATTAATTGTTACTTCAAGCAGAATTGTGTTAATCGGTACGAAAAACTTTTAGTTCAGTCAAAGTACGACGAAGCTACAACCTCCCGCCCGTAGGAAAGTTCTATCCTCCAAATACGGTAGCGCGCGACGGGACATACATGAGGCCCCGTAACGCAGTCAATTTAAATGTTTTGCCTCATTTAAATTTTGGAATGAAATGGTACTGCAGGTGAGGAGCCCAATGTTATCGAATGCAGCGACCAACCAGCCTGGACGCCAGTTCGTTGCACTACTAGACTAAAAATCCACAAAAATCGACACCGAATGGGTAGGCAACAAAACTACCATATACCTCGGAAACCACCAGTGATAAAAAGCAATCAAACTTCTACAGTTTTCATCCGATTGACTTGGGACGCAAATTAATATAATCAGAGTAATTCCATCTACAGTGTGACAAAATGTGAACAATATCCAACATACCGTTTTTTTAATATTGCGAGCGACGCAAAACTTACAACATTATTGCAATTAAAAACAGTTTAATTTAGCCGTTTACATGAACCAATTTTACTCAAATTTTGTCAGAATATGTAATAATATTGTTGTTTTAGCAGGGCAAAATTTCATTATATTTCGTCCTAAATTAAGGCCGACTGATTGCAATAATCTAATTTCTTTGTTATTAAATATTTAAAAAAAATTACTGTCAAAATGGCATTCGCCTGTAAATAGAAGTCATATTACACCAAAAAAAAATTAACTTTTACTTGAATAACGGTTTAAATCACATTAATACATCTCTAAAAAAGCATGGGTACCCTGCCCTTAACCCGGGAACGAAAATATACCCAGCTTTTCGTTCCCATTACCGGAAATTAGTTATTAGTTGTGTATGTCAACACGCGAATCATATCATTTAACTTTTGGTGCCCGTTCTCGGGTTGTTGTGAAGCGGCATTTAGTTTATAAGTAATGGAATCTAAAATGTTCGGCTCATAAAGAATTTGATTTGCTTATCTTCCGGCCAAATGCGGCCCGACAGACCAAGCGTTTCGTATTCCGTCACTAAAGACATATTCGCGTATACATCTCATATTGCTGTTTTAAAGGTAATGGTTTGCGACGCGGGCTATTATACCGGGTGTGGCACTTAAGATGCCTCGGGCCATAGCTCCTTTACGATAAAAGCTATCGAAAAAAATCTAAGAACAAAGTGGTGCATAGTTACCGTCGCTATATTTCAAAAATATTTCTAATCATCAGTGGCGTGCCGTACTCCAGTGGCGTACCAAACTTATGTTTTTTTAAATGGAATGCCCTATTTTTTATTGCAGATTTGGAAAGTGCTCGACGAGTACTTATTTTTTTATCTAACATGTTATACCCTTCACTTTAGCGGTTTCGCTGTTATAACCCTTTCTTTCAAAATTGCGCCCCATTTTTGAGATTTTTTTGTAGAGAAACTAATTGACGCCGGCGCCTAAATTTTGAATTGAGGTACAGGTTAAGACCTCGTGTACCTTCACATAATTTTTTTTCGGGTAATTTATGGAAAAAAAATATTTTTTTATTGATCTTCGCATGTTTTCTCCGAAATTTTTGTTATGCAATGTGTAATTTTTTTTACACCAATGAAAATTTTAGAGTTTTGGCTGTACAACGCCGTAATTTTTTTAGGGGGGTGCCATTTGAAATTTTCGGAAAAAATGACAACATGCGAAGATCAATAAAAAAATATTTTTTTTCCATAAATTACCCGAAAAAAAATTATGTGAAGGTACACGAGGTCTTAACCTGTACCTTAATTCAAAATTTAGGCGCCGGCGTCAATTAGTTTCTCTACAAAAAAATCTCAAAAATGGGGCGCAATTTTGAAAGGAAGGGTTATAACAGCGAAACCGCTAAAGTGAAGGGTATAACATGTTAGATAAAAAAATAAGTACTCGTCGAGCACTTTCCAAATCTGCAATAAAAAATAGGGCATTCCATTTAAAAAAACATAAGTTTGGTACGCCACTGGAGTACGGCACGCCACTGATGATTAGAAATATTTTTGAAATATAGCGACGGTAACTATGCACCACTTTGTTCTTAGATTTTTTTCGATAGCTTTTATCGTAAAGGAGCTATGATCCGAGGCGTCTTAAGTGCCACACCCTGTATAATATGAACACTAAATTATATAGGAACAACTCCACTTATCGGTCCCACCTTCTTGAAATTAAATTTAAAAAATGCAAAATAATATACCTTTTATTCACATTTGTCTACTCTTTAGGTTTGGCGGAAAATAATAATTTCCGATCGTTCGGCGAGATGGCCTTTCGCCGGTTAATGTCACACTTACGAAATTAAAAGACAAATTATTCACTATTGTGTGACATTATTCCAATTTTGTACCAACTCTGGGCAGATAAGCGGAAGCCCCAAATAAAAAATAAAAGTGACCATACACAAGTTAATTTTGAAAGTCCTCTCTGATATTGTTATAGTTGCATTGTAATTGTGATGTTAACACGTCCGCGAATTGTAAAAAAATCAGTGAGCTGCAATTTTTTTATTAGTTTTATTAGTTGTGAAATCCGAAATCTGATTAGACATATTTTATAAGAATAGTCAAAATATATTTTATTTTAGTATGATATTTACTATTATCGTCCTGGATACAAGGCATGAAAACGTACTCATAACTCCGAGGGAGTTATAAGTTATATCTCCCGAGGGAGTTATGAGATATCTCCCGAGAGAGTTATGAGGTCTGCTCGTGATTACCTGACAAGTATGTACAATTTCCAAATTCTCCGCTCAAGATAATGGTTGAAGATAGACAATCTTGCATCTGCTCACGACCAACTTTATAGTGAGACAGGAATTACACTTTTGTCCCAAGTTTGTTTACTATTTTATTCACAACCGTACGTTTGATGTTATAGATATTTATGCATTACGGGAGATATGGAATGTTTTTTCCAGAGGTTGACAGGGTTACAAACCGAGGGCCTCTGGCCAGTCAACCGAGGGTGAAGAACAGGAATGTCTCCCGTGGTGCATACAATAGTTTATGTTTTAGTTAAATATTAGTATTTCATAAAAATATTCAGTATATCGATCTGCAATATGTATTTAGATGATTGCTACGAGCTTGTTTTAAATCAAACCACCTGCATTTCATCAACTGATGTTTATTTAATTTGATTTGAAGTTAATGCTTTAACAACAAATGTACAGTTGTGAATAAAATAGGGAACAAACCTGAGAAAAGTTTAATTCCTGTCTTGCTATAAAGTTGGTCATGAGCAGACGCAGATTGTCCATCTTCAACCATCATCTTGAGCGGAGAATTTGGAAATTGTATATACTATTTGTCAGGTAAACATGAGCAGACCTCATAACTCCCACGGGAGATATCTCATAACTCCCGAGGGAGTTATAAGTACATTTTCAGGCCTTGTAATCATGACAATAATAGTAAATATTATACTACTAAAAAATGAAAGCATTACGTCAAATCAAATCAAATTAAATAATCGTCATTCATGTAATGCAGGCGGCTTGATTTAAAACAGAGTCATAGCAACCATGCAAATACATATTGCAGATCAACATACTGAATATTTTTATGAAGTACTAATATTTAACTAAAAAATAAAGTATTGTATGCACCACGAGAGATATTGGTTGACTTATAAACCTCGGGCCAGAGGCCCTCGGTTTGCCCTGTCAACCTCGAGAGAAAAACATTCCATATCTCCCTTAATAATAATAATAATAGGTTTATTTCCCAACAGAACAAAAAAATATTTCAATTACAGGGAAATTTTACAATTAACAAATAAAAAATAAATAACTCTAATAGAATTAAAAACTAAAAATAATTATAGATAGTTTAGACTTAATTAAACTAAAATTATGAACAGTTCTAAATGAAATTAAAGTGAACAATACAAAATACTATTTTATACATGTGTATACGTTTAACATAACAGGTTGTTGCAAATTGATTAATTACCTAATTAAATAAATAAAATGAACTAAGGAGCAAATATTGCCAACAGTTTGGTTTTAAACATTTTGTATGTATCACTAAATATGTCACACGAATGATGCATAAATATCTATTAACCGTTATATACAATGACTGCTATAGCATCCACGATGTTACAGACCAAATTTTTCAAATAGGATGATGTGAATGCTATAGCAATCACGTCTGCGAACGTGTTAGAGGGGAAATAAACAATTGATATATTTTATTTAAAAAACATACAATAAATCGGGTGTATAAATAGTCGATAATCTACAAGTGGCGGTTATTCTTCTTAAAATTCTGAGTAGAAAATGCCGATGAAAAAATGTTCTCTCATTCCACATATGCCATCAGGAGCCACTTAAAAGGAATATACATTAGGCAACATTGCATTCATGTGCTGTCCTGTTTTTCAATAATCCCATGATTAATTATGTGGGATTAGAGTAGAAGGTAATAGATAGATAGATCGGGGTTTATTTACAGATGTATATACAAGGTAAAACAGATTATAAGTAAATAGTGTTGAGAGAAGTCTATTTTGGAAATCATCTGGATGAGCGAGCTGTCCACGAAAGCTTTGGTGAAGCGACTGGATTGTTGTAGTGGAGTGAAAACCTTCTTGAACTCTGCGCAGGTTTTCCTCAGACCAATAGCGATTGTTGTAAATGTTAAAAACTATCTCTGGTAAACATACTCTCATCATTCCAGACAATACATGTCGTGTATCCACCATCGCCACAAATTCTATTTAAAATGGTGTTGATAACATTCATTCGGTATATCTTATCATTTTCATAGAGCGGCAGGACCTTCATAAGATGAAATGGATAAAGGCTTTCTTGTAGGACCAAATGAGCGGTCTTGTTACTAGGCATATCTAATATAATCGTTATCTAACCACTCAGCTATCTGCGCTTTTTTCCATGAAGAAGTTGGCTGCCTTTCCACTTCTACGCTGTGGTATGATGCGTTGTCCATAATAATTAACGAAGGCTCTTCTAAATTTGGTATTAACTTACTTTCAACCCACTTAGTGAATAATTCTGCATTCATATCTCCATGATAATCTAATAATTTCGATTTTGTTGCAAAAACTAAACTTGCATTTTCTATGAAACCACCACTGCATCCAGCATGAAGAACAATGAAACGTTTTCCATCATATCCTCCAGGTTTTCGTACACTTTTAACATTGGCGTCCTGCCATGACTTCCTACGACGTCCTTTTGAAAAAATCCATGTTTCATCTATGAACACGGGAGTACGACTAAATGTTGAATTTTTATTATCCATGTACAATCTTAGAAACGATGCTCTCGTAGATGCTATTATGGGTGTCTCCATCAACGCCCTTCGGTTATCGTCCTTCTCAAATTTAAATCCTAGATCCAAAAGTAACGTTCGTAGCGAACCATAACTAATTCAATGCCAATTCTTGACGCAGTTCTTCGTTTAACAAATTAATCGTCACATGTTTTCCTAAAATTAAACAATATCTGCTTAATACTGCCTAAAGCAGAAATAATTATTAGTGTTGCGCAAGTGCGTAACAATTTATTTATAATGGTATAATTATACCATTCCCTAAATATTCCCACCAATAATAATTTACTTACTTGCTGCATATAAATTGTACAACATATTACGAACTGCCATTTTAGCACCCTCGTCTAAGTCTTGAGTTTTCGATTTCTTCCGGGGTCTAGATTTTCCAGGGGTTGAAAGCGACTGATTTCTCTCACTCGCAATTTTAATACTGGAGATAGTCCGTAAACTTATTTTTAAAGCATCAGCAACTCTCTATGAAACGATGTAATATTAATAAGCAGGTAATTAGACAACAAAGAAAGAATTTACCTCTTGAACAGCATTCAGTGAAATTAAAGGACCGTTGTTTTCCTTTTCTGCTGTAAAATAGGCCATTAGATTGACCACGAGATTCCGCGACTGAGAATTTAGACGTTTGCCCGGCATTTTGAGATTAGGCCAAGCGATTTCACTGATTGTTATAAAAGTTCTAAAAAGAACTGTTTTTATATATCACGAAGCAATGTTAATCACGACGTGTTTATGTTACGACACAAAATGTACTGTATACGTTGTAAAATCGAAGAAAAATGCAAAAACGAACACAAAACGGAAAACACTGCTTATAGCGCCGCCACTGCATTACGAATCACGAAATGACTTACGGACCAAGGTTTTGTCTTTGTTCAACGCATGGTTTTACCGAGTGCCGTACGTCCTCGCCATGGACAACATACGTACACATATTATTGTGTCTAATTTAACTTATCATAGAGGGAGTAAACATATGAAAATGTTGTCGGAGATAGGTTCAGCTAACTATGACGTGCACGCAAAGATCCATTGATTCAAGTATATAAGATCAAGGTTATGTATTTTTTTACCATTTAACAGTTTATATAGAAATTCATTGCGACAGATATCCCTACGGATTGACAAAGGCGCGAGAACTCAAAAAATGCCAAAAGTTCCAGATATGAGACAGTGTAGTCCGGATATACATACATTGACTTATAATATAGGTGTCTTAAAAAGTTCTTCTGTATCCTTTCAATTGACACAATGTGTATTTGATAAGCTGGTGACCAGACCTGGCAATAATACTCCAATTTAGAACGCACAAATGCAAAATATAAAAGTTTAAGGACACCTGTTTTATTGAAAGACTTACATGAAAGTTTAACAAAGCCCAGCATCTTATAAGATTCCGAACATACATTCTTAATATGGGCGGAAAAAGTTAATTCGGGGTCAAACATGACGCCAATATCTTTTATACCCGAACATCTCTCTAACGGCACATATTTAATATTGTACTCTATTAGGGTTTTCTTTCGAGTGAAGCATGTACTTACATTTATTAACATTCAGTACCAGGTTGTTTTTGTCGCACCAATTATTAATACGCACAAGATCATTTTGTAGACAATTACAGTCTTCAATACCAGTAATTTTACGGAAGATTTTTACATCGTCTGTATAGACCAAAATATTAGATGAGATACCGGAAACAATGACATTTATGAATATCACAAAAGGAGGGGACCGAGGTTGGAACCCTGGGGGATCACACTAGTAGGGGTAAAACTGTAAGACCTGTACTCTTTATGTTGTATGAACTGATTTAATAAGTTCGGACGCAGCTCCAGAAAACCCAAAGGTTGACAGTTTGGTAACGAGGAGATCGTGGTCGATAGAGTCAAATGCTTTTTGAAGGTCAGTATATACAACGTCAACTTGGCCTCTATTATCAAGGGCTTCGGATACAAAATGGGTGAAATTTAAAAGATTTGAGGTAGTCGAGCGCGATTTTATAAATCCATGCTGCTTCGTTGAAATAAGGTTGTTGACATGCCTCTGCATTTGGTAGCCCATTGTGAATTCCCGAAGTTTAGCGAAGTTATTGATTATTGAAATGGGTCTGTAATGTTTGATTTTGTTTGGACATCCAGATTTTAGTACGGGGGTTATTCTAGCAGCTTTCCAACAATGCGGAAAAGTTGAACTAGAGAGAGCAATGTTGAAAATGTGGAGTAGAGTAGGTATAAGGCATTGTGTGCAATCACGTACAAAAAAAAAACTGGGTATGCCATCCGGACCCGAGGTCAGGTTATTCTTCAGACGCTTAGATGATTCATATATGTCACATTCCTGAATCTTACAAAAAGTGAAATTGACCTCTTTCAAATTAGAACAATTATAGTTCGTAATTGTGGCTTGAACTTGAGTATATACTGAGTACACTGATTTAAAGAAGGCCATCCACTATTGCCTCAGGTGAATCTAATGTTTTGTCATCGAAAAACATCAGTCCGGGTATTCTTGATTGACCTTTCTTGGCCTGTATGTATGACCAAAGCATTTTAGGATCTTTTGAGATGGATGCTTCCGCATTCAAGGTAAAGGTGTTGTGGTCGCGCTTTATTATTCGCTTTATTTCGCTGCCTATATTGGTAATTCGGGTTTTCAGATATTTTTTTTTTTTGAGCTTCCTTGTTTTTTCCTTTAATCTAATGAGTTTGATAACTGATTTGCTAAACCAAATGGGATACTTACGAGATGGGCGTTCCTTACACTTGGGTACATACATAGAGAAGCCGTGTTATGTAATTTAAATCTTCGCCAAAACATTGCAGTAAAACAGGAGCAAAATACAAATTTGAAAATTAAATATACGTTATTGTGTGCCTTACAGTTGATTGGTTCTATAGCTAGGGATGCTGTATGCATCTTCCACTATTAATTACTTTCGACATTTCGACAATATTATGCTAAATTAACAAATAGGGTAAAGAAATACAAAGTTGTTCATAGAAACATATTTGTTCTTTAATGAAATTATTACATAAAATTACATAAAAAATATTATAGGTACAAAAATAAACTTTATTCGAATTTTAATACAATACTTCAGAATAAGTAACCGCATCTTTATAAAAACTGCTATTTTTTTAATAGATTTAACAATTTCTTCTTTTCATTATATACACGATCAATGTCTTCTTTTTTACCTGATTTTATAAATTTTAAGTACAAATTATCAAAATGTTTTATAGATTTGTTTACATATTCATCTACTATTTCATTGCTGCCTAGATGGCTACATAAAAATGCTACCTGAGAACATGTTTTCGCAATGTACTCTTCAGATTTTAAAATTAACCAATTTTCTTGGCGCGTTGCTTTAATAAAGCTGTGAATATGCTCGAAAATATAGACCGCTTTAATATAATCTATACTTGTTTTATTTAGATTTCCCATTTCTTTATGCGCAAAAGCTATGCTGCGTAATATTTTGGATATATTTAATCTGCATATTGATAAATTATAATGCATACATGAGAGTCTTTCTTTTTGTCTTTTGTAAATTTCTACATTGTACATAAGTGTCTCGTAAAAATGATTCAACATAAGATTGCACAGTGTCAAAGTGTTTTCGGGATTCTGTTCCGATTTTTCTGCACGTATTTTTTTCATGAAAAAGTATCCCATTTTCAGATTTACAAAGGCCAAGCTACGCATGCTCAATATAAAAAATTTTGGATTGCCTAATTCTTTGCGTATTGAATGAATGGCATTATGTATTTCCAGTGATTCTTCGTATTTGTTTAATGCAAGTTCGTAATTACCATCCGTTAAATGTAAATCCGCTTGGAAAAGGTTCATGTAAGCAATGTCATTTACTGCAAAAAGTATATCCATATCTTTGTGTAGTTCATTAAAGTAATTTAATACTTGTTCATACTTTTTCGATGTCGTAATTTCTTTATATTCATTTCTAATATGCTTTGGATTGAATTTATTCATCTCTATATTCAATAAGGGTAGACCAAGAGAATATCTTCGAATCACTTCATATGACTCAAGTGGGGTTTGGCTGTATTGTTTTAATAGAACAAAAGTATAAGTTAGGTCAGATGTATATAATAAATACCTAGGGACATCCTGTAGACTGTTTTTTTCTTTAATTTCCTGAAGTATTTGCTGAGATTCTGTAAATAAGTTTTCTTTTTGGGATTCTTTTATCACTTTGCCTTTTAGGATTTTTGCTCTTGCTATTTGATATTTGGTATCCAGTACGATTGTATCGTCGCTTTGAAAAAAATGTTTTTGGACAGTGATTAATTCGGGATTATCTAGTATTTTAAGAGCGTCTAAAAAATTTCCAATGTTACGGTATTCACTAGCAATAGAATTTAATAAAGTATTTATATTTATCAATACTTGTTTCTTCTTATATTCAACTGTGGCATCCATTTCTAGATTAATTACCTCCTTTAAAATTCCCCTTACGTGTTGCGGTTGAGTAAGTATAAAACGAATAATATCAACATTTACATGTTTGTTATTAAACAGATTTTGACAGACTTCTGCATAAAGATTTAATTTATCACATTTAATACAAAGTAACCGTTCCAGGTGTGTAATAAACGTGTATCTGCTTAATAAATTTTTTATCAACAGTATCATGTCCTCTTGATCGATAACATTGTCGTTTCCTACTTTTACAAGTAATGCAGCAATATACGGAGCTGCATAATTGATTTTAGATATTTTTTTTATTATCATGTATATGTAGTTATTATCTTTAAATTTAAACATTTCGTTTTCATTCCATTCAACGTCTCTACACACCAAATAATCCAAAAATTTGGAATCGTTCAATGCCTCCTCAACGTTGTTGAATTTAATCTGATACTCATTGTAGGAACTGTAGAATACCTGCAGCATATTGCCAATAATTTTAAATGTGTCTACCGCAACGATGTCTTTTTTTCCAACTAGTATTTCTATTGTTTTATTGGTAGGAATGTTATCCAGTAATTTTAAAATGTCTAGCTGTTTCTCTTCGGTAAGATTGTATTGATCAACAATGTTCTGACGTTTTGAGAGATCGAATATGGGTTCGCCTTTTAAAACAAGATTGTATAAGAGAATTAGATCTTTGTTTGAAAATTCATATTTTTCCTTGAGAGTTTTTAATACGGCGAGAATGTTTGAAATTTGGTTTGCTTTTTCTTTACTAGCATAATCGAGATCCTCGTTTCGTTCTACATAGACTTGTACAATTTCATCGAAAATTTCTTTTTCCACCCCGCATTTTTTTCTTAACTTTATTCTCAAAGTATCTTTCACGTCGTTGTATAATTTGTCAGAAGCAGATATTCGTTTCAGTTTTATAAAATCCTCAAAAATTTCCCGCCTTTCTAATACTGTAATTTCCTTATAGTTATCTGTTATCGTTAGATCCTCTTCTCCATCGATTTGATGTTCTTGATTGTGATAATCTTCCACGTTAACAGTAACAATCATAAATTTGAAATATAAGTCGACTAAAGCCCTTATATCTTCGTCTTTTTCGGGGAATAATGATTGCGTAAACTTATACTCAAAACTACCTCCGACGCCCTCACTCGATTCAACTCTTTCCAGTCCGAAATCAGTTTTAAAATCCAGCTCGAATGTTTTCAATTTGTTGTTTAGATGCTCCATTTTATATTCGATATTTTCACCTGGATGCTCACACATGCCTTTAAATGTTTGATGGATCTCTTTGGAATAATAATATTTGAATAGCTTGGATCGTAAACTAAAAACCACATCCGTAAATTCTTTATATCTTCCATTAAGGTCATCGAATTCTTGAAAACTATGCACTAGGCTGTTACGTACGGTTTTAAAATCATGTACCTTCTCATTTTCCTTCTCTAGAACAGGGATTATGTTAACAGTTAAATCGAAAATCATTTCTTCCAGCTCCTCCTCTGATTCAATACGAGGTCGATATGCTTTTTGGACAAATTTGGAGAATACCCCCTGTGGATCACATTCCTCCGCCGTATTCGCACTTTTTGGTAAATCAACTAAGAAACTGTTGCATTGTATATCTTCTTTGTTTGCACTAACGTTTGCCTTTAATTTATCATCAATATGTTCAGTGTATTTCTCCAATTTAAAAAAAAAATCACTTACAAAAGAAACGTCACGTGCCGAATCGCACACTATAAACTCCGCTAAATCATCCGGTCGAATTATTTTACTCTTGTGTAAAATAACACTCCTTGCTCGGCTAATTAGGTTAATATCCGGTTTTCCAGGTCCATTTCTTTTTGGCTTAAAGTAATATTCGGTAAAATATTCCTTCTTCATTTTCTGTAAACATTTCTTTAACGTATTTATCTTAGTAATATCAATTTCAGTCGTTATAGGATACGTGTCTTCTAAAGCAAATGTTTCTAAAAACATTACAAACACGTTAGCATTTTTATAAGTAAGTTTCACCGTGTTTTCCTTATGTCTGTTTAATTGCTTCAAGGTTTTCAAGCAAAATCTTATTTTCTCCTTTGTCCGCTGCATTTCGTTTAATATATTTGCAAACAATTCCCTATCCGCTACAAGATTGGTTTGCAAAGGTATTATTTTGTTAACATTATCAATGTTTAAGGTTATAATTTCAGCATTTTTTATTGCCAATATGCAGGAGTCATATTCATTATTTTCTGTGTACAAATCAAGCACGGTTAACCCATTCTGTTTATACACTTCGAAACATTTATATATGATCCTTTGCAATAGATCATTGATAGGTTTAGCTGATGAATCTGCGTAATAAGCATTCCACCGATTCTCCTTATAATGAAAGACCAAAGTTATCCACCGTGAATTATCAATTTTAACAATAAATGTACTCGTTTTACGTAATTTCAAAGTGGTTTTTAGTCTGTCTCCTAAACCCTCAAATGGAACTGCTTCATACATTATACTAGCACCCTCGCGTTTATACCTCATATTAAGTATATCATTAATATCATTCATACACAAACAGACTTCATAGTTTCCCGCAAACGTTTCCTTAATAAAATTAGATTCTTCTTTATCATCCAAGGATGTAATTCTCTGAGTGGTACCATCTTCTTGCAGTATTTCCAAAGCTTCAACCGAAATTTTTTCCCTCAAGGATTCGATAACCTCTTGAACATGATTTTGCTGAGATATATTTAATGGAGTCTTATTGTCATTATTCTCCAAACATATATTTGCACCTTTATTTAAAAGTAGATTAATTATTTCACGTTTTTCACTGTATACTCCATAATGCAATGCCGTATTTCCATCTCTGTCAACGAAGTTAACATCTGCTCCCAAGTTCAATAGACGTTTTACTTCTTCAAAATTCCCATCTTCTGCGGCAAGAAGCAATTCTCTGTTGTTGATGCTTAATCTTCTGTTCTTTAGTTTTAATTTTACATTGTTTGAATCCTCGTGTATTGTATTATCCATGTTTTTATTCTGGCATCTGAAATAAGTTAATAATTAGTATAATTTTATAATTGAAAAATTCGTATATGTCAAACAATCGACGCTAACCGCAATTAACGATTTTTGTTAACTAATTAGTATCATTTTATTATATTTCATACGATAAACATTGTTTCTGGGCTTTATATATTATATTCAAGGCCTGCAGCACTTTAGAATGGTTAATCTCCTTGATGACATACTCGCTATTTACCAAAAGAAAGTTAAATAAGTCAGTCTGTTAAAACAATTTTAACTACGTTTTAATGGTATTTACTAGGGATGTTTGATTACGGTAATGAAGAAAAAAGTATAATACAAGCATAATTTATACATACGTTAGTTTGTCATAAAACAATACAAACCCATATATTACCTAACATTACAAAATACTTTAATCTTGGTTTATAATGTTATTATACATTATTAATACTTAGTTTTTAGTCATTGACCTCACTATTAATTGTTCTTTTTTGTTATATTTCATCGTATTAGCATAAGTGGTATTTTTATAGTTATAATGTAATTCTGTTTTGCGTTGTTCTTTTGTGTTATATTTTATTATAATAATGCAAGTGTATTATATTTTTCTGTGAACTTGCATTGTACTTTCACTGTTGCTTTTTTGTTACATTTAATTGTAAGTTTGTGTTAATTAATTCAAATGACTATACAATCAAGTTAGAAATGGCGGCGAACAAGTCGGACGTGCGCGACAATCTCCCAACCGACAAGTGCAAATGGTGCCGAAATATACCTCAAAGCGGTCCAAACTGTATTAAATGAGGTGTGACAATGCACCCGGGTTGCATTAAATATATGAAAAACGTGGTTTAAATTAGCAAAGAAACAATAATTTGCTGTTCGGACACACATCCCGACCAGTGTAGAAGTGAATGTGAAACGGCCTTAACTCATCGATGTCTAGTGGAGAGACAGTTATTGAAGCGAACGGAGTTTTGGAGGTGAAGTATCTAAAATATTTGCTAAAATGTAAGGAGGACAACATACGAGACCTCCAGTCCAACGTAACTTTTCTCGAAGACCAGATAAAAGCCCTAAACCAACCCAACTATTATCTATCCAGACAACTATGCGCCAAACAATTAGTCCGCAAGAGGACATCTCAAATCCCGCTGAACTGATATCGCCAATAATCACATCCAGACGGATAAGGCCGGAGCAGACGGAATCGCAAAAAACCCAATATAAGGAATCTCCCAAAATTCTACAAAAGAAACAGACAGCTGTTAATATAAACAATTCAATGAACTTGAACACAAATGAACAAATAATAGACGATCCACCTCAAAATTGTTGTAATGCTATTGCTACTGTTCCCTCCCTGACCAATAAAAAAGATAAAAATACTACCATCGCCGGGAAATTAAATGACGTAAACGACGTAGTTTACAAGCCCCTTAGAAAGAAGTGGTTCCATGTCGGCAAGTACCAACAGGATTTCACTGCTGAAAACCTGACTACTGTCCTTAAGTCCAAGTATCCGAACATACAGTTCTCAGTGGAAACAAAAGAACATGAAGATCGTAGTACATCCGAAAAATACAGAAGCTTCAAGATTGGTGCCCCTGAAGAAATTACATATGTGCTAACAGATCCAGATCTTTTGCCGGAAGGCATAAACGTAAGTGAATTCAAGTTTTTTCGGAAATCAATCCACCGCCCGAAAGCCAAATCAAAACATAATTATTAATACTAAAAGCATGCCAATTGACAACATCAAATTTAAGATCCTACATCACAATATATGAAGCATTTATAACAAAACAGAAGAACTTGAAGCCGCCATAAATGATTGTAAACCAAACATAGTATGTATAACAGAGACATGGTGTAATAAATACAATGCAAATACTGTCAAATTAAACGGATACAACAAAATTGAGCACTATACTCGCACAAATCGTCAAGGTGGCGGATGTATGATCTTCACTAATGAATAATGTAAATACGACCCATTACTCAATGATTACTGCATAGAAAGCGAGACAAAATGTTCAGCATGTTCCCTGAAATCATTTAACACTAAAATTACTGCATAGAAAGCGAGACAAAATGTTCAGCATGTTCCCTGAAATCATTTAACGGGGGGAGACCACTCAGATGTTGCTAAGAATGGCCCACAGAGTGCGCCATATTCGACCGCCTTGGACTTTTCGTCATAAAGACTAACTATAAACTCGGTGTTACGGTGACTGGTGCGCCGCACGTGTCTGCGAGCTTTATTAATTCAAGGCCAACTAATAACCGGAACAGATGTTCCATTGATTCGAAGCATCTCGACGAGGACCTTATCTATAACGTGGCCACTTGTCTAAGATAAGAAGCATGCCCCGGCGTTAGAATGTTTACATTATGGTGTTGTCATGTATACAAACGATTAAGCGCCCAATGTTAATTGAATTTCTAAATTTCAATACCGGGTTCATATTCAGAAATAAGAATATTTGATGCTACTTGCCCATTCGTTAATATTTCATATATTTTCTAATGTATTTATTTTAATAGTTATTAAATAGGTTATGCTTTTGAATTTCCTGATTGAATTTTAACTTTCTCCGAGTGGTTTTCTGTTTTGATAAAAGTTATTTATATTTTTGAATAATTGAATAAGAAGTCGATGCCAAAAAATGACAGCATTTTGCAAATAAGTATATTTTATAAACATTTGTTTTATTTGTTTTAATAAACAATTTAAATTAACAATCGTTGTAAAAAATATGAAAACGAACAATTTACAAAAAAAAAAAATTCCAAAAATCCATTTTGTCTGAAATATTTTTTCAATTTTTGTGTGTAAATAGGTTTTTCGATTTAAATTTTACCTGAGACATATTTACAATAGTAGTTTAATTAATTCTTCATTATGTTGTATTAAATGTTACTAATATAAATATAGTAGAAGCCGGTTAAACCGCGAGTTATAATTGACCATTTTTCTGGAGTTAGTCAGTCGATAATAAACGAATTTCCAAGTCAGGCAATTTGCAGAAATATCAAAATTCATTTTATATCCAGACAAAACATTAGCAGATAAACTTAATTTGGAGAATTTTGAGTGGCTGAATTTGTAAGATATAGAAAAGCAATTAATCTAGTTCTATACCTAAACAAAAATTTGTCGATTTGAGAAAAGACTTAAAAACAATTGAAAATGATCGACAGTTTGACGCTTTTTCAAAAGTATGCAGAGGAGGAAATAATGTCATCCCCGTGAACTTTAGTTGTTTAAAAAACTAGCGATGGCTATTAATTTTTTCTCCTACATAGGCTTGCGAGTCATTCATTTTTAAATGAATGTTATAAAAGACAGATTTATAAATAAAACTAGTTTTACGTGTGTTTTACTAAAAGTGACGAAATATGATCCTGATATAAAGTAATTGTTATCCAATTTACAACAACAAAAATCTAATTTTTTAATACTTATGTTTGTAAGTTTATTTTTATTGAATTTAATGTTTTTTTTTATTTTCATTTTAATTTTTAATATTCTCTGCAAATTTTTGGCACGCGCACATAAAAAGGTTTGCCACCACTGCTTTAATTGATTGTTTGAGTTTTATGAAAATATGAGTTGTATTCTCCACACAGAAAAGTTTTTTTTAATGTAGTTTTTCGTTAAAAACCCGAATGTTCAACAATTACTTCATGTCACGGTTATCACATAACGCGGGTCAGACATGTATGTGGTAATTAACATGTTAACGAAATTATTCTTCTTGAAATGTCTTTCGACCTGAGCCCTTTTAGCTTTCGTATCACCATATTTTCTTGCTAAATTTATCTATTATCAAGAACTCGATACACGTTCGATATACGTTCACATTTTATCCATTTTCGCTGTTATTTCTTCAGCCGAAGAATTATATGTTTCAAAGTTTTATAGAACTTTTTTTCTGATATTAAACAGTTGAACTTTTAACTTTCCATTTCATATACTTATTTCCAGATTAATGTTAATAATAAACTTACCTCTACGTGTTACCGTTCCTTGTCATGAAAAAAAGACATACAATTTTCATTGCAACGACCACTTAATCAATGGCCATTATATGCGAGTTGTACAATATACTTTGTCCAGGACAGTATAATACTTTTGTTTTTTTTTTTTATTAAGAAGTTATATAAATAGGAATAGTATTTATTTTTAACATTAATTTAATACAATACAATATTATTTAGTAATATTAAATGTAATATTTGAACAATTTGATAGATATATTATTCTATTTTGTTTTGTCTTTGTAAGACTTATTCATTCATGAATTCAGGCTACTGTTCGTCTTTATTTTAATCTATTTCCTGTTGGGTTTTCATTTTTGAATTATATTCTATATTTAATTTTTTTGATTTTATATCTTATATTATAGTATATTACATAACTAGAGTTGTAAGTAGCAAATTACGCGCAAGTGAAAGATATTGCGTACGAGCCGCGTAGCGGCGAGTAACGTAATTTCACGAGCGCGTAATTGCGTTACAACTCGCGTTATGTACTAAACTTTACCTTCGACCTTACATTTATTCGCTTAAACTAAAGACATGTTGAAACCGAATATTGTCAGGGTGACGTTTAAATTTGTATTAAATTAGCCGGTAAACAATTTTCCATCGAATAGATTTGATTGAACAAATTTAAGGATACGGATCGTTGTACTCACTCTGAAGTGTTAATCTACTAAGATACCATTGCGATGGAAGTACCAATAAGGCATGGCTTGAAGTTTATTGTGTCGGTTATTGTGTTCACCAATAAGTTGTAATCTGACGTTTAAATGTCACTGTCACTTTTGATATTTAAAGACGAACAGACGAATGCAGAAGGACTCGGCACACGTTAATTGTAATTGGCTAATAAGTATATAATATAGCGAGGTACATAAGTGGTCATAGTACATGTTACACATTTATGTACGACATTTAACATTTATATATGCTCTATATATCCGTAATGGGTCGCTTACGATTGGTGGAAACAGTTCGGTAATTCATCAATTACAAAGTGGGAGTAGGTAATAGTATATTACGTAACAAGAGTTGTAAATAGCAAATTACGCGCAAGTGAAAAAATTGCGTACGAGCCGCGTAGCGGCGAGTAACGCAATTTCACGAGCGCGTAATTGCTTTACAACTCGCGTTATGTAGTATACTTTATCTACGACCACTCTCACCTTAATTTATATTTGATTCTCCAGTCCATAAATGTTCCTTAAACATTTTTGTATCGCGAGGCGTAGCAGGGAGAAACTTGTTGGCCGCTTATTTAATCATTTTCGTTGTTGCTGTTACTGGACATTATTTATCTTGCAAGAATTGAAAAGAGTTTCATTAACAATGGTTACATACCTCATTATTTGGTACTTACTTCTGGATATCATTGCATTTGAATGAGAATGTGCGGAATAGCGAAGTGACAGCTTCGGGGTGCGTGATGTGACGTTTAACAATCGCGGACTACTTTATTTAATAAAAACGAACAAACGCGCAACTCTCAACCAATCAAAAGTTCGTAAACGAAACTCACTAGTATGTTATGGCAAACACACACGTACCTTTAATTTACAAGCGGGCTCTAACATACGTGGGTGTTTTGGTGTATTTACGCAGTACGCGCATTGTACGATAATGGGCATTTACAGTAGTGGTCGTAGATAAAATATTTTATATTGTATATTTTATATGAACTCTGCTGTCCGTGTGTTATTAATATATACTTTTCTTAAATTATTTATAAATTAATTGTTACTTCAAGCAGAATTGTGTTAATCGGTACGAAAAACTTTTAGTTCAGTCAAAGTACGACGAAGCTACAACCTCCCGCCCGTAGGAAAGTTCTATCCTCCAAATACGGTAGCGCGCGACGGGACAGACATGACGCCCCGTAACGCAGTCAATTTAAATGTTTTGCCTCATTTAAATTTTGGAATGAAATGGTACTGCAGGTGAGGAGCCCAATGTGATCGAATGCAGCGACCAACCAGCCTGGACGCCAGTTCGTTGCACTACTAGACTAAAAATCCACAAAAATCGACACCGAATGGGTAGGCAACAAAACTACCATATACCTCGGAAACCACCAGTGATAAAAAGCAATCAAACTTCTACAGTTTTCATCCGATTGACTTGGGACGCAAATTAATATAATCAGAGTAATTCCATCTACAGTGTGACAAAATGTGAACAATATCCAACATACCGTTTTTTTAATATTGCGAGAGACGCAAAACTTACAACACTATTGCAATTAAAAACAGTTTAATTTAGCCATTTACATGAACCAATTTTACTCAAATTTTGTCAGAATATGTAATAATATTGTTGTTTTAGCAGGGCAAAATTTCATTATATTTCGTCCTAAATTAAGGCCGACTGATTGCAATAATCTATTTTCTTTGTTATTAAATATTTAAAAAAAATTACTGTCAAAATGGCATTCGCCTGTAAATAGAAGTCATATTACACCAAAAAAAAATTAACTTTTACTTGAATAACGGTTTAAATCACATTAATACATCTCTAAAAAAGCATGGGTACCCTGCCCTTAACACTAAAATTGCGATATTATGCGTCTATCGGCCACCGACAGGTAACCTAAATGTATTTTTTAATAACCTAACAACAGTCGAGCGCTAGCAGTGACAGCGTGAACACGTGCGAATAGTCGAGAGAGGTTATTAGACGCAGTGTGCGATATTGCTGTGCTTTTCTATTATAGAATCCTTATATTTATTGAAATCTTTAAGTTATTATTACTAAACTTTGTTTATAGGTGTAACGTTTAATACGAGGGCCCTTGCGGGCCGGAACCGCAAAACAAGAGCGGCTTAGCCGCAAGGTCTGAGGGCATGGATACCGCATAATCAACCAAACATGGATCCGACAAATATTAGTGTTAATAAAAATGTCGCGATAAGCAATCCCGAGCCGGCGGACGACACCACAAGAAATCGTATGAAGGTCGTGAATACAGCTGTTAAATAGAAAGATAATTTGCAGTATAATTCATTCGTTGTATATATTGAGAATAAAGACAATTATATGGGGCACGTGCACCCTCTAAAAATTGGAGCAATCCTACATAATAATATGCAGTTAAGAAATGAGATTAAAGAAATTAAACAGCCATTGACTTTATTTTTTAGTTCATTCAAATCGATCAATAAATAACAGAGTTATGGCGTTGGGCGTTTTTTTATAGAACACACGGTACCTATACCCTTTACGCAGGGGCCATCATTTATTAGAACTTTGCAAACCATTAAAAATTATAAAAAGTTCATCAATTGAAGACGTCATAGAGTGGTGCGGTATATAAATTGGCAAAACAACATGCATAATTTCTATTTATAGACTCCGGAATAATGATAAAGATATGATTGAATTATTTTTTAATCAATGTATCCGGCTTTTAAATATTTTCAATTTTAAACTCAATTAGGACGATTATGAAGCTGAAAATACAGGGTGTTTCAAAATTCATGCACCAAAAATTTTCTGCGTACTCCTCGTAGATAAAAAGAAAAAAAACCCTTATGACAAATCTCGATTTTCCACAAAATAACGTGGATTAAAACCCCTCGCAGAAATATTTAAGAGACGCCACTGTTCATCTATCAATGAATACTTTCGTTCGCTTGTATAAAAACACACGGTGCCGATTTTAAGTGTGGACGCATGAATGAATGGTGACCTAATTTCGAGCGGGCTGTTGAAATTTGATCTTAACATAAACAGTACGGTGAGGCTTAATAAAACCGACGCACAAATTTCAAGTTCATCTTATTTATTATGCATTTTTTTTATTGTTCCTGGCGGCTTCCTACACTTGTGCATTTTTATTGCTGTACAATTGTATCCCTTGCAGTCCTATTACTTAAAATCACGGGGGGTAGGTGCTGTAAAATGATATTCCTTTGTTACCCAAGGCCAAGACCCTATTTAGAATAACACATTTTTAGAAAGTCCGTAAAAACATGTGTGTTTCCTCGAAGATACAAATCGGTTTTAAAAATTCCAAGGGCGACGATGGGGCTGCACAGTTTGACCAATCAATGCCCTCTACAAATCCACCCCCATCAATTGAAGACGGTGAAAAACCGAAAAAGAATTCAGTTAGTTTCTGCTTGTAAACTGAGTTGGTAATTATGGCGTTAATACCGTTTGATAATCACGAAAATTTGTACTGACTTACACGACATTTACTTCTAAATAACTCGATGGTACATTGACCTAATTTGTGTGCTGCATAAACACTAAAATCCACACCGTTTGTTTATCTAATGCCGGCAGTACAAGCTCGAGAGACGAAGACCCGAGACCAGGCGAGCGCGAACGTGTACGGCGTTGTTCTCGCCTTTCTACGCGCGAACGAAACTATTCATGAATGGGAGCATTGGCGTCTCTTTAATATTTCTGCAAAGGGATTTAATCCATGTTATTTTGTGGAAAATCGAGATTTGTCATAAGGGTTTTTTTTTCTTTTTATCTACAAGGAGTACGCAGAAAATTTTTGGTGCATGAATTTTGAAACACCCTGTATATTTGCAGGGTGGGGCACCCCATACGACACGGTAATTTTATGGAAAACAATGTAACTACGTGTTATTCTTTTCAGATGGATAGTTACGAAGTACGAGAAAGTATTGTGATCGTGAAATTTTGCAACAATTTCTGTAAAAAAAAATTGTGTCTGTATGTGTGTGTGTGTGTGTGTGTGTGTGTGTGTGTCTGTGTGCGCTGTATCTCAAAAACTAATAAAGCAATTGATATGAAACCTTAAACATACGTCTTATTTGATAATCTGAAGAACTGAAAAGCTTTGGGGAAATTTCGTACACCGAAAGTGGGTGTTTACCTTAACTGTTTTTTGTTTTTTCCAATATTTTTACTTTTTCCGTTACGAAGTACAAGAAAGTATTATGATCGTGATTTTTTTTCAAACATTTTTTTTACGGAAATATCCGTTTTAGGGTCCCTAGATGCCATTTCAACAATTTCTGGAAAAAATTTTTGTATCTCTCTGTGTGTGTGTGTGTGTCTGTGCCCGCTGTATCTCAAAAACTAATAGAGCAATTGATATGAAACTTTGAATATACGTCTTATTTGGTAATCGGAAGAACTGAAAAGCTTTTGGTAAAATTTCGGCCACCGGAAGTGGGTGTTTATCTTAACTGGTTTTTGTTTTTTGCCAATATTTTCTTAAATATGAAAAATATCACAAAAACATTTCAACAAATATTAAAGACAATAAAGCAATGAGATTATTTTGTTTGAAAACAGTTTTCATAAAATCATTGTTATTCGAGAAAAAAATTATTTTTTTTTTCATTTTTGGTTTATAATTATGAAACGATAATAGTTATAGCAAATTTATGTTAATAATAATTGTAGAGAATGCCAAAATGAACAACTTATAAAGAACAAGTTTTTTTTTTCGAAATCTCTTTAGTTTTTGAGTAAACTGAGTTTTTGAATTGCAAGTATGGCGGACGATGAAGGTGAATCTTCTGCTTTATCGAACAATATAAGTGGTGATATATGTGCTGGAAAATGTGGAAAACCGGTGGGAAGGAATACAATGTGCGATGTTTGCAAAATGTTGTGTTATCCCAAGTGTTTAACACACCATAAGTGTTTCTCAACGAAAAATACGAGCGGCAGTGAATGTGAGGTTAACTCGGAAGTTGTTGAAATGAACAAGGACAAATATCAACTATTGAAAATCATAAATGGATTAAGAGCAATTATTTTGGTAAAGGACGAGCTTCTACAAACGAAAGCTGAGCTAATAGAACAACTCAGGGAAAATATAATTCTTCTGGAAAATAATAATAAAGGAAATACTAACAATAACACAGGCAACCATATAAACCGCACAAAACGCTCGATGTACATTTAAAATATGATTTAAATAGAAAATAAACCATGAAAGTATAAACATAAATGATGATGTCATCCGAGAAAGTAACATGATGGCCATATCACCATTTTTGCAAATATAAAAAAATATCACAAAAGCATTTAAATAAATATTGAAGACAACGAAGAAATGAACATCTTTGGTTTGAAAATATTTTTCATAAAATCATTGTTATTCGAGAAATTAATTATTTATTTTTTTTTCATTTTTGGTTTATAATTATGATACGATAATAGTTACAGCAAATGTATTCTAATAATAATTGTAGATACCATCAAGTCGGAGAAAGTAACATGATGGCCACATCACCATTTTTTTTAAACAGAACGAATCCTAGCCTAGAGGTTAGGTATCAGGAATTTTCATAGATTCTGACAGACAACTAGATTCCACATTTATGCTTTCTTTAACTTTAATTGATTGAAGGTGGCTAATATAAATTTCACAATGTCAAAGCTGGATAAATGAAAAAAAAAACTGCTAAATAATAATTCCTGATATGAAAATCGCTGAATACAAAAAACTTACTGAGATTAGGTGCAGAGAATCCTAATACAATCTGAAAGATAATTGGATTCTACATAAGAATACGCAAGAGTACGTTTGTGCCATTTAAAAACGAAGTTCAGATTACCCTGTATATTTTTTTATATAAAATCATCGTTGGCGCTATAGTTCGAACCTTCAACCGAACAATAGAAATTATTTTAATGGTTCAACGTTAATCACTGAAGTAAATATAAAATTTCATCTGTATCATGCATTTCAACAAATCTCTAAAAATTTCGAAAACGACAAATAAAGTATAGAGAATGTAGAAATATACTCCATCTACTCATAGATTACACTTTTTTGACATCTTTAGTGACTAAAGCCTGTATGACACGGTGTATAATTTTATACAAAATTGACATGTCAATTCTCGCAAGAATATTAGACACCGTTGCATACAGAGACTTGTGCAGTGAATTCTCATGTGAATTTTCGTGTAAATTATTTAGAATTGGTTCTATTTCGGAGGTGAATCTGCGTGAAAAAGTGCGCACAAGGGTGGGTTCGTTATAGCACGCCGCACATCCAAGTTGAGGTTATGTGAATACATTGTTTGCACTCCAAGCTAACCTTATTTTCTGCATCTTTCGTTAAATCCATAAGATTAATGAATTAAATTATAATGTCTTGGTCACGGGAACAAGTTACCATTTTATTAGAGGCCTTTAAGAAGTACCCGTGTCTGTACGCCGTAAAGTCCAAGGACTATAGAAACAAACACGCACGCATAAGGGCGTTGGAAGCAATCCAAGGTTCAGTGAGGGTGTTGAAACCAGAGATTAGCGTTAATGAAATCAAAGCAAAATTTCAAGCATTGAAGGAGAACTTCCTGACGGAATACCGTAAACATGAAAAATCAGTTAAAAGTGGTACCGGGATGATGATGTAAGTTTGCATAACTCTATATTTTTTGTAATGTAACTTGATTATACTTTATAAAATTTAAAGGTATATACTCCTACAATATGGTACTATGATCTATTTACGTTCGTATTGGAGCACTGTTCTGTACGACCCGCCACAGATTCAATCATATCAAGTAAAGAGGACTGTGCTGTAGGGGAAGGCTCTTATACAATTGAGTCGTCGGAGCAGGAGTTAGCTTTACGGCCAGGCTCTTCTGCGATTGAGTCATCAGATCAGGAGTTTGATATACGGCCAGGCTCTTCTGCGGTTGAGACTTCCGATCAGGAGTCATACAGTGCGGCCAATCAATTTTATCACCGAGCTATCGGATCATGTAATAGTAAATTAAGTAAAGAAACGCATTTGTTACTAATTTTTAATTTTTTAGGATTACGACAGTGACAGAAATACATTCAACCTCTCTCTACAATCAGATAGTAATTTGATTGAGATGGAAGTAGCGGCAGACACTTCAGTGTCACAACATGTCAAGAGTCGATCTCCAATGAAAAGGCCTGTCAAGCGGTCTAAAATGGGTCACACGGACAAAGCAATAGACAGTGCGACAGATGCCATAAATGCGATGTCCTCTATCATGCAAACAAAACAACCACGTAACCATTACCATATTTTTGGAGATTATGTATCATCTAAGTTACAACAAATGAATCCCAATGTGGCGCAAAAAATTGAACACAAAATTACTTATTTACTGCTGGAGGGCATGGAGCAATCCAGACAAAATATATTGTAGTTATAAGGTTCTGTAACAATTAAAGTAACAATAAAACACTTTTTGTAAAGTAAAACTAAAAATTATTCAAATAAAACAACAATAAACAAAGTACAAAATACCAAGGCAGGATTCACTTTTGAGATGAATCTCAAACGGGTTTATTATTCAAACCTAACATGGACATTTAGAACATAGACTAAACTAAAAGTAGCCCTAACCTAACACAAGACAACGTACGAAGTAATCTTGTTTATTACCCACTAGTGAGAGAATAACTCAGACTCACGAAATGATTAGATCCTTCGTATGATTTTGAAATAATTCACTAAAAGTAGCTATTATATCTAAGCACTAGTCTGCAATTAAGTATTGTTTCTTGCAATATGATTGTATTGTTTCTTGCCAATCTCTTGAACCATTGGTGTTAAAAAATATTTTAAATTGATCTCTGATTAATCGAGCATCTAAACTATTTCTATTACCACCCTGCGTTAGAATTTGAGATAAAGTGTTCGAAACAATGTCATCAGTTGGCACATTACAATATGAGACCTTATTTTCTGTAATTAAAAAATTATGCAACACAACACAATGTTATAGATTCCACTTTCTCAGGTGATAGTACAATGGGGTTTAAAAGTACCCTGAACCTATTTGCTAATACCCCGAAGGAATTTTCCACTATGCGGCGGGCTCTGGACAGCCTGTAGTTAAATATCCTGTTAACTATGCGAAAGCCCTGTCTCGGGATATGGTTTCATTATCCTATTTGTTAATGGAAACGCATCGTCTGCAACTATAACATAGGGTACATTTGTGCTCTGTCCAGGTAGAGGTTTAGAAGGTGGGAAGTTCAAACTATTATCATTAATAGCCTCTTGTAATGAACTTTCCCGTAACACACCACCGTCACTAATACGACCGTTAACGCCTACATTTACATAAGTAAATTTATATTCAGAATCTGCCAGTGCTAGCAACACAATGCTGTGGTCGCCTTTATAATTATAATAATATGATACTGATGATCTTGGAGCTTTAAATTTAATATGACGTCCATCAAGGGCTCCTAAGCAATGGGGAAAATCCCAGGATTAATAAAACTTTGACGCGATTCGTTCCCAGTCTTCTTGAGTGTTTGGAACCTACAATAGAAAAAAATAAAGTAATCTATTCTTTGCATGTGTGCTAATTAACCTACCTTTAGGTAAATATTTTTTAAATAATTGTAAATGGCTTGGCACACTTCAGGAACAAAACGTGACATTGGGCTCTCATGAATCCTTGTTGAATACATTAAAGAACGAAATGATTCACCTGTTGCAAGAAATCGAAGAGTAACTTGCAACCTAAAATATACAACATAATTGACTTATATACTAAAATTATACTTTACGAAATTACCTGCTTCGAGCTGAAATGCTATCACGCATAAACGTATCTATGCGAGATATGCTTGTTTCCACAGCACTCAGCAACCTTTCGCATAACACAAGCGTTACACGTAAGAAATTTGTGTATGATGCTGGATCTTCCACAAGCAATTCATCATTTAACAAATGGAGAACACTACCTTGTTTTTTCTTCTGCAACCAATTTCTGGCCCACTGCTTTCTTTTCTTTTGTTTCTTGCGCTCCCTAGCCAAAACTGCTGTTAATAAAGCTGTGGCAGCAATTGCTACACACATTTCATCACTGGTATCACTCATTATTCTGATGTATGACTTGGTAAATATAACCTCAAACTAAGGCCGTGTAAAAGGATAAACTAAATATTCACAAGTGGCAAACAGGAAAAACATTTCTCTGCATAATTCACGGTGCTAATTTACCAGTGAATTCATCAAAGAATTGACATGAGAATTTTATATAAAATTATACATCGTGTCATACGGGCTTAACACTAGAAAATGAAAAGTACCAACACGGCAATGAGAAAAATGTAATTTGTCCGCAAGTTAGGTTGGTACCGGTATATTTCCAATAAACGCGAGGTCGCCAATAGACACATTATTGACAGTTTTTTATTGTTATTGTTCTTGATTTCCGCCACGGAGAATGTTTTAAATGATGTAACGAACCATCTAGACACCTACGCGGTAAGATTCTTGAGTGCGATTTTCGTAATAACTTAAGTTTCGTAAGTACTACTTTGTGGCAAAAGTTGTTCGGCAACCTAGTGGGATGTCACTCAAGATGTCAAAAAAGTCTAATCTAATCACTTTAAATAAAACAGTTTCTTTGTTAATATCACACTTTATTGTTTAGTGACTCGAGTTTCGATCATAAGCTGATCATTTTCAAACTTAAAGTAAATTAAATTACAATAAACACACGTATTTATGCGGAATGGAATAAGGAGGAGAATACTAGGTCGACCTGGTCGTTAATTATGGGGAAGTCCGGATTACGCTTCGCTTTGTGGATTTCTAGAAATTTTGAACTTTTAGAAATCCACAAAGCGAAGCGTAATCCGGACTTCCCCATAATTAACGACCAGGTCGACCTAGTATTCTCCTCCTTATTCCATTCCGCATAAATACGTGTGTTTATTGTAATTTAATTTACTTTAAGTTTGAAAATGATCAGCTTATGATCGAAACTCGAGTCACTAAACAATAAAGTGTGATATTAACAAAGAAACTGTTTTATTTAAAGTTCCAAAATGTATCACGAAGTTAACGCCTCAACCATCAATCAATTAATCTAATCACCTTTGTTTGTTCTTAAGAATTAAAAAATGACAAAAAATACGAGGTGTTCCAAAAATAACTTTGATGTGGATCTTTTTATGGGATATCCTGTATAACTGGTAACAATTTTAAAATGACCATTCTACGTTTATCCATTTTGGAAATAAAAACACGTTACATGGCTTTCCATAAAATGGCCGAGTCGTATGAGGTGCCCCACCCTGTATAAATGTATTTGCTTGAAATACAATGTCATTCGGGTCATTTCATGCTATTTCAACAAAAGGTTGAGTTGCTCCATTTTTATTTTTTATATTTTGCACTGGTAATCATACATGTTTATCGAGTTCAAAACAAAATTTAGAAATAAAAAAAAATCCGTGGGGCAGATATGTCCCCAGATGGAGCTTGAAGCATGAAATTTTTTGTGATTACAAGCATTTGCGCAAAATGGTGTTCCCAAAAGAGCAAATTAAAAAATTAAAAATTTCTTTACTCAGATTAGAGTGCTGATTATTTTGGTTCAACTTTGTTTCTTCGTTTGATTTATTTTTCAAATTTAATGGTATTCAAAGTTTACCATTGATTTTTGCATTTTTATATTTTTTACCCTGTCTTTTACTGAGAAGGGGACCAAATTTAGTTTGCCAGTACCAAAGTAACAATAGATTTTACCTAAGACAAGAAAACTGGAGTGTTTTAAATCCTTCTATTTTTTTTCACTGAAGAAAATAGGCGGTTTCAACAATGCTCGTATTTTTATAAAGCTGTATCTCCAGTGGGGTACGCAGTTTAAGTCTGAAATTTGTACTACCAATTTGCCAGCACCATAAAATTTGGTCACTTTGTTTTACGTAGTAACTAAAATATTCAAATGCAAAGTTGTAAATAAAATGATTGTAATTCCATTTGCATTGATAGTAATTCTTAACCATAGAAAAATTTGATTTATATCTAAGGTGTAGATTATTATCGGCTCAGTAATCGGAAAATATTTTTATGTATACTGGGGCCCCACAACGGAGAGCCAACACAACCTTATGTTTTTTTTTTTTTAATAGCACACTAGATATATTTTTACATTTTTATGCATAGTTTTTAATATCGTGTGAGCAACAATGTTTGCAGATAATTTAAATTTCCCGCCGAAATATACGGGGGAATTTGATCGTGCCAACGAAAAATGAATAAAGAGTAACTAGATTTGATAATTATATATTCTGGCAGCGTCGTGCTTAGTATTTTGACATTGTGCTCATTAATTCTTTGAATTTAGTTATTGTATCAGTTCTTATCAGGACTGCTTTGGTTTCAAAATAAAAGAAAAATAATTTGCTATTTTCGGCCCAACGAGAAATTCGAAAATAATAGCAAATATCAAAATTAAAGAAATTCATAATTCAAGTTAAGAAAATCTAAAATATGGGACAAAAATAAAAAATTAAGACCAAAAATCTAAAGTTCGTACCCAAAAATCAAAGTAGTAGCCCAAAAAGTCAAAATTTCTAACAAACGAATCAAAAATTTAAGTAGAAATAAAGAAAATTTCGGCCAAAAGACCAAAACTTGAAACCAAAATAATCGAAAATACAAAATATAGGCCAAAAAAGTAAAAATCTACAATAGGGCCTAAAACGGTAAAAATTTAGAAGAAACGAAAATCTAAAAATTCGGCTCGAAAAATCAAAAATATGGACCAAAAAAAACACGAAAATTTTAGCAGTGAAATCGAAAATTTATGTCAAAATAAAGAATATTGAGGTCAACAGATCGAAAATTTAGACCCAAAAGAATCGAAAATACAGGTCAAAAATCTAAAAATTAAAAATTCGGCAGGAAAATCAAAAATGCGAGCCAAAAAGACGAAATTTTTTACAATGAAATCGAAAATTTAGGTCAAAATGAAAGATATTTAGACCAAATGATCAAAAATTTAGACAAAAAAAAAACTAGTAATAAAAAATGCAGAATATTCTAGTAAGAAAATGGTGTAAAATAGTCTCAAAAATCACTCTATTGTTCAAAATAATTTTCCAATTTTTTTTTATAGGAAAATATTTTTTTTTCATTTTCGCTTTAATTCTCCTAAAAAGTGAAACTAATTTAAAAAATAATTCAAGTAAAACGATTAACTTTGTTGGGATCACCTTATTGTTTCACCTTTTGTGCCCGCAGGTTCAACAACGTTAGATTTAGTAGATACATTTTGAATAATTTAAATAAAACAATTGGTTAGTATGACTCTCAGTAGCGGCTGGTGGAACATGTTGATGGTACTTTTACAATAGGGGGAGGCCCTTGCAACCTTTTTGGAAGAAAGAGCAATTCATGTTCATGGTCCAAGGTTGTTTTGAGTTCTAAAGTAAAGGTTTATAATTTTCAAACAAGCTGAAAATGTGATTTATGTGTCCTTTCGTTTTATCGTGTGTTTACATTTTGTCCCAGACATGCATTAAATCTGTAACACCATTCTTCGCCCACGTAACCTCACCATCAAACAAAAAGAATTTTAAGAATTGATCAAAAATTCTTGCTGAGCTCAAAACAAGAGGTGCCACGGCTCCTTGGCTCTATATAACGAGCCGCCCCCGGTAGTTCAACAACTTCACCCACTTGATTTCCAAAAAGAATTGATTATTGCAATTGGTTTAATCAGAATTTAAATGATAGTGATATAGTGGACCAGACCTTTTTACTGATGAGGCGTAGTTCCACTTATCAGGATATGTGAACAGCCAAGACTATCGTACGTGGGCTACAGAAAATCCTCACACTTTTATTGAAACGGATTTTTATCCACAAAAAATTGGTGTTTAGGTAGCAATTTCGAGATGTTGGATAATTGGCCCAATATTTTTCAACGAAACAATCATTGCGGAGCGCTACCGAACACTCATCGTGGATGAATTTTTGAATCAAGTGCATGATGACGAACTGACAATAAGTTATTTTTAGCAAGACGGTGCCACTCATACTGCGTTGGCGACAATAAATTACTTAAGGGAATTTTACGATGCTAAGCGACGGATTATGGCCACCACATTCGCCAGACCTCACTCCGTGCGATTTTTATTTGTTCGGGCATTTAAAAAATTACATTTATAAAAATCGAATCGAACTAAGCGAACTTAAAGCAGCAATTGAAGAAGGGATAAAGAACATAAGTACGGAGCAGCTTCAACGTGTATTTGAAAATAAAAACGAAGAGTTAATATTTGCCTAGAAAATGAAGGCTTTCAGCCAAATCACTTTCGGCATTTGTTATAAAATTAGGGAGTCCACGTTTATCATTTTCAAATACACAAAACCTTAACTTGTATATTTAATTAAAATTGTAAACAAATAAATATATAGTTATGATTAAATTTTTTCATTTATTTTGGGAAAAATGTTTGCTACGCCTGTGGAAAAGCAATCTAAGGGATTTTTTTTTCATATCATCAGTTGTACCAACATGCGTATTTGGTTGCCTACCTATCAATCTGCGACCATTGTTGCTCATACTGTACTTAAATTGACAATTACTTATTGGGCTAAATTTAACCGTTTCTGAGTTATTTTGGGGTTTAAGGCAAAAACAAGCAATATTTGAACGGTCGCAGACTCAAAGAAACATAATAAAGCTATTATTTTTAAATGATCGAAGGGTGTTTTAACATTAGAAAAGTTACAATTTTGTTTAAATAATTAAATGCTATTTTTATGAAGTAAGAAGACCTTCGCTAAATGTAAGAAACTTTTTTTTTAAAGGAACATCCAGTATATCTAAACAGACATTTAATGTCCTTTTTCTTGACTTTCTAAAAATTTCTAGTTTACTAGGTTTATAAATAATACTGAAAGTCAGGGGAAGCTCGTTATATAGAGCCAAGGAGCCGTGGCACTACCTGTAGTTTCAAGCTCAGCAAAACATTTTAATTAATTCCTAAAAAAACTTTTTCGCCAGTTTAAATGTTAAACAACGCCTGCATGACAAAAAAGTCGAGAAAAATCGCAATGCAGTTGCTTCCCAACGCAACGCCGCGGCGCGCCGTTAACGGTGCCAGCTTCCATCTGAAAGTGAATTGTTTTATTTGAATTCTCTTTAAAATTTCACTATTTTGATCAATTAAAAAGAAAATAAAAAAAGGTTTCCCTATTAAAAAAATATATATTTTGAGCAATAGAGTGATTTTTGAAACTAATTTAAACAATTTTCTTACTAGAATATTCTGCATTTTTTATTATTAATCCTGTATTTTCGATTCTTTTGGATCTAAATATTTTTTATTTTGACCTAAATTTTCGACTTCAATGTTAAAATTTTCGACTTCACTCCGCATTTTAAAATTTTCGGGCCGAATTATTAATTTTTAGATTTTTGACCTGTTTTTTTCGATTTTTTCTAAATTTTTTATCTTGTGGCCTAAATATCCTTTATTTTGACCTAAATTTCCAATTTCATTGTTAACATTTTCGACTTTTCAGTCCGCATTTTGATGTTTCGGACCGAACTTTTAATTTCAGTTACAAGTTTTTGATTTTTTAAACATTTTAACCTGAACTATTGATGCGAGAATTTTTTCTAGTTATGTTTGCTGAAATTTTTTATTATTATTATCATCATTTTCTTTTGTTTGTTAATTTTTTTGTACTCTGTACCGTGTACTTTGGACCACCATTTTTACTTTTAGGCACGAATTTTAGATTTTTGGCCTAAATTTTTTGTTTTTAGATTTTTTAACTTGAATGATTAATTTTATTGTTCGATTTTTTGGCTATTATTTTCAAATTTCTGGTTACAAACTCATTTTTGGGCGCTGAAAGTGGTAAATTATTTTGCTTCTACCTAAATTTTCGATTTTTTTGTCAGCGTTTTCATCCTTGGATCCGGATTCTTGATTTTTTGCCCACATTTTAGATTACCGTGTTTTTGTTCTTAAATTTTTGGCCCAAATATTCTTTATTTTGACCATCGATTTTTGTTGTCTGCATTTTTTATCTTTATGCCTTTTGGTCTTTTGTTGGCCGAAATTTGCTTTATTTTGATTTCAATTTCGGATTTGTTTGTTGAACTTTTCGATTTGTTTGTTGAAAATTTTAGTTTTTTGGTCCACCGCTTAGATTTTTCGGTACGAATTTTAAATTTTTGGTGTTAATTTTTTATTGTTTGTCACATATTTTAGATTTTCTTAACTAGAATGAGTGATTTCGATAAAGACGAAAGTAGCCTGAATAAATGAATATTCAACCTGTTCGTAACTCTGCAAAATTCATAATAATAATAATAATAATAATAAAATGCTTTATTTTCCGTACGACAAGCAATACAATTACTATTATTATTAGTCTTATTACAACTACTTCCCCGGCTAGTGCCACGCCGGATATTTAGAATTAATGGTTTTATTGTGTGCTTTTGTAATTTTGTTTGCTATTATTTTAGAATTTCTCGTCGGAACTTATTTTAAGCTAAAAAGTATGGTTTTTAGACCAGGATTTTTGATTTTTGGCCGATATTTTAGATCTTCGGCTGTTTTTTCCAATTTTTTTATTGTTTTGGTCAAAATATTCGATTCGTTTCTTGAAATTTTGGATTTCTTGGTTTGCATTTTTTATTTTTGGCCTGAGTTTTCGATCTTTTGACCCGAATTTAGACAAAGCGTTGAAAACTCGAGCCAGAAGGTGAAAAATGCAGACCAAAATATCCAAAATTTCAACAAACAAATCGAATATTTTGGCCAAAAAAATCAAAAATTTGGAACAAAATAGTCGAAGATCTAAAATGTCTGCCAAAAATATCAAAAATCCTGGTCTAAAAATAAAAATGCACACCAAAAAACTTGAAAATACAAAAGAAAAATAATTTTCAACGAACTTCTCGCATATAAATCAATAATTCTTTATTTTGGCCTACATTTTTGATTAGTTTGTTACAATTTTCAATATTTCCGCATTTTCAGGTCCGACGTTTTGGTTAAATTTTTTTATTTTTTTGTCCTACATTTTAGATTTTTTAACTTGAATGATTGATTTTTACGCGGAATTTTTTTATTTTTTTAGTATTTTTTTTTTGGTGTAAGTTTTTGATTTCTGTCCTTTGTTTTAGATTTTGCAACCTAAATTTTTTAATTTTGACCTATATTTTCAAGGGTTTTTCTTTTTAATTTCAGGTTATTTATTTAATTTTATGTTGTTTGGTTTCATGGGTTTTAATTTAAATATGGGGTTAATATTTTAGATAAAATATATTACTTTGATATTTATCTGGAAAATATAGTCTGCGGGATGTTTAAGGAGTTATTTAATATTTAAATATTTGTAGGAATTTAGGATTTTTTGCATCAAACAATTAAATGTCTAATTTAGGTTTTTCGTCTGATCTAAATTTATTTGCCAAGTACAATACTAGACTTCGTTCATCATTCGCTCAAGGTAGCGGCGGCTCGTGGATCTGTTGAGGAGGCTACGACAGAGATATCGCTCGTGCTGTACTACTTTCTCCTATAGAGGAAAAAAATATGTCGCTGCTGTTTTGGTAAAATTTTCTTCCGCAGCCTCCTCGCCGAACATCCATGAGCCGCCGCTGGTTTAAGGGTTATCCGAGAAAAACAAACAATTGAAAAAGGGGAGGGGGGATATATTGTATAAGTGGCTCTATCATCAATAGGTTCCACGAGCCGCTACTGCTGAAAGTTACTATTATTATTTGAAATTATTTTGATGGTCCCATTGGATAAAGGAAATATACCTTGCAGTTCATTTTTTCGAAAATGGTTGGGTAGATGGAAAAAAACGACGAACATGTATCTCAATATTTTTGAGGGCAAACTTTTTGAGTGAAACATTTTTGGTGTGTAACCTCAGGGGGGTTGAGGGCGGGGTCATCTCAAAAATTTCAAATGGAAAGGTAAGTCAAGTCGTTCAAAAGATCTGAATAAAAAATGATTATTAATGATAATGGGATGCGCATTCGCCGATTTTTTCATCTCCCCAACCGTTTCCGAAAAAATGACACGGGGTTAAACTTTGTAGATACCCTGTATATGCATTTCTTTTATATACCTGTATATACCATTCTCTATTTTTATAGTATACATAAAAAAATGGTTCAATTATCATTGGAAATACACTCAATTTATTCAAAAATTTGAACTTAAATATTTTTGTTACTACGCAAAACAAATTTTGTGGTGATGTTGCGAAATAGAAGCATTGGTAATACAAATTTTAGATTTGTACTCCGCATCCCAGTGGAGATACTGCTTTATAAAAATACGAGTTTGTTGAAACCGCCTATTTTCTTCAGTGAGAAAAAAAGGGTTAAAAACACTCCAGTTTTTTTGCTTCAGGTAAAATCTATTATGACTTTAGTACTTGCAAACGAAATTTGGTTTGAGTGTATTCTCCTCTTCCCAGTGAAAAAGAGGGTCTAAAAATGATAAAAAAAGCAAAAATCAATGGTAAACTTTGACTACCATTAAATTTGAAAAATATATCAACTAATGAAACAAGTTAAACTAAAATAATCTGAGTAAAGATATTTTCTAATTTTTAATTTTGATCAATTGAAAAAAAATATACCATTTTGCGCAACTGATTGTAATCACAAAAATGTACATGTTTCAAGCTCCATCTGGGGACATACCTGCCACACGGATTTTTTTAAATTTCTAAAATTGCTTTTAAATACCTGTGCGAAAAATTAAAAATGGTACAGCACAACCTTTTGTTGAAACAGCATGCAATGACCCATTCACGTCATTTTATCAATATATTTGATAGTGCAAAAGTTAGATTTGAAAACATTTTAAAAACGTTTAAATTGTAATTAAAAATCTCTATTCTTACTATTGCAATATTGTGTATTTATTATTAGGATATAAGGAACAATTTGTTGTACATAATAATCAATGTTGGTTTTTATTTTTTTAACACTTTGTTACTGGTTATTTTGAAAAACCAAGAGCACTTATCTAACAAATTAGATACCCACGCGGTAAGCTTAATTTTTACTACTTATGTCAGCTAAATACAAAAAATGCAGCGGAAAAATATTTTCATCAATATCCCGAACGCTGCCAAACTTACCTATCAATATTTTCAAAATAAATAGGATTAAAAAAAATGGACAAGTATATTCAAGTCAATAGCAATCTTTTTACATATCTAGAAAATTAGACATTATTAATTTGTTAGAAATTTAATTCAAAAAGTTTATTTTAAATTCAATTTTACAAATAAAGTTCAAGTTGTTAGAGAAATGTGCGTTTTTACTAAAATCATTAACGCGCACCAAATTAAAAAAAAAATCGGTGTATTTATCACCAAAGAATGAATAAAAGTAATATGTGATGAGACCTGACTTTCAAAATAGAATTTGTCATAAAAGCTATCACAATGGGATTTAAAGATTTAAATTTTTTATGTTGATGTTGCTATTAAAAACGAAACGTCGCATCAGAAAACAAATACCGTTTGTAACCCGTGCGAATCTAACTTTTGTTATCGCTGACACCAAAATAAATCGCTTCATACTGTATATAGATACAACCTCTTCGTATAAATACCAATATAAAGAAATATATTTACAAAAATAAAAAGGCAGCGCTTTGCATGTTAAACATATGTACTTACAAATAAAAACTCATCACATCAGTTGCTGCTATTATTACTACAAAAGCACCAATATATTAATATAAACTTGTCGGACTTGTTCAAAGTGATTGCAACATATCCTGCTCTGTTGAATCATTAATGAATCACATTGCAGGAAAACGCATTACTGAATGATGAACCCGACTGACCATGGATTCGGTTCTTGAAATTTCCGTGCGAGGCGTAACGCACTCTTTGGGCGCTACAAGAGTTAAACTTAAATTGTATGCGTTGAAGCCGTCGGATAGCGCAAGTGTTGCCAAACAAATTTATTACAGCAGTTGCCGCTAGATGGTCCAACCTGCTAATACATTTTAAAATCGGCCTGTAAATAAATCAACAGGAAGCGAGTTTAATAATTATTACAAAATGAGTCTTTATTATAATAATATAATGTCTTCTTTTAGTTTATTATCGACACCATGGAATCGCCCTAATTTTTGTTAAATGAATCATCGATTGCATATCCAGGGTGTATGTATATTGGGTTGCCGACGTTCAGCCAGACAACACCCATCTTATTTAGTAATAAACCCGTTTTTCAGTAGAAGTTGATTAGTGTACATCACACCAGATATGCTTCTAACCAACTATTAAAAAAAATAATAGAAAACAGTTATTAACCTACTTTATTGTAATCTTACGTATAGTAACCTATAATATCATAGGTTCGATTCTTTGCTAGTACAAAGCGTAAATTTAGTTGCCTATGTTAATACCTTATAATAATGAAAATATTTTTTCGGTATAAATTTCATGATAAAACGAAATAGATGTAAAAGTATAAAGCAAACGAAATATCGTATGTATTAAAAGATTAAGTAATAATTTTTCAAGTATCAAAAATTACATCAATACTATTAAAGTAGGCAATTTAATTGTAAAACACAAAATAATTTTTCATTTTTTATTCATACATGGATTGTAAATATCTTTTTAGTATCAAAACAGTTTGATCATAAACACGTGTTTTGGCATCCATCGCTGTAATAAAGTCTGAATGTCCATAGTCGTTTATCATAAACGTCTCTTTAAAACCATTGGGCAATTTCGATCGCAAGTATAGTGTATCTTTTGGATGTAGAATGTTATCATTTGCTCCATAAAACCCATGTATGGATGTCTTAATATTATTCAAATTATACTTTTTAGGACTATCGAGGATAGAATTTTTGTATCTTCTAAATTGGCCTAAAAGAAAATATTAGATCATTGATATTAAGATATTGGTTACCTAAAACTCACAGGATTGTATAGATTGCGCGTAATGTACAAAAGATTTAATAGAGGCTCCGCCTGGTAAATGTCCGAGAAATAAACTTAAATTTGTGCTGTTTAAATCGGTGTGTTGGATATCTAGAAGCAAGTAAGCTAGATGTTTACATAATGGGCAAATGCGCTTGCCACATTTGCAAAGGATCGGACCAATTACTGGTAGGTATGGTAAACTCGGACCGGCATTAAATGGTCCGATCAAATCCAACACTCCTGTATACTGAAAATAAAAATAATTATTCAACTTTCTAAACCGCTAGTTAAAATCCACAAAATAAACGCCACCGTCGGAAAACAATTAGGAATTAGCTTTTAAAACAGTTACAAAGTTAGTCAGTTTTTTACTCACCAATGCGAACATTTCGGGTATCGAGGCTGTGCGTAGTAAAACATTTTTTGTATAACAAAGAAATGCTGCAGGTGCGTAGGAAATGTGTGTAATGATTTTTTCGTTATATTCCGGTTTTTCTGACAACATAACGAAAAACGAAGTCGATCCTTGAGACATACCGATGTAGAACAGTCTATCGAATCCAGTCAATTTCAATATGTAGTCGATGGTGCTTGGAACGTCAAAAACACCAATTTCATGCCAAGAAAAGTTCCAAAATTTTGTATCCGATGTGTTTAAGCTTTCGTGTTTTTCCGAATAACGTGTACCCCTGCAATTCAAAAGCCATACGTCGAATCCTTCATCTGATAATAAGTATGCTGAAAATCATATTTTTAAAACGATAAAGGGTCAAAATCGGATGGGAGTAAACTTTGGGCTTAAAATTATGCTCTAATTCCATTACAATTTTTAAATTAATTAAATACGAGGGAAAATTAGTTATAATGACCTGGTAATGTATAATTTTATTTTTCTCAACTAGTTTCGGTTATTCATATTAATAACCATCCTCAGCAGAAAAACGTCATAAAACTTAGGTAAGCATTTAACAAGTATATAAAGTATTTCAGCTGAGGATATAAATAATAATAACCGAAACTATTTCAGACAAATGAAATTATACATTACTAGAAAGTACAAGTCATTACAACTAATTCCAAACATCTGATAAAAAATGGATTTCCACCTACAAATAGGAGGGAAAAGTTCTAGAGCAACAATTTCTGTTACAACAAAATTTTCGAATAATTTCTTTGGTGTAAGTATTTCGAGATTAATTTGTCCAAATTTCAAGCTACATGTATGTTAGGTTGCCTATGTTACAACGCTATTACCATTGTATTTATATATCTAGTATGCCAACGCAATGTAAATTTTTGATGCTAAAAATTGCGTTTCCAAATACACCAAGAAAGCGCGTAAGCATTCACACATTGAAACACTTGAGTAGCGTGTGATGTGTGTTGCATACTTGAAAATTATTACTCGTTTTAGAATGATTTTTTTTTAATTATTCGATCCGTATAGGAAATACAAGGCCACCGAAACTCTTCCGTGACGCGAACTGTAATGTAAACAAAAATCGAGAAACATAAATAAACACCGCCTATTGCGGCAGTAATATTGAAAATATTCTTCACTCAGATAAACTACGATATTGAAATGTATGTAGATAGAAATAATTAGAGGAAAGAAAAAACAATATTTACTTTCTCCGTGTAAAGTACTCAAAAGTATTGTGATCGTGAAAATATTTAAAAAAACAGTAAAAAAATTCCTCTTTGTTATCCGTAGAAAAATTGTTTGGGTGCTGAACTGAATATATTTTGGTAAATTTTATTTCACCGGAAGTATATAGGTATATATGTATATATTTTTTTTTTCTGATATTTTTTTATATTCAGGGTGTAGAATTGGTTTACGCACCGTAGGGATTTCCATGTTAAATTCTTTATGTTCAAATATTGGCTCCCCAAATGATCTTAGAGAAAAAGCGTAAATATGTTTCAGGTAGAGAAAAAAATACTCTACACAACCGTTTTCTTACTAGTTTTTTTACTTTCTATAGAAAGGGGAAATCGAGGAAATTAAAACTACTATTTTAGCAAAAATAGGTGCTGCCCTTGAATTTTTGAAACAATAAACCGTTGAACGTTAGCGGTCACGTTAATGTTTTAATCAGAAATTTAGGCGTATTAATGGTAATATCGAAATATTCTGCTATTAGTGCATGTGCAGTAAACCTGACTACTATTAACAGAATGGTCCGCAAATTTCGAAACGTTCAACGGATTTTTGTTCCAAAATCATTTGGGGAGCCAATATTTGAACATTGAGAATTTAACATGGAAATCCCTATGGTGCGTGAACCAATTCTACAACCTGAATATAAAAAAATATTAGAAAAAAAATGTATACATATATACATATATACCTATATACTTCCGGTGAAATAAAATGTTACATCAAATTTAGTTAGATATAGATAATACCAAAATGAACAATTTAGAATAAGATTATTTCGAAATCTTACGAGTTTTTGAAAAAAAATGAATGGGGAAAATATCACCATAAACCCTACTATCATTATATTTTATTTACCCCTTCTATTCTATAATAAGCGATATGCCCATGGTGAGGCTCGAATTTGAAATACCCTTATATATATACAATAATTAAAAGTTTTTAACTGCCGTTCTATATAAAGTTAAGATTATCATTTAAACATGAGTAACTTTATAAGCAATTATTAATATAAACGCTTTTTATGATATTTTTCATATTTATCGCTTTTTCTCAAAAACTAGTGACAAGTTAAAAAATAACATGTTTTATAAAGTATTATTTTTGACATTATCTATAGATAGTGATAATTCTAATTTCATGCAACTCTCGTAGTTTCATGATTATGAACAAAATATTACAAATATTTGTAATTATTTAATTTTTTTCCAAAATTAAATAAAATTTGAACCATATTTGTTAGAAGTATCCGGACCAACATACCAGCAGACTAACAAACAGAAATGTGTGGAAAATGGTCTCGAAAATGCACATTTTCGTTGAAAGTTAGACTAAAAATGGTTTATAACTTTTGAAACTGTATATAAAAACTTATTGTACATAAATTTTACCTACTCTCACTTTGTAATTAATAAATTAAACAGTTTCCATCTGTCGTAATTGACTCAATATGTAATAATGCAATGTAATGTAAAAATTCAACCATTCAACGTAGCTCAAAACGGACATAAAAAAAAGAAAACATTTTCACGATCACAATACCTTTCCGTATTTCATACAGAGAAAATAATGACAAAAATTGAAAATTTCCTTTCTTTTGAGAAATTTTCAACTGATATTATTCCGCGTTATAATACATACATTTACCCTATGTAACCAACTTTGTATGATAACCGGAATCGCCGGAGTACTTTTCTAAAAACGATAAGCCTGCAACTCGCTAAATTCCGTTTTATATAGGGTTTTTCAAAAGTAAGTCGTGTATTGAAATACTGATATTTGTATCAATCATTGAGAAATTTGCAAATTAAAAATGCCTATATGTGAAGAAAGAAACAGAGTTATGGATACATTTTAAGTTGCCTTTGAAGAATTGGTGTTACCAATCTCCAAATGGCCTGCTATTTTATTGACACTAGATGTTTCATATTTGTTTTCATTTGCTAAATTTTGCGTTTCTTATAAAACTTCAGCAACTACAACATCTGTTTTAACAGGGGGTCTACCTGATTTCTTTTTATCCATAACAGAACCACTTTCTTCAAATTTTGCTACCAGCTTTTGAATAGCTCTCAAAGTGCATAGGCTAAAGCCCTGCACAGGCCGTCTTTTAAAGACCCGGCCCGACAGTGAATATTCAAAGGCCTGGCCCGGCCCGAAGAAATAAAATGTTTTGTCGGCCCGGCCCGGCCCGCTAGTGAATATTCAAAGCTCGGCCTGGCCCGGTCCGGCCCGGCCCGGAATCGTTCTTTATTTTTTTTTTGCTATTATTTAAAATTTATAATAAAACAAATGAATTATTCTGTTTTGAAATATTTTATAAAAAATCATATCTCAAAAATCTTTTGAAAAAAGAAGAAAGGATCAGGGCAAAACATATATTATTTTTAAGAAAATTAAAATATGAGTAATTGATTATTCTTTGAGATATATTTTATTCATTAAATACTAACTATCTAAATATTTTTTTTTTGTTTTGGATTTTTTTTTAAACTTTAAACATTCAAGCATAAAAAAGTATAGAATAACTTTATATTGTTATAATTTTTGACACAATAATTTTCTGAGCCTCTAAAAGGTAAAGACCAAAAGCCATGTCTTGATTGCCTTTATAATATATGTAAAATTCGCTAAAATCCCTGATGTACCCCCAAAAAGTGTGCATTTATTAATGGCATGATTAAACATTTATGTAAAATAAAAATAGTCTATTTAATTTTATTTAGAAAGAATTCATGCATCCGAAAATATAATCAAGATCAGCGGGTGTAGTGGAACACCGAACATTATGAAAAAAGTATCGTAAAACATAGTAGGTATAAAAAAATTAAACAAACCCAGAGCATTTATCAACAGTAAATCTCTCAACGCTGTACGACCGAAAATGTAAACTAGGACGCGTGTTATTAGTCATTCTCCACAAAAACAAATAATTTCATATTAAATTCAGGCAACTCAGTAGGCATATTATTTTCATAGCCATCTATGAGGGCATAGTAAAATCAATTTAATAGCTATTTTATATCGCAGCGGTAGCGCCTCATACGGAGGCTTCCAAAGTAGAGGTCTCCTGGCTTCCAAAACTTGCCTCTTTTTCTCCCATAAGCGTTGCACTACTAGATATGTATATACAATGCTATTACGTTAATATATTACAATAAGTTAATAAATATTGAAAGATTATGCAAATATACAGAGTTATTCACACTACACGGCATGAAATATTGTGTTCAAAATACGTGACTCAAGAAATTTCACTTTTGGGATATACATATACTTGTATATCCATTCTTGTAATGGCACAATAATATATTTATTATATTATTATGGGGGTCCATTAAGGTTACTTTTTAAAAATAATTTAATATTATACAGGGTGTTCCAAACGCCCTAAAAGTATCAAAGTTGTGTGTTTTCAAATGGAACCCCTGTATTTTCTGTCATTTTTTAATTCTGGGGAGCAAATAAAGGTGAGTTACTTCAATACTCCCTATACCTGTTGTTTACCGTTTTCAAAATAATTAAAGATTTGTCAAAATGAATGGTACAGGTGAAATTTTATATTTGCCCCAGTGATTGACGTTGAACCATTATAATCATTTATTTTGTTTGGTTGAAGGTTCTAACTATAGCGCCAACCATGAGATCATATAAAAAATTATACAGGGTGATAAAAAAATGCGGTAGAAAATCCCAACTTACAAAGAGGAACACCCTGTATAATGTCAAATTAATTTTAAAATGTAACCATAATAGGCCCCTATACAGGGTGTTTTAAATTCAAAGCTTACCATGGGGATCTCGTTTATTAAAGGAGATAGATGGTATGTTTAAATTTGGCACTTTAGCAAAATTTTATGCTGATTAATAATCCACTGGAAAATCTACTTAAATTGTTTTGTTTTCGAGTTAAATCCAAAAAACTCAAAAAACTGATTTTCGTTTTTTCTTTATATCTTCGTTATTTGAGATGATATTTAAAAACGGTAAAGACGTTCTTATGGCACATTTTTATTATCTAATAGATGGCATAAAATTTTTAGTTGTAACATGTTTCGTTTCTTTTGAACCACATCAACTTTCTTATTTCTTATGGACGCCGTATTTGTTTTTTATCGCATCTCAATGCTCAATTTCTTGCGATGACAACAATATAACACAACGTACATTTAATTTCATAAATGAACATATAATCGTTTAATAGTTATTTGTTTAACAAGGCAATAAAGTGACAGATTTATGGACGCGGCTGGAGTTTCACCGCCGAGCGAGCTTGCGAGCGAGGCTGTGAATCCAGCCAAGTCTGGAAATCTGCTTTATTGCCGAGTTAAACACATAATTTTTTCGGGGATTGTTTGGGAGAAATTAATAACTTGCAATGCGATAATTTTCAATATATTTAATTCTATGAACATATCACAGGTAGCTTTGTAAAAATTTTGTAGGTACCCAAGCAAAACAAAGAGCATTGGTTGAATGTCAACACGTTTCAATTAAATGCGTGTGTATAAACTGTCTAAAAGTGAATTTTATCATTGGACCTGTGCAATTTGTGTTTAATCAACTGTACCTGATAACCGCGGGAGCACTCGTTAGTTCGTATAGTGTCGTGTCAATTAATTATCGACTAAAGTGTGTCGTGATCTAATTAACCTCAAAACAGTCTAAATGTAAATGGGAAATGTGCGCACCTCATACTGTATTTAAAACTTTAACAACAAATCGAATCAGTATAAATGGACAAGGCCTCTAGTGGTGCAGTGGAATACGCGACCGACCAGTAAACCGAGGAACGCGAGTTCAATACCGGAATTTGGAACTTTTAATTCTACACACTATAATTTAAACAACTTTTCTGTTTTTATTAATGATGTCTTCATCGGTATTTAAATGTTGCAAAACGATACCGTTTAAAAACTTAGTTTGCATTAAATGTTATAACATCTACCATGCGGGCTGTAAATACAAAAACAAAAAGATCAAACATCTAGACGGACATAAAATTATTTGCTGTTCGAAAAGTATTAGTAACACATCTTTAAATACTAGCATAGAATTAACTAAGCAGGAAATTATCGACGAACTAAACTCCGAGTTGAACAGTAAAAATAAAAATAAACATATTGAGAAGCTTATGAGCCGCATACTATTAATTGAGAGAGAAGCAATTGACGCTGAAGAATCTTTAACAAAATCTATCTCAAATCTTGAAGCTGACGTGTATACCTTAAACACTCAGCTAAATAAAGTCTCTAGAGAAAATTCCGATCTTAAAGATGAGATTAATAACTATCAAGATTTATTAACAAATTCATCACCGACAGCTACGATGTCGCCTCCAATAAACTGTACAGCATGCAATGAATACAACAGTCAAGTTGCAGAACAGGCTGCACAAATTAACCATTTGTTATCAACAAATAACGAACTTCAAAAAAAACTTGATAATACGTCACGAACAGCTGTCACACTCCCAAAGACTACATCAAAAACTATCAAAGAAGATGCAAAGCTCCTCATTCTAAGTGATAACCATGGAAAGCATCTTGGATACCTTGCCAGGAAAATTGTAGGCAAGTTCATGACAACCCCGAACATTACATCTATTTACAAACCCAACGCAACCATTTTCCAAGTAACTGAAAACATCAAGGATTTGATAAGCAGTTTCACACAGGATGATCATGTGTTTATTATGGCAGGTACTATCGACGCAATCAAGGGGCAATAGATCGGCATAGCCTTACTCAAACAGTGCCTATAAGAAGTTAGCCGCAAAACGAATTTACATATAATTGCATGTGCATTCTTCAAGAAAAGATTTATTTTAAATAAATTTATCTCCAAAATAAATAATCAACTTGCTCAGTGTGCAAATGATTTTAAATGTCGTTATCACGAGAATAATACCATTTCTGTCAATAATTTTTATATTAGTAATAAGAACAAATATTCACTGTTAAGTAAGATCTTGCACAATCTATACTCAAATCCAGTTCAAAACTCGTACGCCAACTCACCAGCAGCATCATCATCAAAAAACATATTATAAATAGCGCCACTGTAAACACTAAATCTTTATTCTGTTTGTATATTAACATTCAATCAATTCGTTCTAAAATAAGTGAACTTGACATTATTTTAAATGATAGCCTGCATAATATATCTGTGTTTTGTGCATGTGAACACTGGCTAGTTGATGAGGAATGCGCAAATATTGCTCTTACTAATTTCCATGTAGCGGTACAATTTTCCAGAAAGACTTTCCGTCATGGAGGCTTATTAATTATGATTCGAAATGATATTGTTTACACGCCTCTCGACTTTTCTAACATAATATCTGAAAAGGATTGTGAAATTGTTGGTATTTGTATTAATAACACTATTATTCTTGCTGCTTATCGATCTCCACTTGGAGATTTTAACAACTTTTTACGAATTTTATCAATGGCATTGGAGGGTATTGATACAACTTACCAACAAGTATATCTTGCAGCTGATTTTAATGTTTCTTTTAATGGTAGTGATAGTAATAGATCCCAACTTGTAGACTTTGCTGAAAGTTATGGATTAAATTTTTTAGTTAACTTTCCCACACGACTTAACAACTGTATTGATAATGTTTGTAGTAACTCTGGAACTGATTCTGGGGCACAACCTCTTGAACTTGGCCTACCAGACCACAAAGGCATTTTATTTAATTTTATGGTTGACCAACAACCAGTTAATAAACCATCCTTCGAAACTGTACGTCCTATCACAAGTCGTGGTAAATTTACCTTATTCCAGTTGCTGGATAAGGAACCATGGGGTTTTATTGATGACACAAGTAATGCAAATGAATGTTTCGACAGATTTTTATCAACATTCATACCGCACCATAATACGTCTTTTCCACTGAAGAAACAATCTAGCAAAACCAAACCTAAACAATTAAAATGGTATAATTCCCATCTAGATGACATGAGAAACACGCTTGCCCTAATCACCGAAGCTTACAATAAAACGCGTGATCCCGAACTAAAGGTAATAAAGAATAAATATCGACTTTGTTATAGGAATTGTATTAATAACTACAAGTTCCAGCAAAATAATGCTCACATTATAAATTCAGCTTGCAAACCAAAAGCCGTGTGGGATGTCATAAATTCAACCAGACTGTCAAATAATAAAAATATGAATAAAAATTGCAGTATATCCGCAACGGATTTTAACCAGTTTTTCTCCAAAGTCTCTAGTGATATAATAAGCTCTTTGCCTGAGTCTAATACTGATCCCATAACCTTAATGTGTCGCCACTCTCCTACATATACTACGTATTTTGAGTTCTCTGAAGTTTCAACTAGTATGGTGATCAACGCCATTAACAGTTTAAAACCTAGCAAAAGCAGGGACATTTATGGAATTCGATATGATGTCTTAAAATCTGTACTTACAACAATAATCTCTCCACTGACAAAACTAATAAACAAATGTATTAGGGACCAAATTTTCCCAGACTCACTAAAAAAAGCACGAGTGATCCCCATTCATAAGAAGGGTGAGTACTCCGATCCTGATAATTACCGACCGATTTCACTTTTGCCCGTGATAGCAAAAATCTTCGAAAAGATCCTACAAATGGAACTAACTGAATATTTCGAAAATTTCAATATTTTCTGCAAAGAACAGTATGGTTTCCGAAAAGGACGTTCAACAACCGAAGCCATCTGCAAATTTGTTGAAATGACTGTTGACTGTTTTGAGGAGAAAGACCATCTAAAATCCTCGTTCTTAGATCTATCTAAAGCATTTGACTGTGTCTCCCACTCTATCCTCCTCAGAAAATTGTACTGCTATAATTTACATCCGACTAGCTGTAAATTAATTCTATCGTATCTATCTGGTAGAACTCAGTGTGTTTTTTCATCCGGTGTCGCCTCACCTGAGCTACCGATCATACATGGGGTACCGCAAGGATCAATTTTGGGGCCTCTCTTATTCTTGATATATATCAACGACCTTCCAACCGTAGTAAAAAATGCGAATTTTATATTATATGCGGACGATACTACGTTAATTAATAGGTCTAAAGATCTAGACGTCGTAACAAATTCACACACGGAAGCACAGGAAAATGTTTCAGAATGGTTTCTTAGTAATCGGCTAAAGGTAAATGACAGAAAAACGGCAGTTAGGACGTTTTCTCTAAGATGCAAGGACAGCGAAGTAGAATTCACAAAATTTCTTGGGATGCACATTGCTACCGATTTATCATGGACGTCACATGGTGATGCAATTTCCAGCAAACTATGCTCGTCGATATTTGCAATTCGTTCCCTTTCGAAAGAGGTTTCGGAAGATGTCCTTAAAATAGCATACTACTCCCTATTTCAATCCGACCTGCTTTATGGACTCATTATCTGGGGCCATTCTGCTATTAGACACAGGATTTTTGGTCTCCAACGAAAGGCAGTTAGAATACTGTGTGATCTTGGTTGCGGGCTTTCGTAGCTATGCAGATACTAACCTTACCTAGTCTGTATATCTACGAATGCCTGCTTTTCATTAAAAAACATCCCTCCTCATATAATACCTGTCCGAGTGCCAACAACCATTACACTAGACAGCATCGTAATATCTATCAAAACTCGATACGGCTATCTAAGTCTCAGACTGGCGTTAGGTACTATGCTATCGAGTTTTATAATGCATTGCCCCAAAAAATTAAAATTCTCAATTATGCCAAATTTAAGAAGAAAATAAAAAACATATTAACTCAAAATGCGTTTTACAGTTGGGATGAGTTTTTGAATTTTAATTATGACGAAGTGAATAATTATGGCTAAGAATGTTTTCAGTACTAGTGTTATGTATATTTATTTATATGTAATTATTCTTAGTCTTTAATCATTATATTTTTATAACATTGTGCACTTACATGTATTTTCTGTATCTTTTATAGTATTAACTTATATATATTTTATCATATTTTGACAAATGTAAAGCTTTATGCTGTTAACATGAATGAAATAAATAAATAAATAAATAAATAAATAAAAATAAAAAATAAATATTGACATTTATAATAGACATTGTGGTGTCCGCATTTTGACGGTGTGGCAGTGTAATCATTTATAATCATAATGATCATGATTTCGTAAGTGACATGCAATGAGTATTTAAATCGGACGGACCGTATAATTATTTCTAGTAAAACTCTTCAATACATTTCTCTACTGATATGGTTGATGGTGGAAGCTATTACTTTGTGATACATTTTGATTCAGGAATTCAGGAACTTTTCAATAAAATGCACTTTCTTGGTATCACACACATTTCTTTACGATTAAAAATGTTAAAGTCATTACGTTCATATTATTATTGTTCAATGATCAAATTGAAATAAAACTTACATAATACGTAACCTCCAAATCCTTTTCGATCATTTTTCCGATTGCTGCTCGGGTTCAATTACGTGGGAAATGTAGGCAAACACACGGTGCTCGGGAAAACTTACGCGGGGTTGTAAATACTTCTCAGAAGCCGTTATTGAGCTTCTTCCGCAGGCAAGATATGAGGATAATCTCGTTTTACGGTGCCAAGAAGTAAGTGCGCCGGCCGACGACGTTTAAACGTCAAATGCCGGGCCACTCGGCAACTCGATTTTTGTGCGTGGATAAGTTACGGACTCGCATGGAGGTTGGGGAAAACACACGCGGTGTTATTAAAACCTCGGGGAACCTAGTTTTAGCCTTTTTGGCACGGGAAATTCGAAGGCAACTCTCAATTAAGCGAAAAATACATGGTTGTGTCAAACACATTTTCGGGCGGCTTCTATTGGTCGACGCGGCGTATCATCTGATAGGCGAAATAACATGACGTAGTCTCACCTGATTGGCTCATTACTTTTACAGCGTAGGCATAAATAAGCATTTTTAAAGCCTAGTCCCCAAAAATGATATTTCACGGACTAAAAGCAGTCCGAAAAATCTTACATTTCATATCAATCCGCGAAAAAAGACTTTTATTGGTCTATGTAGCGCTTACTAAAAATAATCCGTGCTATGGAATTAGAAATACCATTTGTGAATTTGCATTATTCATGTGTCCAATCCAAATCATGTTTTTTTTTTAATTATCATCTTCATTGCACGTTTGAAGCAACCGATTACAAAATGCAAGGCGTCTTAAATTATCACCAGGCGCAAGTGTGTGGCCCAGACGAATTTTATATGGTTTTTATTTGCTGACAAATTTAATTCAGCTGGATCATCGCTTTGACGTTAGAATTATCAAAATCGGATATGTTTGGCAGTAGTGCAATTTAAAAAATCAAAATCACAATTTTAAGACTTGAAAACTCGCCATTTTGACGTTTTATGATAATTACACAAAAAATTGAAAATCTGCAGATTTTGATGATTCTAACATCGGGCAACGCGTTTTGCAGTTGTGTAATTAAAAAAAATCAAAATCACAATTTTAAGTCTTCGGACTTTGAAAACGTGCAATTTTGAACTTTTGCGTTATTTACACAAAACAATTTTACAAATCTGGTCATCAGTTCAAAAGTTGTTACAAAAACCAGACATTAATTTAACGACAAATTTATTTTTTTGAAAACTCGCAATTTTGACGTTTTGCGATAAAAAAATAAAAATCTGTTTTTAAATGGCATAAAATTCTGCAGATTTTGACGTTAGAATCATCAAAATCGGACAACGCGTTTTGCAGTTGTTTAATTTAAAAAAAATCAAAATCACAATTTTATATCTTCGAACTTTGAAAACACAAAAAATAAAAACCGGTTTTTAAAGTGCACTAAATTCTGTAGATTTTGACGTTAGAATTATTAAAATATGATAACGCGTTTTCCAGTTGTGCAATTAAAAAAAAATCAAAATCACAATTTTAAATCTTCAGACGTTGAAAACGTGCAATTATGAAGTTTTGCGTTATTCACACAAAAGAATTTTACAAATCTGGTCATCAGTTCAAAAGTTGTCGTTACAAAAACCAGAAATTAATTTAACGACAAACTTAATTTTTTAACCTAAATCTATTTTATAAGAACAACACTTTGCTAGAAGAATTTGAAAACTTTGTCCTTTTATCCTTTCAAGAATTATCCTCAAAAAACAAAAAAAAAACAATTGTACTATAAATTAGTTTTTGGATCTTATCTGCATTTATTCGATGAAAACAACACTTTACTAGAAGAATATTTAAAATCTGCCCGTTCGTTCAAGAATTATCCTTAAAAAACAATTTAACTATGAATTATTTTTTTGATCTTATCTGCATCCATGCAACAACACTTTAGAAGAATTTTCAAAATCCGCCCGTCCATTCAAGGGTTATCGTCAAAAAAACAGAAAACAATTGAACTATAAATTCATTTTTTGATCTTATCAGCAGTTATTCGAACAACACTTAAATGAGAATGAAGAATTTAAAAAATCTGCCCGTTCGTTCAAGGATTACCCTAAAAATAGTTATTTATGCAACAAGTGAGTAAAGTAATACTTTTTTTCACGTGTAGGAAAGATTGCCACACGAGCCGCAGGCGAGTGCGGCAATTTCCTACAAGTGAAAAAAAGTTGCTTTACTCTCGAGTTTCATACAAAATTTTTTCTACGTCCGTAACTTTAAATAAATTCGATAAAATCTTAATCCATTCTTATAAGTAATAATGCTTTTAAGTGAAGAAAATAATAGTAATCGTCAAGTTTACTTGATCGGAAACGAATGTTTGACATTTATCGGCACAACTCGCGGCGTGTTACGAAACGTTCATGACACACTTTGCGCAAACGATTTTTTAGTTACGTTAAAAAATGAACCGCTACGGCACTTTTTTTCACGCAAAAGGGTGAAAAAATGAACCGTTATGGCACTTTTTTTCACGCTTCCGGAAGGCTTCAGAAAACACATATTTTATGAACGCAATTTAATGAAAAACACTGTACATTTTTTAACGGACGTAGAAAAAAACAATAGAATGCTCAATTGATATGTATTTAATGAGTCCATTACGTGCCTGCGAAACATTTTCATATCTTTCAATCAGTTTCTGTAAATTTATTTCAAAAACAAAATTGGCTTTACTTTTAAACCTAACCTCCAAACAAAACACATGCGGCGTTGCGTTGGGGAACAAATTCATTGCGATTTTTATCCACTCATTAACGTTTCGCAGGCAATGTTTAAATTTAAAATGACGGATCAGTATTTTTAGAATTTGTAAAAAAATTCTTGCTAAGCTTAAAATTAGAGGTAGTGCCGTGGCTTCTTGGCTCTACATAACGAGCCGCCCCTGGTAATTATGATTCTAATAATTATCAACAAATATTTAGCATAAAGTGAACATAATAGATGATATGATAGACTATTTTATATTTTTTAAATAACACCTCTGTCTGCATCCGCCCCTTTTTGGATATACAGGGTGTTTCAGAGCTCTGGGAACGGTTAATCACGTGCTTATTTGTCAAAATTTCGAAAAATGTTTTATATAAAAGTTGTGCAGAATAGTGATCTGCATGCCCTAAAAATATTTAAATTTATACAGGGTGTCTTGTAACAAAGTTACAGAACAAACTTATGTTTTTTTTTAAATGGAACACCCTGTATATTTTAGCATTTTTAGATTCCTCGTTACTTGGAGATTAAAATGATTTAGGTTTCGGCGATTGAAACCGAGCCGTTTTTGTGTTATTCAGTTGTTTATACAAAAATTTGAACAAAATTGTTAAAGTACTGCCCTGAAACTAATAAAGATAATTCATTCTAATTTAGTGGTAAAGTTTAGTTGAACTTTAATCTTCAAAATTACTATATCATCCAAAATATAACTCAGCGTATTATACAGGGTGATAGTTATTCGCAAACTGCACAATTTCTTAATTTTTTCAAACAGAACAGCCTATATATTTTTTCATAATTTAAAAGTCCATTGAGTAAGCTTTCGTTTCATATAAGGTTTCGTATATCTGAAGTTGATGGTTACTCTAATATTTCAAAATTGGTAATTTGCATGTTTTTTTATTATTAGTTTTAAAATCTAGTTACCAATCATTTCAAATAAACAAACAAAAAAATACAGGTGACAGTAATTATTATATTAGTCTCAAAAATAGATCGAACCATTTAAGTTGTGATCTTAGTTTATAATTATGAATTGGAAGAATTGGTTGACATGATTTTAATTCTTGGCGAATGTCACAAAAAATGTCTTTTGGCTTCACGAGTGTATGGACAGCGGTATCCCGAGAGGCGGTGTCCACGACAAGGAGCATTTAGAAGAGTGCAAGAGTGATTTGAGACTACAGGTAATGTTAACTATTCAAAACCTGTGCAAAGCAAACCTGTAATTAACGAAGATAGCGAATTCCTGGTATTGGCATCGATAGTTGAAAACCCTAAATTAAGTTTATCCGAATTAAATAATCAGTTGGATATTAGTCGGCCCTCAGCGCATAGAATTTTGAAGAAACACAAATTTCACCCTTACCACATCCACTTAGAACAACAGCTTGGAGAAGCAGATTTTCCCGCTAGAACTGCATTCAGTAACTGGGCCCTTAATATTCTGGGAAACAATAAACATTTTTTTGATTTTGTGTTGTTTACTGATGTGGCTTCATTTCACAATAATGGCAAGGCAAACAGACACAACCTTCATTATTATTCGGACCACAATCCTCATTTCACAAGGACAGTAAATAATCAAAATCGATGGAGCCTGAATGTATGGGGTGGTATTCTAGGAACTCGCGTCATAGGACCACACTTCTTTGAAGGCAGCCTGAATGGAGAAATGTTTGAAGAATTTCTTAGGAATCATTTAGATGAGTACCTACTTGACGTACCACGCAACGTAGTAAGAGATATGTGGATCCTGTTGGATGGTGCACCACCACATTTTGCTCGCAGTGTACGACAATTTTTGAATAACCGTTACCCTAATAAGTGGATAGGTCGCGGCGGACCTGTACTATGGCCACCTAGGTCGCCGGACCTCACGAAATTAGATTTTTTTCTATGGGGCTATATCAAGGACATGGTGTTCAGTATACCACCGACTACAGCAGAAGATATGCGAATACGAATTAGGAATGCTTTTTCTGCAGTAACGCCACAAGTTTTAGTTGCAGTTCACAAATCGTTCGTTGGACGTCTCAGAATTTGTTTAAATCAGAATGGTCGAAATTTTGAAAACATGTTGTAAACTTCTTTAAATTGTTATTTTTCATTTTATATACTTATGTTATTAAATTGTTTTGTTATTTTTCATTTTATATACTTATGTTATTAAATTGTTTTGTTATTTTTCATTTTATATACTTATGTTATTAAATTGTTTTGTTATTTAAGTTGATTTATAAGTTTTTACTATAGTTCTATATCTGTATTGAAACATAATTGTTTGTATAACTTATTGGGAATAATGCATCCAGATTTTGTTGAAATATGGTAGGATACAAGATTTGAATACATGTCTCAAAAACATAAAATACGATTTTGTAGGCAAACACAACGCTTATAAACGGATCCTTCTCAACAGAAACATGCAACTTACGAACGAATTCTAAAATACTCGAGTCACTATCAACTTCAGACATACGAAACCTAATATGAAACGAAAGCTTACTCAATAGACTTTCAAATTATGAAAAAATATATAGGGTGTTCCATTTAAAAAAATGAAGAAATTGTGCAGTTTGCGAATGGCTATCACCCTGTATAATACGCTGAGTTACGTTTTGGATGATATAGTAATTTTGAAGACTAAAGTTCAACTAAACTTTACCACTAAATTAGAATGAATTATCTTTCTTAGTTTTAGGGAAGCACTTTAACAATTTTGTTCAAATTTTTGCATAAACAACTGAATAACACAAAAACGGCCCAGTTTCAATCCCCACAGCCTAGGTCATATTAATCTCCAAGTAACCAGGAATCCAAAAATGTTAAAATATACAGGGTGTTCCATTTAAAAAAACATAAGTTTGATCTGTAACTTTGTTATGAGACACCCTGTATAAATTTAAATATTTTTAGGGCGTGCAGCTCACTATTCTGCACAACTTTTATATAAAACATTTTTCAAAATTTTGACAAATAAGCACGTGATTGACCGATCCCAGAGCTCTGAAACACCCTGTATGTCGAAGTTCCAGTATTCTTACGTTATATAATATTTTATATAATAAGTATTTAGGGTTCACTTGTTCAATTTGGTGTAATTACGTGTAATAATGGATAACGATTTTATTCTGAGGATATTTTCACATTTCATGCACAATTTTCCGCACGCATGATTTCTGTTATAATGGAATATAATCAGTACTTATTACTTTCTCCGTAAAAAGTATAACCTGATTTTTTCTTTCGAATTTTCAACGGAAATATCCATTGTGTGGTCTCCCTAGAACATTTCGACCATTTTGAAAAATCACAAAAACTAATAAAGATGTTCAAAATAAAATTATTTAACAATGAAGAACTGAAAAAATTAAAAAAAAGAAAACTGATAGTGGCAGTTTTTTTTTCAATATAAATATACAAAATATTACAAACTCTTAATGTAAATGTTGAAGATATCGAAGAATTACACATGTTATGTTGATAAATGAGTTTCATAAACTCTTTGATTTTGGAGAAAAAATTAAACTACAAAATTAGGGATAAAAATATAATTAGGCCAGACGAATACAATCCTACCTAGTGCATTTCCTGGTCCTAATAGTATAAAATCAGCAGAAGAGCCCATCAAACCGTGTACTATCAAAACGGGTAAGCGGCGGGATATAGTGTTGTTTTTTGAATTTTGAGGTATTCTAAAGGCGGTCAGGTAATATCCGTCGTCGGTCAGAATCTCGTGTATTTCACATGGATAACCATATTTGCTTAATATCTTTGGCTGAAAATAGGAAAACAATTTATCTTATCACAGTGATTGCAGTGGCCACGGGTGTTGTAAAAAATCTTTCAAAATCCAGCAAGAATTTTTAGTGAACATTATACAAATACTCTTACTTATGTAAGGTGTGAGCCACTGAATTTTGTTGCTGAGTTGGCCATGCCTGAGAAAGAGAAACGTAGCAGTCATGTCTGAGATTTATTCATTTTTTTTTAAATCAAATTTAATTGACGTAATAATATGCGACATATCTTATCTATTCTTATCTTAGCCAACTCTGAATCAAAATTTTGTGGCTCACACGATATAACTACATCGCAAAAAAAATGTATTGGAAGAAAAAAATAATCTGGTAAAGCTTGTCTTGATTATGGTACTTACCACTGTCTTGAAAGCGTCGTAATGTACGGAAGCAACAGACACACTAATCATCAACAGATTAACACTGAATATAGGGAATGCATTTGATTCCATAGTCAATTTTGAACTACTCACCGATTACACGAAGTATTTCTATCTATACAAATATTCAAGGCTGAGGAGTTTTTCGCGAGATACGCGGAATCGTGCGTTTTGTAAAATGTTGACAATCGTTAACATTTGGCATTGTATCATTATGATGCAAACAACTTCCGCGAGCAATTGCAATAGTTAGAATCAAAAACGTGACTAATTAAGCAGACTTCCTTAATAACATACATTTAATCGTGATGTTATCACAAGATCACAATTTACTATTTGAATATTTAAAGAAATAGTACCAATAATACAATTGTCTCTATTTATTACGTTTTAATGGGGTTAAATAAGAAATATTAATCTAATATTAATGGTTATGAGAACGGAAGTTTAAAGCGAGTCCAGTTTCAAGGAGAGTAAATAATCTTAAGTATTTTTGGGCAGGAAATTAGAAAGGCGAATATTCACCTATTATATTGTCATAAATTCTAATTTGAAGGTTCCCATGGCAAAATTATTAGACGTGGCCTTGTTTGATCCATCATTTTCTTTTAATAGTCGCATTTTCGTGCGACACAATTCGTGCAATCTTAATTGACCATTTAATTTAGCACCTTAAACCCGGAGATTTATATGCCATTAATCCTCCGCCGAGGAGGCGAGACGGGATGGCTTTTAATTATCCCGCCCGGTGCTGTTTTATTTCCCGAAATTCATCCTTGACTTGCGAACCGATAAATTATAATCACCAGTCGATCTAAATATTCATCAATCAAGTTGCTTTAGAGTTCGGACGCCTTCGCCGTGGGGTTGTGTAAAGATGAGGAAGTGAGGGAATTTAATGCGACCCGGGTGCGAACAAATAACCGTAAATTGGCG